>OW569408.1:15349985-15787689 GCA_937654795.1 Cistogaster globosa
GGTGGTTTTAAAAACGCAATACATTAAATATCGCTATTAAAAACGGGAAAAACTATTATAGTTGCACCATTGAAAAATAATAATCATCTGTTCATTTGTTTACATTTTTCATTTACTTTTTATTTGGCACACTTTTCATTTACTTTTTATTTGTCAAATTTTCTATTTTGTTATTTTTTCATCAATTTCTAATTTGTTTCATTTATATTTATTTTTAGGTTTTTTATTGAAATTGGTAAGTATATAATAGTCATACTTACTGTATATATGCATTTATTATATTGTTTAATGTAAATGTTTAGTTCAATTTACATGCAAATATGGACGTGGACGAGCAGCTAATAGAAGAAGTACGCGGCCGGCCAATACTGTACGATCTGGGCCAAGAAAACTATAAAAATATAAAGCAAAAAGATATTGTATGGAGGGAAGTAGCAGATGCTGTGAAAATAAGTGGTAAGTAGGATTACAATATAATATTGTTGATTTTATTTAGAAGTAATTTTACAGAAATGGAATGCAAGAGGAGGTGGAAGAGACTGCGTGACACTTACAAGTGATATAAGAGGTCGATGGAAGTTGCTTCTGGGATTGGTGCAGAGGGTCCCAAAAATAGGTGGCGACATTTTGAGGCGATGTCATTATTAGATAACGTCGCATGTTCTAGGCGGTAAGTTTTTTTTACCATAAAAGCTTTTAATTTTTGCAATAGAACCTTTAGATTTACTTCTCTTGTATTTTCCATGTAAGGCTTGCTCGCTATCCGAAGATGACATCATTGAAGCAATTGATGACTCCAGTGACGATTTTGTGTCTCCTACATCTCGTTCCTCAACAGCATTGAAAGAAACAAAGGTAGGTAATAATGAAGAAAACTGACAGCAAAAAATTCCAGCAGTTTCTTGATTTTGCATCGTCAAGCATATCAGAAACTTGTTCTGTATTAAGCAAACAAAAGGAAGAGGATTCAACCTCTTTATTTATTGCAGGCTTGGCTGCTAAAATTAAAGTAGCAAACATGCCACCAAGTGTGGTCAATAAAATTGAGGCTAAGCTGTCTGCTATAGTTTGTCAGGAAATAGATAGTTTTTATTCGCAACAACAGCAGCAGCAATATTATTAACAATATTTTGAATTTATTTGAATTTATTTTAAAGCAAATCAGTAAATTTTTTTTGTTTTATATCTAACTTGCGTTGCCCACGACTTCGTCCGCGCATCAGTTCTAATTATCTTAAAATTTTGAAAATGTGTTTTAGTACTATTATTATACCGATAAAATTGGATGACTTTACCAATTATCTCTAGTTTCTCTACGAAATAACATATTTTTATAAAATAAAAAGGTTTCTGCATTTGAACAAAGGTTTTAAGAGACCGCTTCACAAAATTTTATTTAAATCGAGACAGACGCAGACAAAAATTCGACTAACGATTACCATTTACACCAACATCAAAATTTTCCAATATGTTTAAAAGACAGTCAGAAATTTCTTCAAAGTGCTAGTGATTTTAAATTTCCCGTTTCCCGGGAATTTAGTCAAAATTTTCCCGGATATCTTTTTGCTCCCGGGAATTCCCGTTTCACAAACCCTAATAGCTACCTATATACTTTTATTTTTACACATGTGTTCACATTTACTAATATTTGTTTTAATGTGTTAAAAAAGTATGTAATTTGTTAAGATCAGTAACAATAGTTATTTATATATTGTAAAATATTATCTCACAGAACATCTTTTTACTATAAGAGAACTTTCTTTCATTATACGGTATTAAATCTCTGCATAATAAGTGTATTTGAATTCACTTGCACCAAAGTATGTGTCCGAGATTAGTTTCCAAGTTGGAATTTTTAAACTAAATATATTGGCCTACCATATTTTATAGTTTTGTAAAAAATAAAAAACATCTCAATTTAATAAAATTATCAAAGTCACAACGTAAGAATTTATCTTATTAAAATCGGTTGAAACATGTCCAAATTATGGACAAATCTCATAATTCTATTCACACTGATTCTAAGCTTAACAATATTAGCAAGAGACGTACCAGAAAAAGCTTCCAAACTACGTATACCTAACTTTTGACTATGGAGTAAATGTGCTCTTTTTACGAACATTAGAAGGCAAACAAGTTTCAACGCTATATAATTTTCGTAATGTTCTATATACGCTGTGAATTACAAATGCAATGTGTTTATCAAACTAAAGATTATTATTAGTATAAAAGCTTAATGTTTTATATTGTACGACAAACTCAATTTATGTGTTGTCAATGCAAAACAATAGACTGTTTTTTTTTAATCCTAAATCCTTATTTAGTGCAATTATAAGCGTATTTATATCTTCCGGCAAACAAGATGTTAATAACTGAACATAATCTGCAAACTTATTTATTAGTAAGTTGTTACATATAGAACGCAAAATAGAATTGACAGTTTTTTTTTTTAATTTTCAAGAATATCTTCAAGAAGACGTACTGCAGCCAATTCTTAATGCAGACTTGAGTCTATGTATCATGTCATGCCTGGCAAAATATTCAACCATTTAAAATAATTTGTAAAATCTTTGAGCATACAGCCAATATGCTAATTGGACAATAATTCTTTCTTTCTTTCTTTAGTTCATTTATTTCGTAATATAAAGCCCAAATTGGCCAAAATAATAATATTACAATAGATTTAAGTCTGAGATCATACTTATATTTACAAAAGAGAATACAATAATAGGTCTGTCTGCGTACACATATTTTGCATAATTTTTTGCAAAATGTTGCAAAATGTTGTCTGCGTACTCCAAATCTCTTGCAGCAGAGAGCCAAAAAGAGAATTTTGTGACAGTTGGCAGTTAGAGAACTTGCAAAATGTTGCTGGAGAAATTTCTGCTTGCAAGATTTTGCAACTAGTTTAAATAGCTGTTTTTATTTACTTTTTTAATAAAATAATTTTTGTGAAAAAAATAAAAATTGAAATTTGACAATGGCAGAGGTAAGTAGTTAGAATTGTGTTGATTTTTAATGTTTATAATAAATAATAATAAACAAAACATTTTATTTATGCTAGAAACTTCCAAATATACAGTGCGACTGCGATGTTAGTGAATTGGAGATGGCAGAACCGTGTAATAAACAAGTGTAATAAACAAGTGTAATAAACAAGTTTTTTTTTTTTTTTTATTTACAACACTTCTTAGGCGCACTTTAATTAATAATTTTTTAAATTACCGCGAAAATTTTCTTTTGTTTTGTTATTTTAATTGTTTACACACCGATCAGCTGTTTTCTTGCAAGATTTTACTGGATACTGTCTGCGTACTTTTTGATATATTTTCAGCCGACAGAGTAAAATTGGTCTTGCTCTCCCAAAAAAAACTACTGAGTATTAGCTACTGGAAAAGTACCCAGACAGACCTAATCTCAGATCAAATAACTCACAATAATTTGAAGATATAATATATGTATATATATATATATATATATATGTAGTTTTTATTTATATCTATGTAGTTTTTATTTATATCTATTGGCTCCCCAGCTTAAAACGTTAAATATATAGAAAGGTATATAAATTCACACAGTAAAGAACAATTAAAAAAAAATTATAAGAGTATTAATTGGGTGTCGGAAAAAATTGTTCTTTGTGTGAAAGTTACTAAAATAATGATGATGGAAGGTCGTAGTTAGTGGTCATTGCCGTATACTCGAAGACATAGTGTTATGAAGCAGAGGTGACAGATAATTATCGAAAGTATATATTTTACGTATTAGCATTGACAACGAAATGATAAAGTAGTTTAAGACGAAAAACATTGTTAGAATATGAAAAAATACGCAATTCATAGGGCAAATAATTCCAACACCGTGCTATTCTTACCAGAAACGATTTTGCAAATAAAGAATAAGTAATTCTCGGTATAACTAGTTGTGGGTTTCTAGTTGATCGGGTGAAAGAAAATGATTTATAAAGAGAAAAAGGTCGACGAGTTCTCATAATTTTATAGAAAGAGAGCAGGCATCGAATCTGAACAAAATTAATTCCTTACACATCTAGGCTTTCGAACTTTAAAAACTAGTATTACTTTTGCTACTTTCCACAGGAAAATTGTATGTGGTAATAATAGTGTTCACAATGTATAACAGGTGAGGAGACAATTTTTAGAAAAAAACTATTGAAACTCTATCTGTGCCTATAGACTTTGACTTAATAAATGTCATTATATAGCTCAAAAGAGGAGATATTTCTGAGGGTAAAATTACCCTCAACAGCGTTATCTATAAAACAAATAAAATTATCTCTATAAGGTAAGGTTAGCATCATGCATGAATTATTAAATTCTTCTATATCTTATGATTTCCTTTGAACATTAACATCAGTGCTACGATAATATGTGCAAGTCATAATTCTAGCTCCTTCTTCCCTGATCACCATTTTTAATCGATAATGATAGCGATAGGCCTCTACGTATGCCCTTTTGATAAACCACAACATTCCCCGCCAATCAATAATTCTTGACTCTTCATCCAGGAGTCAACTCTTTTGCATTCAGAAAGCATAAGAGACACAAATTTTCAACTGCATCAACAACATTTTCAGTAAAAACTTTGACTTGAAAATCAGTATCCGTTGTATGATAAATACTACTAAAGTTTAAATTTAACAAATGATGCATACAAGCAGACGCGTCAAAATGCGTGCAATTTCATCAAAATTTGGATCATTGTATGATAAATGTATAAGCGCATGACAGTAATTTAAAGCTGAAACTAGACAGTGTCCTTTGTTTACAATTGTATCAATTCTAGGAACAAAAAAGTAATTAATAAACATCTTGAGATGTTGCTTATCTGTAATTGCAGTAATGAGTAGGCCCAAAGCTATGGACTACAGTCATACCTGACGTATCACAAAAAGTGTGAACTTGCACACAACCATCAAAAAAGTTTACATTAAAATCACCCATTTTAACAAAACTTTAATAAGGAAAAGCAAAGTCACCTAAAATGTTCTCACAAGCACTAAAAAGGACACCTGGAAAGTACACTACAGCAAAAAGAATAACAGCACTTGATAGTGACACAAAAAAAAAAAAAAATAACGCTTCTATATTTTTGTCCCCACTCACTTTAAATATAACTTGCTACTTGTTTCTATCTGAATAAAATTACCGGCTTCTCCACCACCACCTGATAGACGATTATTGCGATAAGTATGATAAGCAGTTAATGATATGGATGAGTCGGTTATATTGTCAGTAAGCCAGGGCTTAGTTATACCAATTACATCCAACTTTTCTTCACTAACAATTTCTGTTAATTTATCTCTTTGACGAACGACTTCTTGGTGCAATATTTTGGGCGTTGAAATGCGCAAAATTAAAATACTCCTAATCAAGTCCAAGTAAACAATTTCTGTTACTGACTATTGGTGCTATATTATAACTTTAATCCATTTTATTTTAACAATCCAAATCTATTTTTTATAAAATTTTTTGTTTTAATGAATATATTGTCCTAATAAAGTTTTAAAGTTTAAACATTAGTATTTTTTCTCATTACTGTATTATTTACAAATACATTGAAGTATATAAAATAATAGCATCTTGCGTAATTTCAGCTACATGAACAACACAATGAAAACTAATATTATTTAGTTTTTCTTTATAAAATTACTTTAAATTGTTTCGCCATTTTTGTTAACTCTTTAACTTTGACATACATAGATATTAACAATTTGATGCTTGTTTACTTAACTTTTTTTTATTCTTTGTTTATTAAGTTCAATGCGAATAATTTGTTTCTACCTATTTACACAATATTATAAAAATTTACACTTGATAGAGCTATCTTTATTTTATTTTTCGTTCGCTTTATTATTTCTAGGTTTTTTCTATGTTTTCTTGAGTCTCAATTTTACACTTAATACTCAGCGACTTAAAAAAAAACGACAACAATTAAATTTTTTAGAAACATTTTTGTTTGCTAGCAAATAATTTTATTTGCTCTAAATCAGCTGTGGTCGAACTACGGACAACAAACATTTGTTGATTTTTGGAAAATGTTTGTCAAATGTGACCGTAGCTTAACTAAGTTTATTATCAATTATGACCTGAAACACTTATTCGATCAACACTCTCAATGCGCTCATTATTAAGATGTACTAGAAAATCATGAAGAGCCAATCAACCAAATTTCAAGACCTCTGTTTTTGGTGAATTTATTGAAAAACTATTTGACACCATCAAAGTTTCTATAGTATTCAAACAACTGCTTGAAGTTTGTACATTAGATGAATGTTTTTCAAAAAACAGAATCTGATTGTCATCCACTATAGCAAATGCTTCGAACGACTAAAATCCACGAAAGCAAAATAAATGGTACATGTGCATTGATAATAGCAATGGTCAAAGGACTGAGCAACACCAGAATTTATCTGTCTCAAATTTAATTAACTTCCATTGAAATTGACAAATTGTCACCGTCCACATAAATATGGTTGCATAAAAGATGGTCGAGTAAATCTGAACTCTACGTTTAGTTTACTTAACATTTTAATGTGATCAATGCTATCAAATACCTCTGACAAATCTAAGAAACCTAAAATACAAGATTTATTTGCATCTTATCGTTTCTGTGATGACCGATAATGTCGAGAACGTGCTGCAATTGTCTGCCATATAATAATGAATGATGACAAATGTATTGACAATTTTAAAATTGCAAAACATGTGCAAAAACCCTCGACAGTGCAGGATATTTTTTTGCCTATGTCAGCGTTTTCACTTAAAGAATCTAATAAAAATTTTTAATATATATAAATGTGTGTGTTTGATATCCATTAATGTTATTACTTGATAAAGTATTTAAATAAATGTATTGGAAACAAAATCTATACAAAAGTAAAGGTTCAAGCCCACCAACACATTAGTTAATTATCTGTTTTGAACTAGCAATATGTTTTTCGAAGCTAATCGAAGGGTTGTAACTATTCCGCTCTTAATTTTTAATAATTTTCAACTGATACCAGTTTTGGTTTTTTGTTTAGGTAAAAAATAAAAATAAATACTTTTTAATTTGTATATATACATATGAAAACAATACTTACCTATTCATTAAAATTGTGTTACGAATACGTTTGTAGGCTCTTAAACGACACTGCGCCTAGGTCACTGCGGTTACTTCTCGGGTGCTCTTCCTCTCTCATCTTAGCCCATGGCCCGCAAAACAATAAAAAGTGAGCTTTCAATGAGACCGTTTTAATTCAAACACACCGGATAGCGGCCAACCCTACCTTGGTCAACTACAGGTCCTTAAACAATGTCTTGTTGACCCCTGCAACCAAACAATTCGACTTAATGATCATCAACAATCCTTAAAATAAATAGTTAAAGCCATAATCATCTTTATTATTACATCTTATTACATTTCTAGCAAAGCCCACGACTTCATCTGCGTGTCATTTCTAATTTTCTTAATACTCAAATTTAGAAAAAAAATTTTTTAAATATTAATTGAATAGTTCTGTAGACAGTGTTTAAAACTATCCATCTACAAAAGTAAAATATGCTGACAACTGTTTTAGTACCATTATACGGATAAAATTGAGTTCTTTTAGATTTGAAACTTTACGTTGTGACTTACTTTTATTTAGTATCTGGCGCAAGAGGGCGAGATCTTCGTGTACCAAGGTACTTAGGCGTGAAAAACATCTATACGAGGAACGTCCTCGTAGTAAAAGTATTTTAGTCCCTCGGGATAATGCTAGTTCTTTTAAAGAACAAATCAATATTTACTGACCTGGCTGATAAAGCTAACTTTTTGGCGAAAAATCCCTACTTGCCGGAAAGCAGTCAGCCACTGCCAGTGCTTGACAGAGTATCAGTGATTATTGCAAAGATGTTCCTTCGAGCAAGTGTAGTCAAAAAGGTCTTAGCAGATCTTAATATTAACAAATCTTCTGGGCCGGATGGTATTCCGGCACTGGTCTTGAAGCAGTACCCTTCGACGCTAGAACGTGTATTAGCTACTCTTTTCAGAACTTTGTATCATGCTGTTAAATTTCCAATGTGTTGAAAGGCAGCGAATGTTACACTAACTCTGAAAATACCCACCCAATGTGACGGAGAGTATGATGCATTTTCCTCTTGTGTAGTGTCTGGAGTCCAACAGTTTACTGAGCGACCGCCAGTATGATTTCCGTAGAGGCCGCTTTGCAAGAGTGTTACGCGTCACTTAGTCCGAAATTGTCATTATTAATGTTATACTTAACTTTTTATGTGAATCGTGGCTAAGTGGCAAGAAAAGGTTTCCATCAAGCTCTAAGGTATTTAGGTCCTCAACGCTAGTTTCACAGACGTTTAACATAGAAATATACATTCTTGCCAAAAAGAACCACTATGTATATTATACTTACAAAGTAACCTTTGGTTTGATGCTGGAGACACAAATCCACTTTGGTGTGGCTTGATTTTCTGCCACATGGGGCACAATTTTTCCGTCCCTGTTGATTTAATGTCAAACGCCTTGACAAGTCTGTTACCCCTTTTGTTTACTTTACTTGTCCCTAAACCAATGGTTGGTTAAATTTAACTCATAGCCATTCTTACCTAGCATTCCCCGCGGTTAAAACCGATTTAGCACATAATTTAATTTATAGTTTTATTATCAAGGAAACCGGAAATTGATATTTTTGCTTCTTTTATTATTATTATTATTACAAAAAAAATTTAGGAAAATGTATAAACAAAATTCCAGAATCTATATTCCACTAAATAAGAAAATACATACACTTGTAAATGTAACTACATACATATATGTGAGATTAAGATGCTAATGTTAGTAATTATCATAAGGAATGACAAAAAAAAAAAAAAATTAATAATTCCTGAGGCTATGATAAGTAATTAACAAATTTATTAAATTATATATAAACGTATATTTATAAAAAGAATACTTATATTAGTCTTTTCGGTAACATAATTCTTCCAATCTTCCGCCAGGTGCGTATGCGGTGATGTGAAAACCGTTGTTTTAACTTAATTGCTGGCTCTCCGCTTAGAACTTGGACCGCTAATACGACTTTTCCCCTTTTAATTTTTTTATTGCTTTGGTTACACAGTGTTTAAATTTTCATATTATGGTTTTGCTATTCAATAGGCGGTTAATTTTGAATTGAGTATTGTTCATAATTATTTTTAAGTCATTTGCAAACTTGGAATTTGTTAATTGTAATATTATGTTCTTTTATTTTTTTTATTTAGGTAATAAAACATTTAAATCGATATTAGCATATAAATAATTTATTTGCAATTTTCTTAATAAATTTTTTGCATTTTGGGTTTTTTTTTTATAATTAGTTAAACGACTTTTATTAATTATTCTTTTATTGCAGCATCGTTTGTTTGAAGTTTCGGTTTTAACATACATACAAATGTAGCAATTAATATGTTTATATATTAAAACTTTTACTTTTACTTTAAATAGAGGAATATTTATACAAAGGACTGGGAAGGCCATTAGTTTGTGTTTGAGGATTTTTATCCCATCTTGTCTTAGTTTCCTTTTTTTTATATACACTTTTTAACAAAAAATTCTCATAATCACAATTTTGTTATTTATTTTGAGCGTATTTTTTTTTTATATTTTGGAATTTTTCTGAAGCTTAACAACTCAACTATTTATAAGGTTTCCACAGTTCGATTTGAATTGGATTTTTTCCACGCTTCTTAAATGTCTTTGATTTAACACAAGTAAAAAAATTAAGCTTTTGAAACTTTAAAGTTTTCTTCTTTACACATTTAACACAAAAGACAATTTTTTCCGTCACAGGCTTTAGCTGTGTTGTTCACATCTGCGCTAATTTTATTCAAATGCTACGCATTTGTAATAAATCTGCCTACGTGCCTCATTTATGATTGGCTGAATAACGTAACGGTACTGTAGTCAGAACACTTGCGAATGCAAAAGCAAAGAAGAAGTGCGATAAATATGGGTACGTTCCTAAAGGTGGATTCACCCATTGTTTCTGAACAAAATTTTTGTTCCGAAACATTTTTTTTTATATGTAGTTTGACGTTTTTCTTTTTGAGAGAGAGAGAGAGAGAGAGAGAGAGAAACACGTCAAACTTCATATAAAAAAATGTTTCGGAACAAAAATTTTTTTCGGAAACAATGGGTGAATCCAGCTTAAATGCTGCAAATTTGTGCATCACTGCGGCAGTTATGCCAAGTTTTGTTGCTATTGCAGATGCTTTGCAACTGCAAAGAGTTTGCTTCTTTAAACGTTTTAGAATAAGAAACACAAAATGTTAACCAAACTACTAATAGCAAATATTATTGAAAATCTTGATTCTAAAAGCGATAACTTTCTTCTAAAATATAACAAAAAAAAATAATTAAAAGCAAGATGAAACGACTTCTGATTATAAGAACTAAAGTCCGACTTAAAAGAAGGGTGATTCCTAAAATAAAAAATTATTTTGGTGTAATTAAACGGTATCCAGATGATGTTTTCTATACCCATTTTGGAATGTCTCGTTCTACTTTTGCGGTAAGATTCCATAATAATAAATAAAATTAATATTTTATCCATATTGTCTCAACAGAAATTACAAAACTCCTTAAAGCCTTTGTGGTCGGTTAGAAATTTCACTCCAAGTGTTTATATATTTCCCTTTGGAAGCTTTGTAATAGCGATGTGGCTTTTCGAGAACTGAGTAAATGTTTTAATATAGGAAGAGGAACCGCACATAAAATCTTTTATAAAACTATTTATCTTATTTGTCGTCTGAAAAATGAAATTACATGACCTTCACTACTACAACAGCAAGCCATCATGGAAAATTGGTTGCCCAGGAAGTTGCCATGATGCCCACGTATGGAAAGTAAGCCCAATTTTCAAATCAATTATTTTGAATCGCGTGGAACTTGCGGAAAATGCCCTTATTCTAGGTGATTCGGCTTATCCCCTATCAAAGTTTTTAATGACGCCTTAGAGGGATAATGGGCATTTAAGTCCTGAACAAAAACAGTTTAATTATTACTTAAGTTCAACAAGAGTCTTTGTGCAGCAGGCCTATGGAATATTAAAGAAAAAATTTAAAATTTTAAAGTATCTTAATTTGGGGTCAATAGAGAAAGCATCTAAGGCTATATTTGCCTGCACTATATTACATAATTTTATTATTAATAATGAAAATCAACCATACAGTTTAAATCGAAAATTTTAACGAAAATAACACCACTGAATCATATTCTAGTTCTTGAGTACACGTCGAAGAAGATAACAATGACGGGCCAACTGTAAGAAGAAATTTAACATTAATGTTTTGTTCCTAAATAAAAATCCATTTCAAGTTCTATTTCAAATTTGTACTTTTTATTCATAGTTATGTATCACATTTAAATTTTAAGATAGAAATAAAGTAAAAATTGTTTAAAGTTTAATTCAAAGGTAATTCAATAACACAATAAAAAATCATGAATTAGATATAATAAAAAAGATCTTAAAAAATAAAGAATTAAAAATGGATTTATTTTTTTTTTCAAGTCAAATTTCTCATTAAGTTTTTCCTTCAAATATTTTTTAAATCCATTTTCAATTTTTTTTTAATATAAGTTGAAACAATGCTAAAGGCTTATTTAAAGCAGGATTGTCAGACCTTTTACTACTCAAAACAATACGTATTTAACTTATTCTACGACCATTTTTGGCAGGATATTCTTTAGGTCAAGCATTGCCTTTATTCTTTCCTGCTCCACTTAAATTTTTTGTCTTTCGTGTTCCATAATTCCTTTGTGCCTTTCTTCGTCCTTTTTAGCTTCTTTCTTCAAAAATTCTTTTGTATCATTTTCTTTAGATGTCTGTCTTTTTCTCTTTTTACGGCGAAGTTCATCAAACGAGGTTTCGGAGGCAAAAATAGAGTCATCGAGACGGGGTTACAGTTCCTCATCTTGAGGATTATCTGTTGTATTGAGGTATGACTGTAAATTCCTTACGGGCGGATTAAGGGAATGTTTTGTACCATAGACTTCGTCAAATATTTCATAAAATTCCCAGGTTGTGGCGTTTCTTCCACTCTTATTATTTGTATCCTTAATTATTTAATATGTTGTTATTAAGTTTAAAATTTTCGGCTTATTTGCTCTCTTGTCATTTCAAAGTCTGGTTTAATTTCTTTAATCTTTGACAGTGCCTTACCCCACAAGATCGACTTTTTCTTTCTTCCCTCTTGAAACTCAGACTCCATGTCTAATCTTGTTCTTATTATTAATTTTTGAACACTTAAAGAAATATCATTCTCGTTCTCGGAACTAAAAATATAAACGAATTTCTTTTAATTTATATGTACAAGTAATTGTAGCTTAATGACAGTTTTCCATTGTATTGTATGCACAAAAATTTGTTTTTATTTACACTTATTTTTTTGCTCCTTTCTAGACAAAGGTATGAATATTGCACAATCTTGCGTTTAAACTTAACTTTTGCCGTGTTTTATGTGAAAAAATTATATTAAATTTCTTTTTGAAAAAAGATTTTATAAAACTTACTTTGACGTAGGAGAAGATAACAAGCTCTGAGAAACGTCAAACTTTTTTTACAGAGTTGTAAAAAAACGAGTATTTTTGTTGTTCATAACAAAAATGTAAAAAAAATTTGTGACCGTTTCTAAAAGGTCAGAAACGTTCACAATTCGATCTCCGTGAAGATAACAAACTTTTTTTTTACTCATTTTGCAGAGAGAGACAACACAGAAATACTCTCTTGTGCAGACAGAATTGAGTATTTTCGGACGTGCAGACTAAAATTTTAGTGATGCCTAGTCAAATATGCACTTTTAGTACAAATTTAAGTGCAATTATACGGCAACACCTTCTCATTTTCATCTTTTTTCGATCTTCAACAAACTTTTTGGAATTTTTCAACAAAACTGCGCGAATTTTAAAATAGTATTAAAATAACAAAATATTAAACAAAACATAAAAAATTCTTTAAAAAATTATTTTAATTTAAAAACACAAAAAAAGCAAAATATACAAATAAAATTTGTTTAAACCGCTATATTAATATATGACAAATTTTGTGCATGGACCCCCTTTTTGACCTATAGGACCCACACCCTAAAATTCGCAAAGAATCTTTAAACGCAGTTTAATAGCCCGTAGTCTTGACTACATTTTGCCATGATTACTTTTTCCCAGACCAGTTTTTGTTTCATACGACATAGTCAAATTACTTTTTTTACATAAGTCACTCAACCCACTTTTTGACCTAAAGGACCCACACCCTAAAATTCGCAAAAAATCTTTAAACGCAGTTTAATAGCCCGTAGTCTTGACTACATTTTGGCATCATTACTTTTTCCCAGACCAGTTTTTGTTCCATACGACATAGTCAAATTACTTTTTTCACATAAGTCACTCAACCCACTTTTTGGCCCCTAGGACCCACACCCTAAAATTTGCAAAAAATCTTTAAACGCAGCTTAATAGCCCGTAGTCTTGACTTCATTTTGCCATCATCACTTTTTCCCAGACCAGTTTTTGTTCCATACGACATAGTCAAATTACTTTTTTCACATAAGTCACTCAACCCACTTTTTGGCCCTTAGGACCCACACCCTAAAATTCGCAAAAAATCTTTAAACGCAGTTTAATAGCCCGTAGTCTTGACCACATTTTGCCATCATTACTTTTTCCCAGACCAGTTTTTGTTTCATACGACATTGTTTATGTGTAATGAATAAGAACTTTTGTATCTAGCTAAATCTCGCGCAGTGTGTTAAAATAACACTGAGAAGAGCAAATTTATCTGTTTTTTCATTATCTCAACTCCTGTAATATTGATATGAAATTGTCATAAGCATTAAGTTGTAACCTGTTAGTTTTAGTTATCATTTTAACTACCAACGAAAAGGTTAGTAAAAAGTTAATAAATCTATATTTTTTATAAAGATTTTAAACCCCCCGCATTATTTACTTCTTTCCATGGATACTTTGTCGCTACTCTATTCCAATTACACCCCAACATTTTTTGGTCCAATCGAGCCGGATTGGGATTAAGAGTGTTTGACAAATAAATTCTTTTAGGAAAGAAACTTACTCAACCCCCGTGGAAATATCACCACGTTTAAAATATTACCCATCAGAGCTAAATTGGAAAATATTCCTTGCTGCTGCATCCCCAAGAAGATCATCGTGAACAAACAAAGTAAGTGTTATTTTGTACACAAAAAAAAAAAAATAATTTTGTTATTATTTGACAAAGAAAAAGTGTTTAAATATGTGTGTATAATAAAGAATAACAAAAAAAAAGCATACAGTTATTATTTGCCAAAAAAAAAAAATCCCTCGATAAAGTGAAACGAATTCCACATATTAATATATTATAATATTTTTTGAGTGTAAGATATCTATTGAGTGTAATCGTTAATTCTCATAAAGTTTCTTCTGTGCAAATCCTCAAGCAGTGTTAAATACAAATTTAATAAGAGCAACTATCATGTGATCAAATTACTTCGATTGTAGGAGAAGAAAAAGTTTAAAGCTTTTGGTTTGAATAAGAGTAAGCATTAAGTGATCAAGCTATATCGGACCTTTAGTAAAAAATATTAAGCTTTCTTTGTTAAATTTACTCATCAAACATTGAGTTTGAAGTCTGATCATACCACAAGTTGGTTTGTAAAGAAGAGCAGACAATATACAAATTTATTTAAAAGAAGTTGTGTTTTGAGTACAAACAACAACAAAACAAAAATAGTCGTGTTTAAACACAAGCAAAGAATAAATGCAAAACAAACCCTATATATAAAAAAAAAATAACTACAAGTTTTATTTATCATAATAAACGTTGTGTATCTTTTAATTCATTTCACATTTAAATGTTTTGTTCCTTGCAAATTACACTGTTTCTATTAAACTTTTGAACATTATCTATGTATAAAAAAAAAAACATCTTGGAAAATATTTTAATTTTGTTACACAGCAGATTAAATTAAATTTTTAATAGAACAAAATTTACTTAAATGACAATCGCTTTAAATTGTGTAAAATAAAATTTAATAAAATAAAAATAAAATTTAGTTAACCTACATGGAAACTTTTTAAATGCAATAAGAGTCTCGCTGAATATAACTAAAAATTTATTTTTTAATAAAAACAGTCTAAACTAAATAAATCTTTTTATTAAAAATAAATTACTGAAAATCAAATAAATAATAACTGTATGCAAACATTTACCCCCTTTAAGTGATTATTAGTGCACTATATACTGGAAAAAGAATTTTGCGATAATTCTCCAACAACTTATGAAACGGTTTATTTAAATTTCGCTCGGGAGAATACCAGCGTATATTTTCGATACTGAATTGATTTTTTTTAGAGTGCTTACTACTTAATTTGTTACTTATTGAGATTTTGTTTTATCCCCCGAAATTTATAATTTTTTAAACAATCTGGTTTCTATGCAAACTTATTCCTAAGTTTGCTATTCTTTCTTTGTACTACGCCGTATTCATTTTACCCTTATATAAGCATCATTATGTCTATATTAGACTCATTTATTCGTGCTTCAGACAGGGTGGTAGAATTTCAGGCATATTTTGATAACGTCCCTGCCGATATTCATTCTGTTCATACCCTAGGGGTCCAAAAGGATGAAATCGTTCGTCTCTGGTCACATTTTTGTTCATGTTACGATGACGTCCTAAATAAATTTAATAAATTAGAAGAGGAAGTGCAAATTGAAACAATAAAATCGCTATTTTACTCAACTTTTGAGGCCCACGTCAAAGTTTTGTCCAAGTCAAATGAGTTGTTAGATGCCCTTTGTCAAAAAGCTGGCTCCAGTAAAATCCCAAATTTAACTTCAGTTCCTCAGAATGACTCTACACCCAATATTTCTTTGCCGCCTTGTGACACTGAGATATTTTATGGGGACTAAAAGTCTTGGCCAACGTTTCGTGATATGTTCACGGCGTTGTATCGGAACAGCCAAAGATTATCTCCAGTTGAGAAAATGTGTCACTTGCTGAAAAAGACACAGGGGGAGGCCCGAGAGTTACTTAAGACTTGTCCGATAACTAATGATGGGTTCGAAATGGCATGGACAAATCTAGTTAACCGCTATGAGAATAAAAGAATACTAGTCAACGCTCAATTGAAAACTCTTTTTAACATAGCCCCTATTTATAAAGAAACTGGTAGTAATATTAGGCGTATTCAAAGGACAATTAACGAATGTGTCACAAATCTCACTCTTCTTCAAATTGATACGGAAAGCTGGGACATAATTTTTGTCTACGTCTGTTCAACGTGTCTGCCAGAAAATACTCTTGGCCTTTGGGAACAGTCCCTCCCTAGTAGTAAGGAGTTACCAAAATGGAAGCAAATGGATGCTTTTTTAACTTCACGATTTCAAACCCTAGAGTCGGTAGCTGATATTCGTACTACATTTGTAAACCCCAATACTTCGAATAATAATAAATCTTTTAACTCGAAAAAATCCCATTTTACAGATCAGAAAAAACTTAAAAGTTATAGCACAAATGTGTCCCAAAGTAAATCTGGTAAATGTTCTATTTGTCCAAAAGAACATCCCCTTAGACTTTGCCCCTTGTTTCTCAGCATGTCGGTTGAGGAAAGATTTTCAATCGTTAAAAAACAAAAGCGATGTTCAAATTGCTTCGGAACTTCGCATGAATTTAAAAAATGCAGGAGCCAATATGTTTGTCATATATGCAAGCAAAAGCACCATTCCTTGCTTCACCGAACGGAACACGTATCGAATGCAATTCAACACCCTAACCCCCAACCAATGTCTCGTACTGTAGCTTCGCCCTCGAATACAAATGCTAATGATTCTCGTGTTTTAAACCCCCCTAAAATATCAAGCTTAAACACTTACCCCTCTACTTCTGCCCAAGCTGCAGCTCAAACGAGAAAATCGTATTCTACCCAATTACAGTCCGCTTCGAATTCCACAGTATTACTCGGTACTGCTCTTGTCGATGTTTATTCAGGTGATACAAAATATACCGTTCGGGCTCTAATTGATTCTGCGTCAGTGGCGACGTTTATTTCGAAAAATCTTCAGAGTAAACTTTCCTTAAAACTCGATGCGTACAAACGGAGGTGCGCGGCCTCAACGATGCCTTTACCGCAACTTCCACTCAATTGTGTCATCTTCGCATCGGATCACCCATCGATCGCTCATTTGAAACATATGCCAATGCTTTTGTTGTTCGAAAACTAACCGGTAAACTCCCTTATTATCCGTTGTCAGCACTAAAAGATGGCGGATTTTCAGATTTGTCTATAGCCGACACAAATCTTAACCAACGTTCAGAGATTGACGTTCTTCTAGGTGGTGATGTATACCCCAAACTAATTAAAAATGGCGTGCGATGGGACAAGAACCACGCTTTAGTTGCACAACAAACGGTCTTTGGGTGGATTGTGACAGGCAAATTTAATACGAAAAATTGTCGATCCTCAGTTTCATCCTTTTATAATGAACTTGCCCTTGATAATTAAATACGGAAATTCTGGGAGCTTGAAGAATTGCCGAAGAAAGTTAGACTCTCTGATGATGATTTGTATTGTGAGTCAATGTACCAATCTACAACATATCGTCTAGAGAATGGACGTTTCGTAGTTTCACTTCCATTTCGACGTGAATATCCCGATAATCTGAACCTTGGCGTATCTCGCCATATTTCTCTTTCTCAATTTGTCAGGAATGAATGTAGATTGTTAAAGAATCTCCCCTTAAAATTTGAGTACGATAGAGTCATTTCAGAATACTCCTCTCTAAATCAAATGAAAAGAGTCTCCTTATCAAGTTCCAATGGAACATATTATTTACCCCATCACGCGGTTCTTAAACCCGATAGCGCTACTACGAAATTACGGGTAGTTTTTAATGCTTCGAGCCCCTCATCAAACGGAAATAGTCTCAACGATTTGCTTTACCCCGGACCTATTTTGCAATCAGATTTAACAATATTAATCTTGCGTTGGAGGCTATTCAGATACGTTTTTAATGCAGACATCGAAAAAATGTATCGTCAGATACTAGTTAGTATCTCACACACCCCATTTCAGAGAATAATTTTCAGAAGTTCGCCTGAAGAAGACCCACAGGATTTCGAGCTTAATACCGTAACGTTTGGTGTAAATTTTGCGCCCTATTTGGCAACACGTACCCTTCTTGAGTTAGCTAACATATGCGAACCAACGAACCCGATTGCGGCTGACATTCTGCGTAATAATATGTACGTAGACGACGTTTTAGCTGGCGCCCATACTATTTCTTCTGCTCTGAAAGCTAGAGACGAAATAATCAAAGTCCTTGAATCTGCTGGTTTCTCTTTACGTAAATGGACAGCGAATAGTGATTTGTTACTTAAAGGTCTGTCTACTGATCATCTACTAGATACGGAGTTTCTGAAACTTTCAGACTCTTGTACCACTAAGACTTTAGGCTTACGGTGGAATGCTGGAAGTGATTATTTCTACTTCCGTCTAAAGAGTTATCCCGATCGAAATTCAGCCACGAAAAGATCAGTTCTGTCTCAAATTGCCAAACTTTTTGTTCCCGCCGGTTGGCTAGTCCCTAAGATAATCGTGGCAAAAATTATCATGCAGCAAATCTGGAAGGATGAAACAAACTGGGATGAAGATTTTAAACCTCCAACTCTATCTCAGTGGCATAATTTTGTAGATGACTATGCGAACATAGAAAATATAAAAATACCGCGATTTGTTGATTTTGATCCAACATTTTCCAATGAATTGCATGGTTTCTGCGATGCTTCAGAGAAAACATATGCGGCAACGCTATATTTACGCGCAGAAAATATAGGTTTGGTTTCTACTCATTTACTTCTTTCAAAAACGAAAGTGGCCCCAGTTAAATTTAATTTATTACCTCGAAAAGAACTTTGTGCAGCCGAACTTATGGCTAAAATGATCGAATCGATTCAGTCCCAACTAAACCTTCGAAACTGTAACTTGTTTTTGTGGACCGACTCAACAATAGTCTTGGCATGGTTACAAAAACCCCCCAATAGATGGAAAACTTTTGTGGAAAACCGAGTTTCTTCTATTATCGAGAAGGTTGGAAGTCAATCGTGGTTTCATGTTGATTCCAAAAGTAACCCCGCTGATTTGGCAACTCGTGGACTTGCAATCCCACAGCTTATATCTAACAACTTATGGTGGCATGGACCTACGTGGCTTAAACTACCGCCGAGTCAATGGCCTAAGAGTTTGTCGAATTTCTCGACCGAAGAAGAAGAAAAACCAATTTGTTCTCACTTAACTAAACTCCACAATACAGAAATTCTTGCAAAATTCTCAGACTTGCTGAAGGCCATGCGTGTTACGTGCCAGATATTTCGGTTTTATTATAAGTGCAATACAAGTTTACGGCATAAACTGGTGACGACTAATGAATTTACAAAAGCTAAGTTGGATCACGCAAAATCACGTATGATAATTTCCTGCCAGAAGTTGTACTTGGAAAATGAATACAACTTATTGTCTCAAGGCCTAGAAATACCCCGAAAAAGCCCTCTTTTAACTTTTAACCCATTTCTAAACACTGATGGGATTATGAGAATAAATGGTCGCTTGTCTAACTCTCCGATTCTTAATTACAATGAAAGATTTCCTATATTACTGCCGTATCATGGATGTTATACAAGGCTCTTTTTAACTTATCTGCACAAATATTCGATTCACGGCCAAAATGCTTTATTGTTTAGACTTATGAGGCTTTATTACTACGTTCCTAGGTTAAAGGTTCTGATTAAAACTATCTTGTGACAGTGTCGATCATGTGTAATTCAAAAACGCCAGAAAAGTCAGCAAATAATGGCTGCTTTACCCTCAGAGAGGACAACACTTTCACGACCGTTTACTAACACTGGAGTTGACTTTGCTGGCCCCTTTGATGTCAAGACATACGCCGGCCGCGGTTGTAAAATCACGAAAGGTTACGTTTTGGTTTTTATTTGTTTCGCAACCAAGGCTATACATCTCGAACCCACAAATGAAATCTCAACTCAAGCATTTTTAGCTGCGTTTGCACGTTTCTTTTCTCGTCGAGGCTCGCCTAGCGCGATATATTCGGACAATGGCACTGCATTCGTTGGTGCTTCACATATATTAGACACAGAAAAGACCCAGTTTTTGTCATTAGTACGCCGAAAGCTGCTTGATCATCATAGTGTTGCTCCACTAGAATGGCACTTTATTCCGCCAGGGGCCCCTCACATGGGTGGGCTCTGGGAAGCTGGTGTCAAAAGCTTTAAGATGCATCTTAAACGAATTTCTCATAGCCAGAGTTTTACCTTTGAAGAATTTTACACAATGTTATCCCAAATCGAAGCGTGTTTAAATTCTAGACCACTTAGCGCAATGAGCGAAAATCCGACAGAGCTATGTGCACTTACCCCCGGTCACTTTCTCATAGGCGAACCGTTGCTGTCACCCCCAGAGCCTGACTTTTCGAATCATCCGTTAAGTTATGCTAACCGTTGGCAGAAACTAAAGATCCTGCATCACTACTTTGCCCAACGGTGGAAGGAAGATTACCTCAAAGAGCTCCACAAGCGCGTTAAATGGAAATACTTCCAGCGTGATTACGTAATCGGTGATCTCGTTATTATTAGAAAAGACAACCTACCCCCGAATCAATGGCGGCTCGGCCAAATAGAAAATGTTATCCGTGGCAAAGATAACAGAGTTAGAGTCGCCGAAATACGAACTGCCAAAGGCACCGTATCTAGGCCTATCGTAAAATTAGTTTTACTTCCCAGCCCTGCACAACCCCAATAACTTATCTTTGTATCTATTTACAGCCCCAACAATGTTGCGTTCTAACCAAAGAGGTCTCTCACCATTAGAAGAAAGGAACCGTAACCATCACCAACGTAACTCTAGCCATCTACCTAACTCTTTTGACTGCCGTCTATGTCATAAGGACCATCCACTTAGGAAATGCCCTAAATTCAAACGTATAAATGTTTCAGAAAAAACGAAGGTCGTAAAGAGGTACCAGTATTGCGAAAATTGTCTAGCACACTCGCATAAGGTAAACCGTTGTCGCAATATCGATCGTTGTCACCAATGCGGAGGAAAACACCACACGTTGATACATCGTCACGAACGTCTGCGGGTCAGTAAATCAACAACTAACACCTCAAAGGACCCAACTTGCTCCAGTATACGCAGCGTAACGTTACTCCCTACAATAATTGCGAAAGTAGAGCTGGGCAAAGAATGGGGTAATGTCCGAGGAATACTGAACCCTTGCGAGGAGACAAGTTCTGTGGCAGCATTTCTAATAGAACGCTATAAGCTTTCCGTGAAAAAAGTGGGAGATGATCGGTGGTGCCAAATCAAAATCAGGCCTCGGTTCGACGATGGACCTATATTTGAAGTTACGGCGAAGGTTGATAACGATCTACCTCGTAAGCAGCCAAAAGAAAAAATCGATGAGCGAGTTGCTTCCCTGTATACTAACTTACGTCTAGCTGATCCTAACTTTTTCAGGAATGATGATGTGAATATAGTACTTGGGGCTGACGTGTATCCACGCCTTATAAAATCCAGCATTCAACCACAATCGGTTAGTTCCCCTATGGCTCAAGACACCGTATTAGGCTGGACCATAATTGGCAGGTTTGGCGTATAATTAATATATTTGTTATGATATAAGAAGTATTATCGTTTGTTCAATTACCTCAATAACTCATGAATTTTTTTTGATAGATAAAATATATTATTGATTTTTTTGAGATACTCTTATTACCCTAAATGATTTTTTTTTAACGTATCATTATATTATCACATGTATCACTTTGTTATATATATTTTTGAATTTTCAAATTGAATTATCAATATATATGTGAACTAATTAATTTTAACGAACTTTCGGTTTCCTAAGTTTGCATGATAGCAAGGGGGCCGGGATGTTTATGTGTAATAAATAAGAACATTTGTATCTAGTTAGTTTTAGTTATCATTTTAACTACCAACGAAAAGGTTAGTAAAAAGTTAATAAATCTATATTTTTTATAAAGATTTTAAACCCCCCGCATTATTTACTTCTTTCCATGGATACTTTGTCGCTACTCTATTCCAATTACACCCCAACAGACATAGTCAAATTACTTTTTTTACATAAGTCACTCAACTCACTTTTTGACCTATAGGACCCACACCCTAAAATTCGCAAAAAATCTTTAAACGCAGTTTAATAGCCCGTAGTCTTGACTACATTTTGCCATCATTACTTTTTCCCAGACCAGTTTTTGTATAATGAGTAGCAATTAGTTTCAAAGTGAATTTCAATCAATTCAATTGAGTTAGTAATGAATGAATCGCTTATTATTTTTTAGCATAATAAGTAACAAAATACATGAGTTATTAATTGTTAATAGAATAATGAAAGTCAGATACCAGCGAATGATATATATTTCGTTAAAGATTGTTAAAGTTGTGCCGTTCATGCTGAATTGATGCAGTTATTAAAAGATAAAAAAATTGAATCATATTCATATACACTGAAGCAATTAAAACGTATCAACTTGGTTTATATAAAACAGATTTAAATTTAATAAAAGAAAGACGAATTGTTTTGATACAGGCTTGTTCTTAGTAACGTTATTTGTAGGTAAATCGGCTTAAGAAACTAGGAGTATTAAATACATTTTAAATCAGATTACTTGAAAGTTTCCAAAGTAAAGTTGGTGTTGCAAAATGCGAATCAAGTCATGCTCCAAGTGAATGCCAATATATGCCGAGCAAAGAAAGCTTACCTTTCTGTGTTAATTAAAATAGAGACCCTTTCGAACTTTCGAGGTTGCATGGCCTACAAAAAATATTTGTAAATGAAGAAAAAGATCAAGGAAACAGTCAAAGAAAAATGCAAAGAGCTATTTCTAACGTTTTGAACGTTGTTGAAGATTCAAACTTTAATGAGATCTCTCAAATTGCATCCGATATTAAGAAAGCAAATTCGCCGTTAAGAGAAGAGTTTCTTAAAATTGTTTAAATCATTTTTTTTAAAGAGAAGTAGCAGTAGTAGTTTTTTTTTTTTTTTTTTAAAGAGAAGTAACACTTCAGGCATTAAAACCTATTTAGTTATTTTTCGTAACCGTGCTACATTCTTTAGGAAAGGGATAGATGAGAGATAAGACAGGTGGTGAAAGGAGAGAGAGAGAGAGTTATTTATTTTACTTCGCCGGCGAATCTGCTATGAGAAAGTACTGACGAAGGAGACTGCACGTTTTTTGTTCATTCTGAATATGTATTTATACCATTAAACAGAAAAAAACATTTTTTTGTATTTTGATTGCCACAGGATTTGAACCCTGAAACAACCAGGTTTGTCGTCAGCGTGTTTACCACTTTGACTACAGCAGCCTAAATAAATATACTTGGCAAGGAAATCATCGTACTTTGAGTCGTAACGGATCTGTTAATCTACTTTTATCGAAGCAAATTTGTTCACTAAATATTATAATAAAAAGACTGGTTGAACTGGAACAATCGAAATTATTTGAAAATCAAATTATGAGTATTAAACTTGGTTCAACCATCCATAAGAAAAATATGTAATTTGATAGGTTACAAGAAAAAAGCAACTATCCAAGAAATTTCTGAAAATGGATTTATACTAGAAGATGGTTTCCAAAAACTACGGAAACTAGAGATTTATTTTTCTAATATTTATATCGAAAAAACTTTAAATCGTGATGTTTTCTTCGTTGGTGACATAATTCAAAGCATAATCTTCAACTGCCTAGAATAATTTTAATAATAATTTTGTTAATTTATATGTAATTTACATTATATATATAAGATGGCGTTTTTTATAAACACTACAAATAATAAAAAATCGAGCGGTTTTGAAAATTTTCTTAATTATACATATATTTAAAAAATCCTTTAAAAGTAATACAATTCCTAACTATTATATTTAACAATTGTTTTAATAATTCCCATTTTCCTGATGTTTGGAAAACCTCAAAAATTGTTGTTGAGTATCTTCGGCCTTTTTCTTTACTTTCTAACTTATGCAGACATTTTGAAATTATAATCCGAGAGAAAATGGACTTAAATATAAGTTCAAGTTATATTTCTGATTTGCAATTTGGATTCAAACACGGTTATTCTACCTTAAAAGCTTTATTAAAATATCAAAGCGATTTGGTTAAAAATCTGTTGCCACTTCCTTAGATATTGAAAAAGCGTTTGATCATTAATACCACAACGGAATTCTTTATAAAATCATTCAAGCTCCCCTGTTATCAAATTGGATGAAAGTTTTTTGATTTTTTGCCGCTTAATAACTTTTTTCGTACAGTCTTTCAGAAAACAAACTATACCACGATCGATTCGTATTTTTATCCTCTTTCGATCGTATATAGCAGTATATGTGCACGCGGAATAGTTTCCAAGATATAAGCAAAAACTAAAATTATCAATTTCAGCGATTTTTTCAAATTTGAAAAGTTTGCCGCTTAATAACTTTTTTCGTACAGTCTTTCAGTAAACAAACTATACCACGATCGATTCGTATTTTTATCCTCTTTCGATCGTATATAGCAGTATATGTGCACGCGAAATAGTTCCCGAGATAAAAGCAAAAAATTAAACTTATTATTTTCAGCGATATTTTTAATTTTGAATAGTTTGCCGATTAATAACTTTTTTCGTACAGTCTTTCAGAAAACAAACTATACCACGATTGATTCGTATTTTTATCCTCTTTCGATCGTATATAGCAGTATATGTGCACGCGGAATAGTTTTCGAGTTATGAATGAAAAACTACTCTACATAACTGGATGTGCACCACCTTTATTTCTTAATTATCAAAAGTGACAGTTGCAAAATTTGATTCTATGATCTGTAGGTTTTTAATTTTGTTTTTTTGTATTAAAATTAATAATAAATTAACGAATTGCGATCGAGTTGAAAAATGCTATTTTTTGTCTTAGTGGCACTAATACACCTACAAAAAAAACAACAACATGTTCACACGCATAGGAAAAAGTACTTTCCATGCAACTCTGAAAAAAGTTTGCCAAAAAAAAAAAAAAAGTTTGCAAAAAAGTTTGTTATCTTCTCCTCGACACAAATTTGTATATTGCGCACTATTGCACCAGAAACTAAACCCTCGCCATATTTGCAGAAATTCGCGGCAGTACTGCCACTTGTTTGCATAAATGAACTTTTGACGTTAAGCAGTGCTGCCAAGTGTTGCATTAATGAACGTTTTACTTTTACTATGCTGCTTTGACACAGGGTATACAGAGGTGAAACCCTTGGCCATAGATTAGACTAGATAAGACACGAAAAGATATGTGGCATCACTACGTTAACCCCTTCATTTTTACAGGACAGGAAATTTTTATTTTGTATGATTCTGTCTCTTTTCTTTTTTGCGGGTAATTGACATTTTCTTTATTTACTTTTTTATTAAGACAATTTACCACAAGTGACCATAAATTGGCGGAAAAAATTGAAAATTTGCATTTTCTGGCGCAATTTTCCATTTTTTCCGCCAATTTTACTGTCATAGAAATGACATATACATAGTTCGAGCAGCAGAAGCAGAAAATAAAAGGAAGTTGACGAGAACAAAGCTGAAAAAATGTAAGTATTTTGGTCTTTCTAAAAAAAGTTAATAAGTTTTATTATTTAATTGACCTTGTTTTTCAGGAGTCGCAGATGCATTATGGGTTGTCCTGAGGTAGGAAAGATTCACCGGTTTCCGAAGGATGCTTCCAGGTAAGTTTATTTGAATTTGTTTAATATGTGTGCAGTTGGGAACATTTCAATTTTGCAAAAAGTATTTAACTTTTTTTTATGAAAAATAAATGTAATTCCGTGTGGATCTCCAATTGGTCAGTAAATTATGTCCAATTTTATTCGTTATTAGAAACCGGTGAAGTGTTTTGGTGCTATTAAAAATTTATAACCTTTCGATATTTTGTCTAAAATGAAGAACGTTCTTTTATGAATAAAAAGGCCTATGCACGTATTCTTTAATCCAATTGGCATGTGAAATTATGCTGTGAAATTTAAAAAATGTGAACATTTAAAAAGAATAAAAAAGTGGTATAAAAATGTATTGTGGACTATTTAATGCAGTGTGAAAGATGTAAGATGGAAAGTGGATTTTAAAGAAAAAACCAAAGTGGTATAAAACGCAAAATGTGTTGTAGACTCTTTAATGCAGATTGTGAACTATTTTGAATGTGAAGGGAAATTAAAGCAAAATGTGCTGTGGAGGCTCTATTAGAATTTGTAATCTTATTGCCCTCAGAAGGACTTTTTAAAGTTTTAATTTGTCTCTTTTTAAAGTTTTTTAGAGCCCTGAAAAGGGCTTTTTTATATGTAAGAGCCTGTAAGTAAACAGATATTAATACACATTTTATTTACAGCGCTACTTGACACTTTGTTTAGATGTCTGCCATTAATCCTTACTAAACTAATTCACTTTCTATTTCCAGCGCTACTTACCAATTAAAAATTAATTTACTTTCTCTTTTCAGTTAGCACCTACAATTCTGGGCCAAGTAAAAATATGTAAACACTGATTTCACGTTTCTATTTCCAGAAAACCATGTACTCGACTGCCAATTTTCCACCAGCCAAAATATTTTAGGAACAAGAAGAGATTAAACCTAAAATGCCCTTTTCAGGGCTCAAAATATTTTGAAATAGAGATAAAAATAAAATTTTGAACAACTCTCTTAAGGGCTTAAGGCTTATAAAAAATATTACTGAACAAAAACTTAATAATAATATAAATTAAAAATTGTTAAAAAATATAACACTTAAATATAGTAGAAGAAACTGTATTAATAAAAAACTAATATACATATATTTTATTTCCAGCAAAAACTTACCAATTTGTTCGCAGTTTTATCAACTACTCATCCGCCAAACAACTAAATTCCACATGCAACTAAGTGGCTGCAGAAGAAAGCACAAATTATTTTAAGTGGTGGCACATTTTATTTTCAGCCATCACTTAACACTTAACTAGATACTAGTTCACAAATTTTCTTTAAAATAATCAAAATGTTGGTAAGTGCCTGCAAGTAAAGAAACCATTTATATTCACTAACATTTTCATTTTGTCTATTTTTATATTATATTGTAGCCCTCAGAATGACATTTGAAAATGTTGAATTGCTTTTATTTTTTAAGTATTCTTGGAGCCCTCAAAAGGGCTTTTTAAAGTTTCACTTGATCTCTTTTTAAAGGATTTTGGAGCCCTTAAAAGGGCTTGTTTTATATGTAAGCGCCTGTAAGGAAACATTATAATAAATATTTGTTTACAAATAATACTTACCAGTTTCCGCATATTAATAACATCAAACCAATGTTACATTCGTTTTTGTAGGTTCACAGGTCCGCCAATAATCCACCAGCCAAACAAATCGTATCCATTTGCAGGTAAGTTTCTGTAAAAACACAATCACTAATTCACTTTTTATTTTCAGCGGCTACTTACCAATTTGTTCAGATTACCGCCAATAATCCACCAGCCTAACAAATCGCATCCATTTGCAGGTAAGTTTCTGTAAAGAGCATTTATGTTAATAAAAAAACTAAATTACTTTCTATTTCCAGAAAAACTTACCATTCAGGGTTCAATTGTGCCATTTATCTATCAGCCTGACAAATCGCTTCCATTCGTAGGTAAGTTCCTGTAAAAAATGTGTTGTCCGTCCTCCGGGCAAACAAATTATTTCCATTTGAAGGTAAGTTCCTGTAAAAATACATTTTGTATATAAAAAAAAACTAATTCACTCTTTATTTTCAGCAAAACTTACCATTTTGGGTCCTGCTCTGCCAGTTGTCCGTTCACCGTGCTAACATTTTGTTTCCATTTAAAGGTAAGTTCCTGTAAAAAAAAAGAAAATGTATTTATGAAACTAATTTTACCTATATATTATTTCCAGCCAATACTTACGAATTTGCCGCAGAAAAATTAAATATTAATAACTCAAATATATTGTTTTATATAATGTGTTTTTTGTATTTTTTTAATAAAGATAAAGAAAATGTAAAATTTTTCAACTAATGTTTTTATTTATTTTGTGTGTATCGTCCATGATTTTGTCATAAATTAGACTAGATTAGACACGGAAGCATAGGTGGCATCACTAAGTTAACCCCTTCGTTTTTACAAGACAGAAAATTTTTATTTTGTATGGTGCCGTCTCTTTTCTGTTAAGGAGTTAATGACATTTTATTTTGTTTACATTTTGTAAAACAATTTAATACAAATTGGCGCAAAAATTGGAAAATTTGCAATTTCTGGCGCAATTTTCCATTTTTTTCGCCAATTTTAATGTCAAAAGCTCACAAAAGTCATGTGTGTACTATATTATCAAAAAGTGGAAGGAAGTTTTACAACGCAAAGCTAAAAAATGTAAGTATTTATTCATTACAAAATTTAGGCAGTTTTGTAAAATATTTTTTATTTTTAAGAGTCGCAAGTGCATTATGGGATGTCCTGAGCTGCAGAAAATTCGCCGGTTCCCGAAGGATCCGATAAGGTAAGTTTACTTCAATTGTATTAATTTGTGTGCAGTTTGGGAATATTTTAAATTTTGTCTTGTATTTCTGTCTGGATCTGAAGCTCCAATTGGTAAATAAATTATGTCCAACTGGAGTTGTGTACGTTATTAGAAACGAGTGTAGTGTTTTGTTAAATATGAATACTTGTTGAAATGTATTTTGTCTAAAATGTAGAATGTTTCAAGAATTAAAAATTCCTATGCATGTATGCTTACATCTAAATGGCATATGGATACGTGTTAATCGTTGTGTGTCTTAAAGTGTGGAAATTAAAAAAGTGAATTGTAATGATACTCCTGTGAAAAAAAGTGAAAATTAAACAAGAACTAAAAAGTGATACAAAAGACAAAATGTGTTGTGGTCTCTCTAATGCGGATTGTAAAGGATCATAAGGCAAAATGTGTTGTATATACTTAAATGCAGATTGTGAAGAATTCCGTTTAAATCCGTTTACAAAGTGGTGTTGTAGGCAAAATGTGTGTAGAGTCTTAAATAGAAATTGTTGATGTGAATTACTTTATTTTTATTAACACAATATGCTTTTTACAGGAACTTGCCTGCAAATGCAAACAGTTTGTTCGACCGGTGGATAATTGGCAGAAAGAAATGTTACACTTGTTCGATGTTGTTTATTTGCACAATTAGATGGAATCTGGTAAGTGTTATCTGAAAATAAAATGTGTATTATTGTTTACTTACAGGAGCTTACATACACAACAAAAGCCCTTTTAAGGGCTAAAAATTACTTGAAAAAGAGATAAATTGAAACTTTCAAAACCTTTTCAAAAAACTAATTTGTTTTCTGTTTTCAGTTAATACTCAAAATTCTGGGTCCGACACTGTAAATTTTCCATCAAGCAAACACAAAGATGTAAACACTACGACACAACAAGCAATTAAGGTAAGAACAATATTTTTTATTTTATTGCACATTTTCATTTTATCTCCCTTATTAATTTATATTGTAGCCCTTAAAAGGGCTTTTAAAAGTTATATTTGTTTTTTTAAGTGTTTTTGTAGCCCTCAAAAGGGCTTTTGAAAGTTTTAGTTTATCTCTTTCTCCAAGTAGTTTAGAGCCCTGAAAAGGGCTTTTGTTTTGTAGGTAAGCGCCTGTAAGTAAATAATAAACATTTTATATTCAGATGAACCACATCAAACAATTGTAACATTTCCTTCTGTAGTATTATTTTTATTCTAATAATACACAGTGGGATGCCTTTCATTCTTTACCTTTCTTTTAAGTATTTCCTGGCCCTTGAAAGTTTTAGTTTATCTCTTTTCAAAGTATTTTTGAGCCCTGAAAAGGGCTTTTGTTTTTTATGTAAGTGCCTGTATAAATAAAAACTAATTTACTTTTTTATTTTCAGCAAAACTCACTATTTTGGGTCCTGTTCTGCCAGTTGTCCGTCCTCCGGGCAAACAAATTATTTCCATTTGAAGGTAAGTTCCTGTAAAAATACATTTTGTATATAAAAAAACCAACTCACTTTTTATTTTCATCAAAACTTACCATTTTGGGTCCTGTTCTGCCAGTTGTCCGTCCACCGGGCAAATAAATTATTTCCATTTGTAGGTAAGTTCCTGTAAAAAGCATATTGTGTATATAAAAAACTAATTCACTTTTTATTTACAGCAAAACTTACCATTTTGGGTCCTGCTCTGCCAGTTGTCCGTCCACCGGGCAAATAAATTATTTCCATTTGTAGGTAAGTTCCTGTAAAAAGCATATTGTGTATATAAAAAACTAATTCACTTTTTATTTACAGCAAAACTTACCATTTTGGGTCCTGCTCTGCCACTTGTCCGTCCACCGGGCAAATAAATTATTTCCATTTGTAGGTAAGTTCCTGTAAAAAGCATATTGTGTATATAAAAAACTAATTCACTTTTTATTTACAGCAAAACTTACCATTTTGGGTCCTGCTCTGCCAGTTGTCCGTCCACCGGGCAAATAAATTATTTCCATTTGTAGGTAAGTTCCTGTAAAAAGCATATTGTGTATATAAAAAACTAATTCACTTTTTATTTACAGCAAAACTTACCATTTTGGGTCCTGCTCTGCCAGTTGTCCGTCCACCGGGCAAATAAATTATTTCCATTTGTAGGTAAGTTCCTGTAAAAAGCATATTGTGTATATAAAAAACTAATTCACTTTTTATTTACAGCAAAACTTACCATTTTGGGTCCTGCTCTGCCACTTGTCCGTCCACCGGGCAAATAAATTATTTCCATTTGTAGGTAAGTTCCTGTAAAAAGCATATTGTGTATATAAAAAACTAATTCACTTTTTATTTACAGCAAAACTTACCATTTTGGGTCCTGCTCTGCCAGTTGTCCGTCCACCGGGCAAATAAATTATTTCCATTTGTAGGTAAGTTCCTGTAAAAAGCATATTGTGTATATAAAAAACTAATTCACTTTTTATTTACAGCAAAACTTACCATTTTGGGTCCTGCTCTGCCAGTTGTCCGTCTTATATACAAAATGTATTTTTACAGGAACTTACCTCTAAATGGAAACAAAATGTTAGCACGATGGACGGACAAGTGGCAGAGCAGGACCCAAAATGGTAAGTTTTGCTGTAAATAAAAAGTGAATTAGTTTTTTATATACACAATATGCTTTTTACAGGAACTTACCTACAAATGGAAATAATTTATTTGCCCGGTGGACGGACAACTGGCAGAGCAGGACCAGGCAAATAAATTATTTCCATTTGTAGGTAAGTTCCTGTAAAAAGCATATTGTGTATATAAAAAACTAATTCACTTTTTATTTACAGCAAAACTTACCATTTTGGGTCCTGCTCTGCCACTTGTCCGTCCATCGTGCTAACATTTTGTTTCCATTTAGAGGTAAGTTCCTGTAAAAATACATTTTGTATATAAAAAACTAATTCACTTTTTATTTATAGCAAAACTTACCATTTTGGGTCCTGCTCTGCCAGTTGTCCGTCCACCGTGCTAACATTTTGTTTCCATTTAGAGGTAAGTTCCTGTAAAAAAAAGAAAATGTATTTATGAAACTAATTTTACCTATCTATTATTTCCAGCTAATACTTACGAATTTGCCGCAGAATAATTAAGTATTAATAACTCAAATATATTGCTTTATTTAATGTATTTTTGTATTTTTTTTAATAAAGATTAAGAAAATGTAAAATTTTTCAACTTGTGTTTTTATTTAGTTTGTGTGTATCAGCCATGATTTTGTGTATTTGGTGTGGTAAGAATTGTATATATAGTTGCTTGTTTTTTCGCATTATTTTTGAGGATGCCACTCTTTATTTTCTTTCTCATATTTAGGGGTTAATCGCATATGATAAGTTACTTTTTAAACGTCAGTGTTGAGGAGTCTGGTTATGTCTGTGATTTTGTAGCTGTCATTAGTTTTTTGTATATTTGTTGAGGTAAGAATTGTATATATAGTTGCTTGTTTTTTCGCATTATTTTTGAGGATGCCACTCTTTATTTTCTTTCTCATATTTAGGGGTTAATCGCATATGATAAGTTACTTTTTAAACGTCAGTGTTGAGGAATCTGGTTATGTCTGTGCCTTGGCACTTGAAAAACAATATAATCAGGTTTTGTATAGGTTCTCAAGAAAGAGACAAATATAGTGCTATTTTATTACGAACAAGTGACAATAAACAAAACAAAAACTAGATATTTTACAAGAAAACATAAAGCACAAAAAGTTTTAGCTACAAAAAAGTAATAAATTTCAGTGAAAATAAATAAATAAATTATTAAATTGTTAAAAAATATGATATGATGTAGTTTAACGAGAAAATTGCAGTATTTAAAAGTGAAAACGTCTTTAAATCTGCAGTGTTTTTTGAACGCAGAAACTGTGACCTGGTGCAAAAATGCACCATCATTATTGGTGTGTTAACACACAAAATTAATCAAAAGTTGGAGAAAATTGAATTTACAAAAACATGTATTGATTTTGGAACAATGTATTTACACTATTTGCATAAAGATTTTGATAAAAAATTGTTCGAAGTTTTCAAGATGTTGGCTGAGGTAATAGAAAACATATATGGGATTATCAACCAATTATTACACAAAATTAATCAATCAATTTGTTACACAAAAGGAATTAGAAGAATGGAATATGTATTAAGCAGCAATTTATTAAAAGCTAACTTGCATGGGTATGTAAAAATTTTTTTATGACCAAAAGGCAGATATAATTTTATCTCCTGATTTCTTCAACAGTTTCTTTATTGATGTTCGTTTGTATAACAAGGCCAAGTCTATTGTGGATTCCGTTTAGAAGTGAACGTAAACCTCGTTTACAACCAAATACTAAGTAACCCAAAGTAAATCTAGAGTTGGCAATTAAAATAGTTGCTAATCGGCTAAACAAGCTGCAAGACAAGTACCTAACCTGTTGGAGACAATGGTTTTAAGGCGTTTTTTGAAAATGCTAACTTTTGTGTTAAAAAAATCCGAGGAATATAAATTTTTGAAATTTGGAAAAATCTAAACAAAGAAAAAAAGGAGCGCATAGAAGTAGCAAGAGTTAATGAACTGCACGAAGAGGAGAATAAACCCTACGAAGGAAGTGATGATGATGAGGACTTATTTAGTTTAAGAAGGAGCTAAAAATGTTGTTGCTAAAAATGTTTTTAAAAGGTATATATGTAATTGTTTCACGATCTAATTTAAGCTTAACAATAATTTCTTCTGAACCCATGAAATACATACAATATATTATCTGAATACTTGTATTATTAAAATATGCAAAATATTATTAACTTTAGTTAACCTTCAGCCAAAAATTATATTAAACACAATTTAGCATTTGAGCTAATGTTTTTATTGTAATGTTATTTTCACTTTTATTACAAAGTTATATATTTTATTTAACAATTATACAGTATTTTTACAATAAAGACTAAGGTTTTACAATATTTGTGTTTTTTTATTTTACATTTTTTACATTACAATTTACACATTTTATTTACAGCTAGCATTAAAATGTGTTTTTAAACATTTATTGTAGAGTTCTTTAAACAGTGTTAAAAAATTTCTATCTATAAAATTAAAATGTGCTGACAACTGTTTTAGTACCATTTTGCCGATAAAATTTAGTGACTTCACATTTGTATCTCCATTTTCTCTACGAACCATTGATGACCATAATCACTATCCTATGGAACCTTATCTGATTCCAATACACACATGCGTATCAGAGCGATTAATTATAATGAAAAGCTTTACTTACCTCTAAGAACCCAATGGGGAACAAATATAGCTTACGGAACCAGCTTAAAAATTAAAAAAAGTTATCTACAGGGTAAAAAATTAAATTTTAAGCAAAAAATGTTAAATGGAAAATTTGGGGCTGACCCTTAGTTTCGGAGTTACGGGCTTCCAAAGTTTGTACGTACAGAATGGCATATATCGAGTATTTGGTGGTGATATGAGGTAATATGGGTATCATTGAAAAGGTAAATTTAATATATATTCAATTAAAAAGGAAAATAACAAAAAATAGAAAAAAACATGTAACGACCAAAAAAAAACTATTTTTTCATATAAACATATTTTAATGGCCTGGCGCGAGGATTTTCTCCCCTTTAGTATGACCAATACCGTCTTCGTTTACTAAAGATTTTTTGAGCAGGCGGCCTTCGGCCGGACGGAAGGGTATGACCAAACCATTAAGGGAACCCCTTAATAAAGATTTTTTACTAAATCATTTTTCGTATAATATTGTCACTTAATAATTTGATTAGCTTTTTTTTGTCGTTACCTGTTTTTTAATTTTTTTAATATTCTCCTTTTCAATTGAATAGATATTAAAATTACCCCTCCAATGATACCCATATTTTCTCACGATATATGACATACGGTACATACAAACGTCGGCAGACCCTGCCCCAAATTTTCTATTTTACACTTTTGCTTAAAATTATTTACGCCCTGTAGACAACTTTTTTAATTTTTAAGCTTCGTCCGTAAACTAGATTTTAGCCTCCCTTGGGAAGATAAGAAAGATCTCTTCTGGTCGACATTCTTTTATCTTAAACTCCTAAAATTTAAAAAGAAAAAGTTGACTTAATTAAACAGAAAAATTTCAATTTTTGTATGTTGCATACTTACATGATGTTTGCCAATTGTAGTTAGCTTCCTTCCTGCACAATTAAAAAAATAGACTCAAATGGTTATATCAAAATGTACTTACGTTAACAATAAACACATTTGCTTTCTTCTACAAAAAAAAACATTAATTTTACTTATTTTTGATATTTTTATTAATTTAACAAAAAACTCACCCTTATTTTTGCCTGTAATTAAACTTTTAATATTTTCTTGGGCTAGAAAAACAAATCAAAACAAAATTAAAGTCGATAGGATGTCAAGAAAGAGATGCACAGAGAAACACAATTATAGCCGTCTCGTGACATCTCTGTATACCCTGTGGCATTGATACGCAACTGTTGTATTTACGATCGTACCCTATTTTCAACATTCCTTTCTGCAGAAAAACTTTCAATACTTTAATATTAAAATTGACGTAGCAAATAGATCCGTAACAATAGATTTGAAATCTTCTCTTTCGAAAAAATTGTGCTCCATACACCATTTCGGCTCTAGATTTTTCTGTCAAATAACTTTTCTCGATTTTTATCAAGCCTCCTCAGAGATCGCACTGTACGAGTTTTTATACTTGAGACTTCATTGAGCGAGTTCAAGATAAATTCGGGGGTACAACAAGGTTCTGTTTTTTCTCCTACCCTATTTCTTATTTTTTAAATGACCTTATATGTCAGACTTTAAGCCCTGTTTACTCTTTTGCAGATGACAACAGTATTTGGCATTCATATTCATTCAGCAAAAAGCAAGTCTGTAAGACGTTGGGGCGAGGCATAAGCATTTATGAATCAGAAGCTCTTGGTGTTCTTGGCATTAAAAATCAGTATGATGTTTAATGGCCTAAAGACATTTTTCAAGTCTCACAAGAAGCTTTCAATTGTCTCGGTTTTTTAAACGATTTTTTTTAGACATGAACCACTCAAGATATCTTAATGAAATTTTAGTGAGGAAAAGGTGCTTAAATGTGTTTGGAAGAAAATTAGGTTACATTTTTTTTATACGACCGACCTTAACTTAGTATTTTTGGCGTAGTGTGCTATTCTTAGAAAAACAAATATTAATTTTTGTTTTGGTAGCGCTTGTCGTTAAAAAGGTCTAAGCTTCTGAATTGAGAAAATGTAAAAAATACGTTTTTTAAGGATTTCCTCAAAAAGGTGCTATTCTTTGTTTGCTTATGTAATTTTAATTTACTTCGGTACTAGGAAATTTTTTTAAACTATTTTCAAGGCAACCTATAGCAAAAACGATTTGACAGCCCCATGATTAATAAAGGCCTCTTTTGTAACAAAAACCAATTTTTGGGGATATTTTCCCCGTTCCGGAAATTTTTATATATATTTATATAATTTCGAAATTTTGTAAGAATATCTTGGTGCGTTTTGAATTTGCGCCAATTAAGATCTTAAATTTTATTTCTCAAAAAAACACCTTAACAATATTTTTTCAGTTTTTAAGGTAAATGTCGTTTCAAAAAATTAAGCGCGAAAAAAATCATTACAATATTATTAATCTAGAAGTCAAAAGGTTTCCTCTGATACCACTTACATGTATATCAAGCCTCTGTCTATGCTAAAGAAGCTTTCCAAACCTCGCCTCCTTGTTTTTTTCTCGTAATATATGTAAAAACAAAAAATTTTGTGCCAAAATAAAAAGTGCATTATAAATTATATTATATATATTATATAACTCTTTTCTTGTGTTACTTACCAGTGCAGCTTTAAGTGTTTGCAGGTAAAGGTAGGTAATTCAATTATTTTAATTTTTACCTATGATTTTACTTTTTATAAAAGTAAAAAATCATTTTTATTATTTTTTGCTTTTTTTATTTCTTTAAAATATTTATTCATAGTTCATAAATGGAGAACTTCTGCTAGTCCTTCTTTTTCATTACGTATAAAATTGTTATTTTTTTTCTGAACAGTAAAAGGGTGGGATCAAGTACAGGAAAATATAATTCACAAGATCCTGGATTTGAGCTACCCTCGAACATTTTCTTGTACTAAATAGTTGAACATGTCTAAAATCTAAATTTCTTGTTTTCTGCGACTCTTCAGTAAGTTTGCCTATCGGGAAAGGATTGAAATATATTTTTTCACTACCATAGTAAAATATTTTGTGCATTGTTTGCGTGAGTTCTCTCCATTCATATAAAGAATTTAGAGGCTCTAAAGTATCAATGGCACTTCGAATTAAGCTGTATTTACATTATATTTACTGTTTATTTAAAAATTTTACAGATTATTTCGTAGTTTTGGAAAACTTTCCTGGCCGTATTTCGATAATTTGTGGTCATTATTTTAAACTCTTCTAGGATTTTTTGCTTTTCGTCGATCCTCATTTTTAAAACATAATTGTTTTTTTTTATTTTTTTGACATTCCAGTAGTGCGATTCACTAAGTTTAAACAATCTTTTACATTTCTGTTGTTTGCAGTAACGATTATGTGATTCTCTAATTTCATCTTCACGATATTAGACATCTTTAATTTTTTTATAAGACAAATTGATATTCGGTGGCATCTCCTTCAGTAAATATGCGAAAAGCACGAAAGGGAAGAATAAAAACATTTGAATTCAAGCAAGGCACATACATCTGTTTATTTCTTCAATGCCAATTTACACACATGAATACAACTTATCTAAAGCGGCTATTAGACGACCAAACTTTGCTTGTGAACACGGCCTGATGACATGCCATCAAACTCGTGTAATAGAGTAAGTTTCGTGTTTGTCAGTTGCGCTGGATGAAAATACAAATTTTTGATATTTTGTGCTTGCCATTATGTCAGCGTTTAATTGCATGTTTGTCAAACACAGTGTAAATTCATTTGTGTTTTTGTAAGCGAACAGTAAAGGTGGCTTGGCTAGAGCGCACGAGTTACTTATAAAAATAATATTGAAAAATTTTTAGAAGTAATAGGTAAATGATATTACATTTAAATTCTTATTAATTGCTGATGCAAATCTTGCCCTTTTATATCTTTGTCTTTCAAGTTTTCGTTCGTACAGACAAAATTTCAACTAAATTAGATTAAAAGTAAAATAAATGAATAAAAAATTTAACAATTTAAAACTTTTAAAATTTATCTTTTTCTGCTAACTTCAAAATAAAATCTTAAATACAAAATAAAATAAACCAAAAATAAAATCGTATATTTATTTTTGAAATAACTGAATACCTTTGATTCGCGTTTTAAAAGAATTTATTGAATTATGGTTTGCTGGAATTTGGTTATTTGATGCTTATAATAATAGAAATTTAAAACAAAAGTCTAATAAAAAGCTTTAAGAAAAATAAAAAATAGTGTAACCGAATACAACAATTGAAGTTGTAAAATAAAATAAACAAATTGTAACTAACTCATGCGCCATCACAAATACGAACTTCACTATTCAGAATCCGCTTGCGCACTGATGTTTGAAAAACTTAGCATGACAGTGTAATAGCAAAACACTCTCTCTCATCAAGCCGTGCCTACAGGCAAAGTTTGGCCATCTAATAGCCCCTTAATATGCATGTACATATGAAGTTTGACATTAAAAAGCATAATAATTGTTTTGGTCAGAGTTGCGGTACCTCTTCTTGAAAAGCGTCAAAACATATGCTTATGTATAATTTTTTAACAAGAATTTTTTTTAAATAAATTTTAAATGTTCTTAGCTAAACTTAGTGTTGAACCGTGTTCAACCAACATAAACAGTTATTTAAAATTTTTAGTTTCTTTTACTTAAGATTATTTAATTTGCAATGAATTTTTATTCGCCCCAATTTGGCGGCTTCTTTCCTGTATATTTTTTAACTTATATTATTTAAATCATGTAACATATAAAAACAGTTCTACGTTAGACCTCAATAAAGCAACTAGTTTGTATTTTAAGTTTCCTGCGAAACTAGCTTGTGTTTGATTTTGTAAAAACACTCTATAAGATTAGGAAGAGGAGACTCCTCAACCTAACACTTAGTAAAACAAGAATCTTTTATTTAAATGAAAGTAAACTGCATTTTTTTATTTACATATTTATTTTGTGTTCGAATATATTTTTTGTGTTTATGCTTGTATGTATGTATGAATGTACATACACATGTTATACGTCGCACAGTAGCTTGATATATAAAAAAATGTAATAAAAGTCTGGAACTTCTAAACTATTTACCCAACTTTCATGAAATAAACTCTAATTTATAGAGATCATAAGCTTTATGTTTATTGCATTTGGATACACGCTGTTTCAGTACAGGGTAGTACCACAGGGCGTTAAAGTAGGTAACCTTGAATTTAAGAAATGTTTCAGAGATTATAACTTTGCCAAAAGTGAACCGATTTCAAAAATTTTTTTTAAGTAATCTACATAGTTAAATAAAGAAAAAGCGTAAAAGTGTGCTTGGAATTTGCAAGGTATTTTTTATACTTTTAAAGAAAGTCAACTTTTAAATTTAAAATACCAAAATACAAGATAGAACTATTTTAATAACAGATTTAGAAAGGTAATAATATAAGAAATAAAAAAATTAAAAAAAAAAATTTCTTTGACTTCATTATGTTAGTGGTAATATATTTTTTAATTTGAAATTACATAAAAAATTAAAAAAAAAGAGAAATTTTGGTTTAAAAGTACTTTCAGTTGATTTTTAACGAAAGTCAACTTTTTAAAGAAAGTCAACTTTTAAATTTAAAATACCAAAATACAAGATAGAACTATTTTAATAACAGATTTAGAAAGGTAATAATATAAGAAATAAAAAAATTAAAAAAAAATTTCTTTGACTTCATTACGTTAGTGGTAATATATTTTTTAATTTGAAATTACATAAAAAATTAAAAAAAAAAGAGAAATTTTGGTTTAAAAGTACTTTCAGTTGATATTTAACGTTTTTTTTTTTTTAGTAAATTTATAAAATTTTGAACTTTTTCTTTTAGATAAAGCCTTGGGTAATCCATCTGATGTGTATCTATAAAATTCTTGAGAAGCACCCTTCAGTCAGCATTGTTCGAATATGGGCAATTTTTTAATAATCGAGACTGTAAAAAAATGATCAAATGATCGAGACTGTAAAAAAATTAAATGCAGATTTTCATTTTTTTTATAACAAACTATTCTATAACGATTGGTTTTCAGTAACTGGCCAAATTTTGTACACATCCTGCGCACAAATGGGTTCTGGAGAGGCGATTGAAGAAAAAATTACAATTTTCGAAAAGAAAATTTTTTATCTACACAAAAAATAATATTTTAATCTATTGATTTCCAAAACTTTTGTTGATATTAGTACCGTACATGTTGGTCTTTAATGGGATAAAAACCTGATTTATTATCTTTTATATGTTCGGAGGTATTCAATGTAAAACTTCATTCGCAAAATTTTACTTTTGATTTTTTTGGTTTTCAACTTTTTTTGTGTAAAAAACTACTGCAAAAAATTAAGCACACCTGAACAGTAGAAGTAATTACCTACCAACTGATATACAATTTGTACACCTTTTTCATTACAACAGCCGTAAATGATGCACAAATTATGGTACCTAGCGCAAAATATCTCTCGTTAGATTGTGTTCTTCTAATAAGTGCTCCTACTTTTTATTACTTTCTTCTTAGAAATCAGAGATTTTTTTAGCAGGTGTCTTTTTTCTAATGCACCAGGAAAATATTTTTAAAAAAATATGCAAATAAATATAATTATTTGTACTATTAAACGCGGCAAACTCATGTGTGTGCACGCACCTATTCCGATTTTTTATGAATGATAGAGGATTATCCTAAATTTTATTAAAATTTAAATTAATAATAACAATCCAATATGAAACCAATTTTGGGAATAGTAGATTAATTTTTTATTTTTTTTTTATTGATAAGATATACACTAGCGCAGCAACATTTTATTATTGTTTTTATTTATTTTCTTTGAAATAATCTAAAATATCGAGAGTTAATAGATTGTGAGTTTCCACTGCTTCTTGGTCATCCTTCTCTACTTTCATAATAATTTTAGATAACCACTTCATGCGAATAGTATTTAATACTAAATCGGAAGACAAAAGTAAATGGTGCATTAGGTCGGAACTTTGAGCGGTTCAAGAGTATATTCGTGTGTTAAACAACGAACACCATATACATACAATTAAATATTTAATTTTAACCTCAGCCTGTTTACAGAGCACAATTTGCTGTTTACACGCACAAAAACGTTACCGTCTTTGGGCTTTTAAAACACGAATGTCATATTTTTTTGTAAAAGCGTGACAATTGACAATTTTTTCTGGTTTATGTATTTCGCATTGTAATGTCCGAAACGCCAAAGCTGTACGAAGAAAACATATTATTCGTTTAAAAAATTTTATTTATGTATATTATTTTGAGTTCCCAAAATTTGTTTTAAAAATAATAAAAAAAAAATACAATTAATGATTAAGGAGTTGGCATTGTTGGGCATCATAACACTTTCATGAATGAAAACATCTATGTATACATCTAGTATATTTAAATTATACATATAAGTTACTTTTATTTGTACCAATTTTTATTTAGCAGATAAAATTTTTTACTCTGCTTGTTTAATAATTTTCAAGGCAAATATTTTTTATCAGGTGATATCGTTGCGGCAGCTGACTATGTTTTGCTTAATTTTATGTACGTGCGCCAAGATAGCGTCGAAGAAATAGCGTCGATTTTGGGAATTAAAAAACCGGGGAAAAAAACCGGGAAGTAAAATTCCCCGGGATTGGATATTTTGAATTAAAAAATAAAATAAGAACAAATTTTGGCATCTAGAAAAAGAAAAATTGATTTAAATTGTAAATAAATAAACAAAACATTTTTGTATTTAGAGAATAATTATAAAAAAGCGTTTTCCATGATCACAAAAAACGATTGCTGATGTTTTCCATGGAAACTATAACACTGTCGCCCATAATGGCCATACATTATTAAAATAGAGATATTAATGAACAAAAATTGACAACTGTGCAACAATTCCGCCGAGCCGTTTTCGAGAAAAGTGGCTTCATCCTGAGTGGGCACAAAAAGCGTTGCTAATGTTTTCCATGGAAACTATAACACTGTCGCCCATAATGGCCATACATTATTAAAATAGAGATATTAATGAACAAAAATTGACAACCGTGCAACAATTCCGCCGAGCCGTTTTCGAGAAAAGTGGCTTCATCCTGAGTGGGCACAAAAAGCGTTGCTAATGTTTTCCATGGAAACTATAACACTTTCGCCCATAATGGCCATACATTATTAAAATAGAGATATTAATGAACAAAAATTGACAACCGTGCAACAATTCCGCCAAACCGTTTTCGAGAAAAGTGGCTTCATCCTGAGTGGGCACAAAAAGCGTTGCTAATGTTTTCCATGGAAACTATAACACTGTCGCCCATAATGGCCATACATTATTAAAATAGAGATATTAATGAACAAAAATTGACAACCGTGCAACAATTCCGCCGAGCCGTTTTCGAGAAAAGTGGCTTCATCCTGAGTGGGCACAAAAAGCGTTGCTAATGTTTTCCATGGAAACTATAACACTGTCGCCCATAATGGCCATACATTATTAAAATAGAGATATTAATGAACAAAAATTGACAACCGTGCAACAATTCCGCCGAGCCGTTTTCGAGAAAAGTGGCTTCATCCTGAGTGGGCACAAAAAGCGTTGCTAATGTTTTCCATGGAAACTATAACACTGTCGCCCATAATGGCCATACATTATTAAAATAGAGATATTAATGAACAAAAATTGACAACCGTGCAACAATTCCGCCGAGCCGTTTTCGAGAAAAGTGGCTTCATCCTGAGTGGGCACAAAAAGCGTTGCTAATGTTTTCCATGGCAACTATAACACTGTCGCCCATAATGGCCATACATTATTAAAATAGAGATATTAATGAACAAAAATTGACAACCGTGCAACAATTCCGCCGAGCCGTTTTCGAGAAAAGTGGCTTCATCCTGAGTGGGCACAAAAAGCGTTGCTAATGTTTTCCATGGAAACTATAACACTGTCGCCCATAATGGCCATACATTATTAAAATAGAGATATTAATGAACAAAAATTGACAACCGTGCAACAATTCCGCCGAGCCGTTTTCGAGAAAAGTGGCTTCATCCTGAGTGGGCACAAAAAGCGTTGCTAATGTTTTCCATGGAAACTATAACACTGTCGCCCATAATGGCCATACATTATTAAAATAGAGATATTAATGAACAAAAATTGACAACCGTGCAACAATTCCGCCGAGCCGTTTTCGAGAAAAGTGGCTTCATCCTGAGTGGGCACAAAAAGCGTTGCTAATGTTTTCCATGGAAACTATAACACTGTCGCCCATAATGGCCATACATTATTAAAATAGAGATATTAATGAACAAAAATTGACAACCGTGCAACAATTCCGCCGAGCCGTTTTCGAGAAAAGTGGCTTCATCCTGAGTGGGCACAAAAAGCGTTGCTAATGTTTTCCATGGAAACTATAACACTGTCGCCCATAATGGCCATACATTATTAAAATAGAGATATTAATGAACAAAAATTGACAACCGTGCAACAATTCCGCCGAGCCGTTTTCGAGAAAAGTGGCTTCATCCTGAGTGGGCACAAAAAGCGTTGCTAATGTTTTCCATGGCAACTATAACACTGTCGCCCATAATGGCCATACATTATTAAAATAGAGATATTAATGAACAAAAATTGACAACCGTGCAACAATTCCGCCGAGCCGTTTTCGAGAAAAGTGGCTTCATCCTGAGTGGGCACAAAAAGCGTTGCTAATGTTTTCCATGGAAACTATAACACTGTCGCCCATAATGGCCATACATTATTAAAATAGAGATATTAATGAACAAAAATTGACAACCGTGCAACAATTCCGCCGAGCCGTTTTCGAGAAAAGTGGCTTCATCCTGAGTGGGCACAAAAAGCGTTGCTAATGTTTTCCATGGAAACTATAACACTGTCGCCCATAATGGCCATACATTATTAAAATAGAGATATTAATGAACAAAAATTGACAACCGTGCAACAATTCCGCCGAGCCGTTTTCGAGAAAAGTGGCTTCATCCTGAGTGGGCACAAAAAGCGTTGCTAATGTTTTCCATGGAAACTATAACACTGTCGCCCATAATGGCCATTAATATCTCTATTTTAATAATGTATGGCCATTATGGGCGACAGTGTTATAGTTTCCATGGAAAACATTAGCAACGCTTTTTGTGCCCACTCAGGATGAAGCCACTTTTCTCGAAAACGGCTCGGCGGAATTGTTGCACGGTTGTCAATTTTTGTTCATTAATATCTCTATTTTAATAATGTATGGCAATTATGGGCGACAGTGTTATAGTTTCCATGGAAAACATTAGCAACGCTTTTTGTGCCCACTCAGGATGAAGCCACTTTTCTCGAAAACGGCTCGGCGGAATTGTTGCACGGTTGTCAATTTTTGTTCATTAATATCTCTATTTTAATAATGTATGGCCATTATGGGCGACAGTGTTATAGTTTCCATGGAAAACATTAGCAACGCTTTTTGTGCCCACTCAGGATGAAGCCACTTTTCTCGAAAACGGCTCGGCGGAATTGTTGCACGGTTGTCAATTTTTGTTCATTAATATCTCTATTTTAATAATGTATGGCCATTATGGGCGACAGTGTTATAGTTTCCATGGAAAACATTAGCAACGCTTTTTGTGCCCACTCAGGATGAAGCCACTTTTCTCGAAAACGGCTCGGCGGAATTGTTGCACGGTTGTCAATTTTTGTTCATTAATATCTCTATTTTAATAATGTATGGCCATTATGGGCGACAGTGTTATAGTTGCCATGGAAAACATTAGCAACGCTTTTTGTGCCCACTCAGGATGAAGCCACTTTTCTCGAAAACGGCTCGGCGGAATTGTTGCACGGTTGTCAATTTTTGTTCATTAATATCTCTATTTTAATAATGTATGGCCATTATGGGCGACAGTGTTATAGTTTCCATGGAAAACATTAGCAACGCTTTTTGTGCCCACTCAGGATGAAGCCACTTTTCTCGAAAACGGCTCGGCGGAATTGTTGCACGGTTGTCAATTTTTGTTCATTAATATCTCTATTTTAATAATGTATGGCCATTATGGGCGACAGTGTTATAGTTTCCATGGAAAACATTAGCAACGCTTTTTGTGCCCACTCAGGATGAAGCCACTTTTCTCGAAAACGGTTTGGCGGAATTGTTGCACGGTTGTCAATTTTTGTTCATTAATATCTCTATTTTAATAATGTATGGCCATTATGGGCGAAAGTGTTATAGTTTCCATGGAAAACATTAGCAACGCTTTTTGTGCCCACTCAGGATGAAGCCACTTTTCTCGAAAACGGCTCGGCGGAATTGTTGCACGGTTGTCAATTTTTGTTCATTAATATCTCTATTTTAATAATGTATGGCCATTATGGGCGACAGTGTTATAGTTTCCATGGAAAACATTAGCAACGCTTTTTGTGCCCACTCAGGATGAAGCCACTTTTCTCGAAAACGGCTCGGCGGAATTGTTGCACAGTTGTCAATTTTTGTTCATTAATATCTCTATTTTAATAATGTATGGCCATTATGGGCGACAGTGTTATAGTTTCCATGGAAAACATCAGCAATCGTTTTTTGTGATCATGGAAAACGCTTTTTTATAATTATTCTCTAAATACAAAAATGTTTTGTTTATTTATTTACAATTTAAATCAATTTTTCTTTTTCTAGATGCCAAAATTTGTTCTTATTTTATTTTTTAATTCAAAATATCCAATCCCGGGGAATTTTACTTCCCGGTTTTTTTCCCCGGTTTTTAATTCCCAAAATCGACGCTATTTCTTCGACGCTATCTTGGCGCACGTATTTTATGTATAGAATAGGTGTCAAAAGAGTATCATTTTAATATACTTTTTTTATATTCTTTATAATAAAATTGCAACAGGAGTTTTAAATCAATTAAAAAAATAAAGCTTACTAAAAACGTTAATTAAAAGGATAGAAAAAAATGCAGTATTAAATGTGTTTTGAAGTTTATAATACACTTAAGTGCCTGTTTTTCTTTTCATTGTTGTCTGTTTATTGATTATTAATGAAAATACGTAACATACAGCTTATTTAGCTGGCAGATTGAGATTTTCAAAAAAAAAAAAACGTCAAAGTTAATTAATTTTTTTTTAATATTTTAGGATAGTTGTTAGTCTAATTTTAAGTTTCTTTTAATGCAAATTCATATTAGAAGACTGCATCACTTTAAAAAAATTGCATTTCGAAAATTTACTTATTACAGTTTCGCCTTTTTTATTGTAATGGTTAGCTAGCTTACTTTACTAAGAACTTTTACAGGCCATTATTAAAGATTTCTTTGGACCTGGAGTTTTTATAGAGCTATTAAAAATTTCGGTCTAACGAAAAAAAAAAACATAAGAATTTTATAAGTCATTTTTAAAAGTAAAAAAAAGTAATTGGGTAATGAAAGTCAGAGATTAGTTTTAATTACATAGTTAACCCTTAACTACATTCGTGGGGTAATTTTTTGTATTTTCAGTTTATGTCGACATGACAACGATATTATTTTTATAAAAAATAAACAAATGTAATATTTCACATTAATACCTTCTTTTTTTTTTGTGAGGCCCTGCAAAATAGAAAGAGTTTTCGATTGGGGTAGAAAATTACCCCACCAATGTAGTAACGTAAGTTAAAAAACCGAATGTAGTTAAGGGTTAAGTTATTGATATTGAAATGCTTAGTTGATATCGTGAGTTAAAAGTTTCGCTTGTAGAAAATTTTTTAGACTGTTGTTATATCAAATTAATGTACGTGTAGATCTCTCGATGTTATAAAACTAACAATAGAAAGTTGTATTATTTTTCACATTTGATTAAGTTTGAAGCTACTGCTATGTTTTAATAGACAAGAAAATAATGTTATAAGTAAGACTCTGAAAAGTTTTTACGAGAGACCGATTTGCTATAGAATATTCCAATAGCCGCAATAAAACTGAGTTTTTTTGTATAATTTTGCAATAGTCTATCTTATATATTTTTTGTTACTTTTTATATTTTTAATTATTTTTAGTTTAAAACTAATTTTACAAGCATACAATAAATATAATAATTATTTTTCAAGAACTTAAAAGTGAATGTCACTGTACCTAGAGCTTAAAAAAAGTAAGTGAAATCATATAATAGGAATTCAGATTTTATTTTTGTTAAAAGAAAATCTTTTGGGGCATTTTGTTATATAAGTTAGTAACAATAAAAACATATTTTTTAAATACTTAAATATCGTAAAAATCTTAGTACATTGACACTTAAACTACAACAACAAATTTCACATCACTGAAAACCAAGTGCGTTGTCACAAAAATAGCTGACTTCACACTAAAACTTTTGTTCCAATTTAAAATAAGTGCATTGCCACCAAAATAGCCGACGAATTGCGCAAGCATTGATTACTGACAATATTGCAAAATTTAATAATAAAGTAAGTTGCTGCAATTATGCTAACTAAACAAATTTGTAGTATAAATAGCTAAGTAAATCTATTTTTAGGTAATTAATATTTAATCTTTGGAAGAATAAAAATATCAAAAAAACTAAAAGTTGTGTTTTTTTTTCATCATTTGGATAATAATCAACTTAACTGGCGCCCGAGCAAAATTTTCACTAGTTGGAAGGAAGTGGCAGAAGATACATACAAGGACATTCCCTTTAAGAAACAGTGTTACGCCTAATTAATTCAAGTGTTCATACTAGTTGGAAGAAAGTGGCAGTAGGATACATAAAAGGACATTTCCCCCAAGAAGTAGTGATACAACTAGCTAATTCATCAAAGTGTTCAAAGTGGCCCCTTAGTAGTAGCACCAGCAGCAAAAAGGACGCGTAGACCGCAAGCCATCGGACAAGGATGAACTTTATAGTATTAGTGTAAGATATAAGAATTTGTTTTTATTTTTAAGAAAAAAAAACATAGGAGATCTTTTTCTCCGGCAACCTAACGGACGCCTAGAACAATTTGCGTAACAACGCAGTTTAAAAAATAATAAGATACCAAACATTTTTTTTCTCCGGCAACCTAACGGTCGCCTAGAACAACTTGTGTAAAACGCATTTTAAAATATATTTTTTTTTTTCAATTTTTTTAAATTGTAAAAACAAATTTAATTTAAAAATTTGTAAATTAAAATTAATAAGATATTAATGGAAAGTTGTTCAAAAGATACAATCAATAAAATATTCGAAAAATATGAGACAATTGTAAAAAAGAACACACCGTCGAAGCAAATACCCGAACACCTACTCTTAGATAAAACTAGTGGGCCAAAGCCAATTACATTAGAAACTTATAGGAAAAGGCAAGAAAAATATAAAACTAAACCAAATACTGAAATTAAAGTAACGAAAAAGAAGAAAAAAAAAAAGAGGGGAGGTAAAAGGTACAAATCCGTGGGAAAATTGCTAAGTTGTACCAAGAACTTGAAAGCAATAGGGAAAAGAAATTAGAATTTAAGAAAGAAATTATTGAAACTAGGAAACTAGCATTAGTAAATAAAAGGAAATAATAATAAAATTAGAAAAATGTCAAACCCCGATAGTCTTATTCGTCCACCTTAATTAAATAATGCGCAACAAGTAAATAGAGAAGAACTTGTAGCCCTAGTGAGTAGGCTAGCATTAGACGTTGTAAATAGACACACGCCAGCTGTAGTAAGAGCAACACAAACTATTAATGCAGAGTATGCAAACAATTTGTCTGGTCTCGAAAAGATACCAGATGTGGTCATATGTTTGAGAGAATTTTCTGGTCAACCGGGAGAATTCAACTCCTGGAAAAAAAGTGTCGATCGCATCTTAAAAATTTATGAAAATACGAATGGTATCCCCCAGTACTATGGCATTATAAATGTTATCAGAAACAAAATTACTGGCAATACAGACATTGCACTTCAGTCCTACCATACGCCTTTAGACTATGGCGCGATTTGTAAATATTTGTCCTTATATTATGCAGACAAACGGGACGTTTCTACTTTAGAATATCAAATATGTCAGTAGAAGAATTCTACCAAGCAGTCTATTCAAATATGTCGTTAATTCTTAATAAAGTAGGATCTATGAACGTAGGTATTGGGGCTCAAAACCTTTTTACGCAATCATACAGAAATAAGGCACTCGATACTTTTGTGCGCGGCCTTAACGGTGATATGTCTAGACTTTTGGGTATGAGAAAACCAACAGATCTTTTCCAAGCACTCCACTTATGCTTGAAATTGGAAAATCAAAAATACCGCAAACAATACGCACATAGTACTATGAGTCCCAGCCAAAAAATCAAACAGTCTACCACCGTTGCCACAAAAAAATTTTCGAAGGCACGGAGGACAACAACAATTTCACCCAGAAATAGCTTTTATACCACACTCGCAACAGCAAGTTTTTTCGCGACAAAATATTTCAGACTAACAATTGATTAGTAACTCAACTGAACAAATGTATAGGCAACAAGCTCCGATGCGCCCTCTGGCACCAAAACCAACATTGCAACCTCCGCCACGTCCAATGGACGTAGATGAATCTATAAATTCAAGGCGTATAAGTTATATGAATAGACCACAGTTCAATAGGTTTGCCAGCAAAAGGCCGTCCCAAACGCCATCCGAGTAAAATGTTAGACCACGAAAAGAACAGCGTAGTTTTTACATTACGAACGGACCAAACACTTGCGCTAGGCAAATAACCGACAATCATCTCAACGAATACTTGGACGTAGTATCAGAAAACACTGAGAAAACGGAAGAATACTGTGATGTAAATTTTTTAGACTAACTACTTTACATAGAATCTCGTCCGAAGAGCGGAGATATATTGAAATTTTTGATAGACTCTGGCTCAAGCCAAAACTATATCCAATCCAATTTAGCAAAAAAATTATACAAAATAAAGATGTTTTTTCGATAAAAACTATCGCAGGCAACATGAAAATTAAAGAACAGACTTATCTGAATTTGTTCAATCGGACAAAACGTTTTACATTTTTTCTGTTACCTTCCCTTACAACAGCTTGATGCTGTAATAAATACAAGCAGAAACATATTGCAAACAAAAAATTTTAACATAAAAATGAAACAGCTGGAAACTGCAGCCATAAATACTATTAGGATTCACGATGAAAATATAACGCCACATCAAAAGCAAATCTTACTACATTTATTTGACAAACATCCTAAATTGTTTTTAGAACCAGATGTAAAATTAACATACACTACCAGGGTGGTAGGCGAAATTAGAACTTCCACAGATTCACCAGTCTATAGAAAATTTTATCCTTATCCTGCTTCACTTAGGAATGAAGTAGACAGTCAAGTCAAACAGTTACTTGGTGGGGCGGTTAAAGCGGTCAACCAGTGGCAGGCGGTAAGTAAACATATTTGAATAAATGTAAAAAAATATAAAATTGTTCATAATCACAAAGGTTTGGAAGGAATTAAAAAGCCGCACCAGTACCAAAGTACGAGACCGTAAAAGGCAACAAGCGCTCACAGGAAATAAGCCGTTGACGCAAGAGGCCTTAAGTGAAATGGAAAGACGGGTAATTTCTGTAATCGGCAAAGATTATATTGAGGGATATGCATCCGTTTCCGAAAATGTACCAACGGAAGAGGTAAGTTACGGTGATACCAATACATATGTATGATTAACTCCAGCAAATTCCTTTTTTCATTAGAACCTTCAATTACTTCTTGAAAATGGCGAGGAGATTGTCATGCAATCGCCATTACTTACAGGAGAAGCTTCGGATTTCCAATGTGATACGCCAAGCACTTCAATAAGAACACCTCGCAGAGGGCTAAAAAGAAAGCGAGCCGAGGACAATAACGAAACAAAGAAGGAATTCTTGGAGATCGCAAGAAAACTGGCTGATGCTTTAGAGGTAATTATTAACTTGAGATAAATTATCATAAACAATGAAAATTTTTGTTTATCTATCTATTTATGTACAAACCATTTTAATAAATATTATGATTAAGGCTAATACTTTTTAATAAAAATTAACAAGAAAAACGTAAATATAATAATGACATTATTATTAATGTACTATGAGTCTTATTCATAATAATTTATCAGAGGTTTAATAACGATCATTAACTTTTTGTTTCAGACTTAAAGATTGATATACATACATGTGCATATTTTTTATTTTTTGTTATTTAATTTTAATTGTTATTGGTTCTTTTAAATTGTTTTTCTACCTTTTAAATTGCTTGTTGATATCTTGAATCATTTACTTTGTTTATTTTTATAATAAATCTTTATTTATTTGAATATTGCTTAATTTATTTACTTATTTAATTTTTATTTATTAACAATATATGCAGCCCAGCTATTACCAAGCACATTTTCTTTTTTTCCATTTTTCATAAATTTGTATTTTTAATTTTGGGTTTTGGTTTTATTTTTTTTTTTTTTTAATATTAATTGCTTATTTAATTTTAATTATTTTTCCCACAAATTTTTTGCTTTGTACTTTATTATTATTTTTTTTAATTTCATTGAATTGTTTATCTTTTTATTTAATTTTTCATTTCTTAATGTTATTTACTGCCAGTGTACAACTTTTTTTCAATAATAAATTAATAAATGAACTAACTAACTAACTCTGTTTGACAAAAGTGAATTTTTATACGTTTACTTCAAAATTTAAGAAAGCTCTAAATGTAAAGTGACAGGAATCTCTATAAAAATCATAAACATATATGTATGTATATATATATATATATATATATATATATATATATATATATATATATATACATATATATGGTGACAATGCACTTGGTTTTAAGTTTACGTGTCAATGCACTTAATGTTTTTACGATATTTATTGTTTACAAAAGTATTTAAAAAGTATGTTTTTAACTTTATTGTTACTAACTCCTCCCTCCTTAGAATCGATTGTCCTCAATCGATCAAAAATATTGTAGATTATTAAGGTCTAGTTGAATGGGTTACTCTATTTTTTCCGTGCCCTACGTTATGACTCGCATATTTGTCGGTGTAACTGGTGGTAGAACTGATCGTAGCACTATCTGCTGCTTTTTTTGTAACAGAGTCGGATTAAAAACGCTGTTAGTGTTAATAATGCGAAAATGGTTATAAGGATTTGGTTTAATTTGGAGTTTGTTTGTAATCGACCCAGTTAATGGATTCCAGTATGAGAAGTTGAATTCTTTCTTTTTCTACTTGAGTAAACTGAATTCTGGCTGGTTCTTCTTTTGTCGTGTAGACCTTTCCGTTAAAGAAAGACTCGTAGTTTATTTTTATCGTTATAATGTACATGCCAACAACTGTTATTTCTTCTACAGTGTTGTTAATAGTGCCATTAAAATCATTCAAAAGTATCATTCCATCTTGTAGTATTTCTAATAAATTATCGTGATGTACATTGCTAAATTTGCAGGTTGGTTTCTTTTCACTGTATAGTAGTTTTGTTACGCTAGTTTCGTTACTTATGTTAATAATTTGTTTTTTTTTTTTTAAATGGATATAGAATTTACTGTCTTACATTCATTTATTACTGCATATATGCTATTTTTATTTTTTGGTATATTTTCAGAGGGAATATTAATAATTGAATTATTTCTTTTTACTGGTTTTACTAATATACGAGTATACGATTTCTGTTATTGGTATTTTTATAACATAGGCTAACATTGTTGCATTATATAAAACACTTGTTTCGGCAAAACCCAAAGCTTCCTCTGCAGATGCAAATGGCATTTTTTCGCTTTGCAATGTCTTAAGAGCTATATCTAATTCTTTTTCATTAAGTAAAACGCTATTTATCATTTTTAGTTTTGACCATTGCACGGCATACCTTACATTATTAATTTCATCTTTGACTAATCGTAATCTATTTTGTATAGTTAATACTAATTCGTTATTAAAACGATTATACTTCCAATGGAGTTTGTCAGTTGGTTGGTAAGAAGTGTCAAATTATTCATTCGTTCAGTTAAAGCTTGATTTATTAAAAACTGTCTATTGTTATTTTTATAAAGTTCGTTAGCGTTGTATGGCAGTGCCGCAAAGTCGTTGTGGTCTGGAGTGCCTGCCAGGTATTTCCAAGCTGTTCCTAGAAAATTTAGTGATTTCTTGACTCTGTGGCTTGTAGATTTTATTGATTCTACTAATTTTTGTGTCTGTTCCAGTTCCTGTTTCAAAGCTGAGTAAAAAATATTGTGTGGTGGTATATTCTCTTTCAGGATTTCTTCTACGTCTGCTAAAAATTGTTCATACAGTTCGAAATTAACGAGGTGAATTAGTTTAAAAGTTCCTTCTTGGATTTTGGCTAGTCCTTTATTTATCGGAATTATGTGGGTTGCTGAATAGTCCGTTATTGAAAAGTCAGTTAAGGCCATTGTCGTCATCGTTAGCATTAACTGACAAAAAAATGTTGACTTTAGCTTTTAATATTACTTCTATGCACTATTCTATTAGATTCGGTTACAACTGTAGTTGCTCTATTTTCCTTAACTATTTCTTTCTTGAATCTCGGTGTCATTTTCGTACCTAATCTATTATGTATCCTAACGTATATAATTTCGCCTTGTTTATAATGAATAATTGGATGGAGTTTTTGCTGTGGATCTTTAAGTTCTGTTGTTGTTTGTCTTTTAGTCTTTGAATATTATTGAGTATAGCTTTTTGAAATTGCTTGGGATCCGTGCTAACTGTCCTACCGAAAAAATTTCTATTGGTCTGCCTTTTATGGAACTATGAAAAGAGTAATTATATTCGTAAACTGCTCTGTCCAAAAGTTGAGAGAATGTCTGATCTTTGTTTTCTGTCCTTAAACAGCGCAAAACCTCAGATAATGTCGAGTGGAATCTCTCGACTTGTCCATTAGCAGAACTTTTGTAAGGTGGGGATTTGTATATTTGTATTTTTAAAATGTCTTCAACCATAAAAGTAATAGACGCAGAATTAAATGATTTCTCAATATCAAAGATAATCGTTTTAGAAACACCAAATAAAAAAAGAAGCTCTCTAATGGCCTATTTCACAATAGCGAAAGAAAACTTAAGCGAAAGAAAGCCAGTCACTCACATTCGATTCATAATAGGTTTCTCTATGTCACTCACTTTCATTCGCATACACTTACGAATGCAACGTTTTGTCTCTTACGTCTTAAGAAACCAAGAAAGTACCAGATCAAAACTATCTCTTCAATTTAGCGATTTCCTTAATAAGTATCCAAAATACTACTAAACTGCTTGAGAGAAAATACAGCCGTGTGTAAAAATGGTCAGCTGTTTTCAATTGTCAAAAAATTTAAAGATAAAAAGTGTTTATTGTGTTTTAAGTGTTTTTATTAAAATTTTCTGTTTAGAAAGAGAAATTTTTGTAGCCACAAATGGATCTAACAATTGCTGTACATTTTTTGGATAGTTCGGAGGAATCGGAAGTCGCGCAAATAAATCGTAGGGAATTACGCGATAAGTATAATGTTCTAGAGCTGCCCGCAAGTCAGTAAGTATATCCTATTACCATGGTGTATAAAAATTACTTATTTGATTAAAATTAGATTTACTGCAAATTTCCGCATTACGAAGGATATGTTCGTTGTTCTTTTGGAAAAATTTCAAAGGCAGTCTGCTCCAGCTTATAAGTGTACTTCTATAAGACCAGACATTAAAATAGCCACATTTTTGCGTTTTCTGGCTACTGGAAGCTATCAACAGACAGTGGGCAATGAAATTGTTTCCTCCGTATCTACGTCATCGGTTTGCCGAATCGTTGGGGAATGCCTTGAATTTTTCGAAAAGCACATATGCGCGCAGTGGATAAAAATGGTTCGGCCTGAGAACGAAAATTCAATTAAGCAGGCATTTTTTGAGTCCACAGGTTTTCCTGGCGTAATTGGTTGCGTGGATGGAACGCACGTAAGGATCAAGTCACCAGGAGACAATCTAAAGCATTTATACTACAACAGAAAAGGCTATTATAGTATCAATGTTATGGTGGTAAGCTATAAAAACATATGTACATTTACATACTCAATAAAAACAATTAATTTTGTTCTTTTTTGAATACTTTTAGATATGTGACCACAGAACATACATAATGTATGTCGACGCTAGACATCCTGGTGCCAACCATGATGCGTTTGTATGGCAACAAAGCGTTGTGGATCAAAACCTACAAAATAAGTTTGACAACGGGCAAAGAAACACATGGATTCTTGGTAAGATACATAAATATATACATTACTAGGTTTTTACTATTATATTCTAAACGACACATCGTCATCCTAACTGCAAAAGAGAAATAAAAAAAATTAATAAACAATAAATAAATAAAATAATTGGCAACAGAATGTAAAAAGTTGTTAACGTCATAAAAATGATTTTTTAATAGTATTTTAAATTTGTTATCAATTTTATTAAACTTTTTGAAAGTTATAACTTAATTATTGTAATTGGTTGTTTCAAACGCTTTTTGCATTTTATGTGGCGATAATGTAGAAAAGGTCGTACAAAATAAATGGTTTAAGTAATTTAATTTTTTTATATTTAGGTGATGCTGGTTATAAATTAAGGCCGTACCTTATGACACCATTCAGGAATCCATGCAACGCATCAGAACGACAATACAACAAAAAACATTCAAGTACTCGCAATGTTGTTGAGCGATGCTTTGGAATCCTAAAAAATAGATTCCGCTCCATCATAGGTTCTCGAGGACTTCATTATGATGTCAAAAAAGCGACGCAAATAATAAACGCATGTTGTGCTCTTCATAACATGTGTATTTTTTATAAATGTGCTGAGCCAATAATTGAAGTAGAAGAAGAGGAGAATAACGAAGAATTCCCAGTAATAGAAGAAGAGGAAACAGGCGCAAAAGCAATCAGAAGAAGTATTGCTTTAACTTTTTAAGCAACTAAAGTACCGTTTTCTAATATTTTTTAATTTCATACACATGTTAAAAGAAATTTTTTTCATAAAATTTATGTACATATATATTTTCATATTAAAAAATTTAAATTATTTAAAAGTTAAATATGTAATTGAAAACAAAATAAATAAAATGCATATACAGAATAAAAATACTATACTAAAATATAACAAAAATTCATTCTAATTAAAATGTATATAATAGTTAATAAACATATCAAAATATGAAGGTATGTATATTAAAGTAAAAAAATAAGGCGAAATGTTTTAATTTTTGTACATTTAGGGATTATAATATATTTTTAGATACATAACTCTCTAAAATACTTTTTATATCCTTGATGTTTGCTGCTGTTGCTTCCTCAGCTGCGGCAATTTTCTTTGATGCTTCGGCTTGAACCTCAGCAGCATCCGCAGCTCTCTTTGCTGCATCAGCTTGCACCTCAGCATATTCAGCCATTCTTTGCAAGAAATTGGCTTGGTCCCTGGCTGCTATAGCATTACGCTCAGCTACTCTAATCTGTCGACGTATTAATGACAGTTGTTCATCAACAATTTTCCTTTTCTTTGCAGAGTGACAGGTTGGTTGCTCGCTATCGCTGTCACTTAAGATATTTGGCTGGCGTTTGGAAGCACTGATGTCTTGCTTTTTTTTAGGTAATTGCTGGGCATTTAGTTGCGGCAAAGATTCCTCAACAGCATTTGCAATTCTGTTGGGTGTAACCACCGCAATAGTTTTGCTGCACCTTGCTGGAGACTCTACCAATGGTATAAAACAATCATCGATAGATTGCGTTTCGCATCCGAATACTGCACCACTAGGAGCTGCAGCTGAAGATAATAATAGCGTTCTATCAATAATTGTTTCTAGCTCAGTCAGGTTAGAGTAACGATAGAGGCCACCACCGGTTTCTTTAAGGCTTTTTGCATTATCAGCCAATTTCTTTTTTGTGCGTGATTTCAAATCTGCCCAGGACTGTAAGTAGAGTGTCAAAAACGTTTTATGCTTTTAGCATTAATTTTATATTTACTATTTTATATAGAACACTCACCTTTTTCCACTCAGCAATACTTCGTTTAGGAGGCCCAAACGCGTTAAGATTATTGCAGAGCTTCTTCCATTCTTCTTCTGCTGAAATTTTACTAGCTCCAAACACTGGAGTGCCCCTGGCTAACTCTGGATTCTCTTCCATATGCATCACTAGTGTTCGCAGTTGCTGCATAGTTGATTTTTTTAAACTAAAATAAAACAATATTACATATAAATAGTATATTTGTTTTTTATATGAATTACCCTTTATTTTCCATTTTCAAGTCTTTTTTTATAAACTTTTTAATTTTCTTTTATTGATTTTTTTCAATTTGTTTTTTTTTACTACGAACTGCACGAAACCAAAATGGCAAGTGACTGATTTTGACATTTGCGTTCGCAGTGCTGACAACATCTTCGTTACACTGAAATCGGATTTTGTATGAAAACGCTTACGTTTTCTTTCGAGTTGTCGTTCTAGTCATCATTCGTATAAAAGAAGTTTGTGAAATCTAAATCAGTTTTCTTTCGCTTAGAATGCGAAAGAACGCATGCGTTCGCTATTGTGAAATAGGCCATAAGTGATTCTTTTATATTCTCAATAGCCCTTGACTTTATTTGCTTTACGTGTGCATATTTTGAAAACTTATCTATAGCGGTAAGCACTAAGTGACCTTCTGTTTGATAGATATCTATGCGTACTATTTGACCAGGCTGTTTGGGTATAGGAGTTTCCTGTATTGCAGGTTTATTTGGGTGTCTGTCGTACTTGTTTGCTTTGCAAATTGTGCAAAGTTTAATTATTTTATTTATTTTACTGTTCATGCTGGGAAAAAAGAATTTTCCCAGAATGTTCATCTTGTTTTCTTTAGCATTGCGATGTGCTCGCTTATGTGTTTCAATGATTATTTCCTCTTGTCTTTGATGATTTGTTATATCTTCTACTTCCCTCTCTGTAAATCTAATGCGATACTTACTAAGGTGAATTGGAAATATTTCCTGAATTATCCCCATTATGGGTTCGGGGGCCTTAATCCCATTAATTACTGATGGATTAAGGTACCTTTTTAACAATGCTTATCTTAATTAAATTCTTGTTCCTTAATAATGTGGCGATGGAAAGTGGGAAAAATTATCTGAAAGTTATAACTGGGTACTGCTGACCAGTCTAAGAATATTTGTTTCTTGAAAACATTTATTGGCACATCCACTGATTGTATTTAATTTTGCGATGAACTATCATCGCTGTGCGTGGCAATCGTTAACGAATTTTTTTGTGTTTGTGCTGACATTCTTCACAATGCATCAGCCACTAAATTTGTGTGACCAACTTTATAAAATATTTCATAATTGTATTCCTCTAGTTTCGCTTTCCACCGTTTCAATTTATTCTTTGTATTTTTATTGCTTAGAGCCGAAGTTAAAGGCTGATGATCTGTGTAAATTTTGAATTTTGCATGCCCGTACAGAAAGTTTCGCAATGAGGATAATGCCCAAATTATTGCTAGCATTTCTTTTTCGTTGGTGGCATAATGCTCTACTGTCTTTGTCAATGTCCTCGAAATAAATGAAATGTGTTTTCCTTTTTGTGATAGGACGGCACCAAGGACAAAATTAGAGGCATCTGTTGTAAGTTCAAAATCTAAGGCATAGTCTGGGAAGGATAATATTGTTTCTTCCGAAACTAACGCATTTTTTATCTTAGAAGATGCTTCTTTTTTCTGCTCGTCAAGTACTATTGGTATTTTAGCAGATTTATTTTTTGAATGTTTACCGTCTTTCCCTCTTAGTAGAATAGTTATTGGTTTTGCTAATTTCGCATAGTCGCGAATGAACCTGCGGTAGTAACCGGACAGGCCTAAAAAGGAACGTAATTGTTTTATATTTACTGGTTCCGGAAAATATGCTGTTGCCTCCAAGTGTCAATCGAACAAATTCAAATTTGCCATTTTTCACAGAAAAAGCAGTTTTCTATATGTCGGACTTTTCTAATGGGATCTGGTGGGATCCTCTTTTAAGATCCAATGTAGTGAAAAATGAGTTATTGCCAAGCTGAGCTATCATACCTTCTATTTCGGGTATTGGGTATGTGTCGGCTATTGTTACAGATTTTAACTTTCTATAGTCGATCACCATTCTGAACTGTTTGTTGCCGTTGGAATCAGGTTTTTTTGGTACTATCCATACCGGCGAATTATAAGGTGACCTGTAGTGCGATTCACTATGCTTTATAAACCACAATTGTTTTGTTTAAAAATGTTAACCACAAAATTAACCATTTTGCTATTCACTAACACTTTAAACAGCTGCTTCAGTCAGCTGTTATTTTTAGCAAAACAAATTGTGGTTTATTATCAGCAGCATTTTTTGTATGGTTTAATCTGTTTAAAAAAGTGTTTTTTTACCGTGTATTTAGTGTACGACTTATTGGAGAATGAGCCATTTGATAATGCTCCTTTAGTCAACCGTCGTGATCTTCGTGATAGAGATCATCCATTTGAGTTGGCATCAACAGAATTTAAAAAACTCTACTGTTTAAGTCCGGGATTGGCTGAAAAAGTTGTGTCACAACTTGATGGTGTTTTAAAAGGTTCTAGGATTACTGGAATATTATCTAAAAAACAGGTATATATATGTATATGCATTGTCAAATATTATTATTAAAAAAATATATTTTTTTAGGTGCTAGCGACTTTACGTTTTTATGCAACTGGATGTTTCCAACGGCCTGTAGGAGAGCAATGGGGTATATCAATGAGCCAGTCATCAGTAAGCCGTTGCATACATCGAGTAACTGATGCAATTAACAACATGATGCTTTGTGCAAATATAAAGTTCCCAATGACTCAGGAAGAACGTCAAACTGCAAAAGCAATTTTTGCATCAGCTTCTTCACCCTTTGTTGCGGGTACAATTGGTGCAATCGATTGCACACATATTGCAATATTAGCTCCAAAAAGCCATGAAGAAGCTTACGTCAATTACCATGGCTACCACTCCATTAATGTCCAAATGGTAAGTACAGCTTGAAAAACAAAAACAATATAAAAATTTTATATACGTGCAGATATGTGATCCCAATCTGAAAATTTTAAATGTAGATGATAAATACCCAGGAGCACGACATGATTCTTACATATGGAGCTCGTCTGCAGTTCGAAGAGTCATGCAGCGAAGTTGCGAAAACGGAAACCACAATATGTTTTAATTGATATGTAAATTTAAGATTTTTATATAAAAAACTAAAACTATAAATTTATAAAAAAAAAACACGTAAAAATCTACAGGAAATTCTGGATACCCGTTGGAACCATGGTTGATGACTCCTCTACCAAACCAATTAGAAGGAAGTTCTAAATTCCGTTATAATGAGGCCTTGTGAAAGGCTCGTAATCCTGTTGAACGACTCTTTGGCGTCCTAAAAGGAACTTGGCGATGTTTATCTAAGCAAAGAATGCTCTTATATGATTCAGGGTTTGCCGGAAAAGTTTTTAACGCTTGCGCAACTTTACATAATACAAATTTACACGACTAAAGCTATGAAACAGAGCTTGAGACTTCAGTGGTTCATACAAGTAACGATTGGGTAAATAAAAATCTACTATCGTCAATAGCGAAACGTGTCCAAGATCGCTTAATTGCAAATTATTTTACATAAAAATTGTTCAAAAAATAGTTTAAAAGTATTTAGCAATTGTTCTAGCAAGCGTTATCCAAATCTTGTTATATACTAAAGGCCTTATTCATAATCAATTTTTATTTTTATATAAGGTTTATAAAACAAAATTTGACAAAATTCGTTTTATTAACCTGTAATAAATTTAAAAATATTTATGAATAAGGCCTTATAACTTTAACAAGCATATTAATATATAGTGAGACATAAAAACTTTCATATTATGTATATGTATTGTTTTTATACCATTTTATTTATATGGCTTTTTTTTTATTAAATACAACCCCTTTTTATTGATTTTGCGAAATAAAACGACTTTATTCATTTATTAATTTATTATTGAAAAAAAGTTGTACACTGGCAGTAAATAACATTAAGAAATGAAAAATTAAATAAAAAGATAAACAATTCAATGAAATTAAAAAAATAATAATAAAGTACAAAGCAAAAAATTTGTTGGAAAAATAATTAAAATTAAATAAGCAATAAATATTAAAAAAAAAAATAAATAAAACCAAAACCCAAAATTAAAAATACATATTTATGAAAAATGGAAAAAAAGAAAATGTGCTATTACCAAATGGGCTGCATATATTGTTAATAAATAAAAATTAAATAAGTAAATAAATTAAGCAATATTCAAATAAATAAAGATTCTATAAAAAAATTAATATAAAAATAAACAAAGTAAATAATTCAAGATATCAACAAGCAGTTTAAAAGGTAGATTAACAATTTAAAAGAACCAATAACAATTAAAATTAAATAACAAAAATTAAAAAATATGCACATGTATGTATATCACTCTGTAAGTCTGAAACAAAAAGTTAATGATCGTTATTAAACCTCTGATAAATTATTATGAACAAGACTCATAGTACATTAATAATAATGTCATTATTATATTTACGTTTTTCTTGTTAATTTTATTAAAAAGTATTAGCCTTAATCATAATATTTATTAAAATGGTTTATACATAAATAGATAGATAACAAAAATTTTCATTGTTTATGATAATTTATCTCAAGTTAATAATTACCTTTAAAGCATCAGCCAGTTTTCTTGCGATCTCCAAGAATTCCTTCTTTGTTTCGTTATTGTCCTCGGCTCGCTTTCTTTTTAGCCCTCTGCGAGGTGTTCTTATTGAAGTGCATGGCGTATCACATTGGAAATTCAAAGCTTCTCCTGTAAGTAATGGCGATTGCATGACAATCTCCTCGCCATTTTCAAGAAGTAATTGAAGGTTCTAATGAAAAAATGAATTTGCTGGAGTTAATCATACATATGTATTAGTATCACCGTAACTTACCTCTTCCATTGGTACATTTTCGGAAACGGATGCATGGCCCTCAATATAATCTTTGCCGATTACAGAAATTACCCGTCTTTCCATTTCACTTAAGGCCTCTTGCGTCAACGGCTTATTTCCTGTGAGCGCTTGTTGCCTTTTACAGTCTCGTACTTTGGTACTGGTGCGGCTTTTTAATTCCTTCCAAACCTTTGTGATTATGAACAATTTTATGTTTTTTTACATTTATTCAAATTTGTTTACTTACCGCCTGCCACTGGTTGACCGCTTTAACCGCCCCACCAAGTAACTGTTTGACTTGACTGTCTACTTCATTCCTAAGTGAAGCAGGATAAGGATAAAATTTTCTATAGACTGGTGAATCTGTGGAAGTTCTAATTTCGCCTACCACCCTGGTAGTGTATGTTAATTTTACATCTGGTTCTAAAAACAATTTAGGATGTTTGTCAAATAAATGTAGTAAGATTTGCTTTTGATGTGGCGTTATATTTTCATCGTGAATCCTAATAGTATTTACGGCTGCAGTTTCCAGCTGTTTCATTTTTATGTTAAAATTTTTTGTTTGCAATATGTTTCTGCTTGTATTTATTACAGCATCAAGCTGTTGTAAGGGAAGGTAACAGAAAAAATGTAAAACGTTTTGTCCGATTGAACAAATTCAGATAAGACTGTTCTTTAATTTTCATGTTGCCTGCGATAGTTTTTATCGAAAAAACATCTTTATTTTGTATGATTTTTTTGCTAAATTGGATTGGATATAGTTTTGGCTTGAGCCAGAGTCTATCAAAAATTTCAATATATCTCCGCTCTTCGGACGAGATTCTATGTAAGGTAGCGAAGAGCGTTTTAGTCTAAAAAATTTACATCACAGTATTCTTCCGTTTCCTCAGTGTTTTCTGATACTACGTCCAAGTATTCGTTGAGATGATTGTCGGTTATTTGCCTAGCGCAAGTGTTTGGTCCGTTCGTAATGTAAAAACTACGCTGTTCTTTTCGTGGTCTAACATTTTACTCGGATGGCGTTTGGGACGGCCTTTTGCTGGCAAACCTATTGAACTGTGGTCTATTCATATAACTTATACGCCTTGAATTTATAGATTCATCTACGTCCATTGGACGTGGCGGAGGTTGCAATGTTGGTTTTGGTGCCAGAGGTCGCATCGGAGCTTGCTGCCTATACATTTGTTCAGTTGAGTTACTAATCAATTGTTGGTCTGAAATATTTTGTCGCGAAAAAACTTGCTGTTGCGAGTGTGGTATAAAAGCTATTTCTGGGTGAAATTGTTGTTGTCCTCCGTGCCTTCGAAAATTTTTTTGTGGCAACGGTGGTAGACTGTTTGATTTTTTGGCTGGGACTCATAGTACTATGTGCGTATTGTTTGCGGTATTTTTGATTTTCCAATTTCAAGCATAAGTGGAGTGCTTGGAAAAGATCTGTTGGTTTTCTCATACCCAAAAGTCTAGACATATCACCGTTAAGGCCGCGCACAAAAGTATCGAGTGCCTTATTTCTGTATGATTGCGTAAAAAGGTTTTGTGCCCCAATACCTACGTGCATAGGTCCTACTTTATTAAGAATTAACGACATATTTGAATAGACTGCTTGGTAGAATTCTTCTACTGACATATTTGATATTCTAAAGTAGAAACGTCCCGTTTGTCTGCATAATGTCTAAAGGCGTATGGTAGGACTGAAGTGCAATGTCTGTATTGCCAGTAATTTTGTTTCTGATAACATTTATAATGCCTTAGTACTGGGGGATACCATTCGTATTTTCATAAATTTTTAAGATGCGGTCGACACTTTTTTTCCAGGAGTTGAATTCTCCCGGTTGACCAGAAAATTCTCTCAAACATATGACCACATCTGGTATCTTTTCGAGACCAGACAAATTGTTTGCATACTCTGCATTAATAGTTTAATCCGCAATGTTTGCTAAATCAGCATTTGGGTTAAGTGCTGCTCTTACTACAGCTGTCGTGTGTCTATTTACAACGTCTAATGCTAGCCTACTCACTAGGGCTACAAGTTCTTCTCTATTTACTTGTTGCAAATTTGCTACATTATTTAATAAAGGTGGACGAAGAAGATTATCGGGGTTTGACATTTTTCTAATTTTATTATTATTTCCTTTTATTTACTAATGCTAGTTTCCTAGTTTCAATAATTTTTTTCTTAAATTCTAATTTCTTTTCCCTATTGCTTTCAAGTTCTTGGTACAACTTATCAATTTTCCCACGGATTTGTACCTTTTACCTCCCCTCTTTTTTTCTTCTTTTTCGTTACTTTAATTTCAGTATTTGGTTTAGTTTTATATTTTTCTTGCCTTTTCCTATAAGTTTCTAATGTAATTGGCTTTGGCCCACTAGTTTTATCTAAGAGTAGGTGTTCGGGTATTTGCTTCGACGGTGTGTTCATTTTTACAATTGTCTCATATTTTTCGAATATTTAATCGATTGTATCTTTTGAACAACTTTCCATTAATATCTAATTAATTTTAATTTACAAATGTTTAAATTAAATTTGTTTTTACAATTTAAAAAAATTGAAAAAAAAAATATATTTTAAAATGCGTTTTACACAAGTTGTTCTAGGCGACCGTTAGGTTGCCAGAGAAAAAAAATGTTTGGTATCTTATTATTTTTTAAACTGCGTTGTTACGCAAATTGTTCTAGGCGTCCGTTAGGTTGCCGGAGAAAAAGATCTCCTATGTTTTTTTTCTTAAAAATAAAAACAAATTCTTATATCTTATACTAATACTATAAAGTTCATCCTTGTCCGATGCGGTCTACGCGTCCTTTTTGCTGCTGGTGCTACTACTAAGGGGCCACTTCGAACACTTTGGTGAATTAGCTAGTTGTATCACTACTTCTTGGGGGAAATGTCCTTTTATGTATCCTACTGCCACTTTCTTCCAAATAGTATGAACACTTGAATTATTTAGATGTAACACTGTTTCTTAAAGGGAATGTCCTTGTTTGTATCCTACTGCCACTTCCTTCCAACTAGTGAAAATTTTGCTCGGGCGCCAGTTGAGTTGATTATTATCCAAATGATGAAAAAAAAACACAACTTTTAGTTTTTTTGATATTTTTATTCTTCCAAAGATTAAATATTAATTACCTAAAAATAAATTTACTTAGCTATTTATACTACAAATTTGTTTAGTTAGCATAATTGCAGCAACTTACTTTATTATTAAATTTTGCAATATTATCAGTAATCAATGCTTGCGCAATTCGTCGGCTATTTTGGTGGCAATGCACTTATTTTAAATTGTAACAAAAGTTTTAGTGTGAAGTCAGCTATTTTGGTGACAATGCACTTAGTTTAAATTGCAACAAAAATATTAATGTGAAGTCAGCTATTATGGTGACAACGCACTTGGTTTTCAGTGAAGTGAAATTTGTTGTTGTAGTTTAAGTGTCAATGTACTTAATATTTTTACGATACTTATTGTTAACAAAAGTATTTAAAAAATATGTTTTTAACTTTATTGTTACTAACTTATATAACAAAATGCCCCAAAAGATTTTCTTTTAACAAAAATAAAATCTGAATTCCTATAATATGATTTCACTTACTTTTTTTAAGCTCTAGATACAGTGACATTCACTTTTAAGTTCTTGAAAAATAATTATTATATTTATTGTATGCTTGTAAAATTAGTTTTAAACTAAAAATAATTAAAAATATAAAAAGTAACAAAAAATATATAAGATAGACTATTGCAAAATTATACAAATAAACTCAGTTTTATTGCGGCTGTTGGAATATTCTATAGCAAATCGGTCTCTCGTAAACACTTTCCAAAGTCTTACTTATAACATTATTTTCTTGTCTATTAAAACATAGCAGTAGCTTCAAACTTAATCAAATGTGAAAAATAATACAACTTTCTATTGTTAGTTTTATAACATCGAGAGATCTACACGTACATTAATTTGATATTACAACAGTCTAAAAAATTTTCTACAAGCGAAACTTTTAAATCACGATATCAACTAAGCATTTCAATATCAATAACTTAACCCTTAACTACATTCGGTTTTTTAACTTATGTACGTTACTACATTGGTGGCGTAACTTTCTACCCCAATCGAAAACTCTTTCCATTTTGCATGGCCTCACAAAAAAAATAGAAGGTATTAATGTGAAATATTACATTTGTTTATTTTTTATAAAAATAATATCGTTGTCATGTGGACATAAACTGAAAATACAAAAAATTACCCCACGAATGTAGTTAAGGGTTAACTATGTAATTAAAACTAATCTCTGACTTTCATTACCCAATTACTTTTTTTTACTTTTAAAAATGACTTATAAAATTCTTATGTTTTTTTTCGTTAGACCGGAATTTTAATAGCTCTATAAAAACTTCAGGTCCAAAGAAATCTTTAATAATGGCCTGTAGAAGTTCTTAGTAAAGTAAGCTAGCTAACCATTACTAAAAAGAAGGCGAAACTGTAATAAGTAAATTTTCGAAATGCAATTTTTTTAAAGTGATGCAGTCTTCTAATATGAATTTGCATTAAAAGAAACTTAAAATTAGACTAACAACTATCCTAAAATATTAAAAAAAAATTAATTAACTTTGACGTTTTTTTTTTTTGAAAATTTCAATCTGCCAGCTAAATAAGCTGTATATTACGTATTTTCATTTATAATCAATAAATAGACAACAATAAAAAGAAAAACAAGCACTTAAGTGTATTATAAACTTCAAAACACATTTTATACTGCACTTTTTTTCCTATCCTTTTAATTAACGTTTTTAGTAAGCTTTATTTTTTTAATTGATTTAAATCTCTTGTTACAATTTTATTATAAAGTATATTAAAATGATTAAATGATTAAAATGATACACTTTTGAAATATATTCTATACATAAAATTAAGCAAAAAATAGTCAGCTGCCGCAACGATATCACCTGATATTTGCCTTGAAAATTGTTAAACAAGCAGAGTAAAAAATTTTATCTGCTAAATTGGTACCAATTAAAATGACTTATATGTATAATTTATATATACTAGATGTATACATGGATGTTTTCATTCATGAAAGTGTTATGATGACCACAATGCCAACTCCTTAATCATTAATTGTATTTTTTTTTATTATTTTTAAAACAAATTTTGGGAACTCAAAATAATATACATAAATAAAATTTTTTAAACGAATAGTATGTTTTCTTCGTACAGCTTTGGCGTTTCGGACATTACAATGCGAAATACATAAACCAGAAAAAATTGTCAATTGTCACGTTTTTACAAAAAATATGACATTCGTGTTTTAAAAACCCAAAGATTAAAAACGGTAACGTTTTTGAGCGTGTAAACAGCAAATTGTGCTCTGTAAACAGGCTGAGGTTTAAATTAAATATTTAATTGTATTTATATGATTTAAGTGTGCACCGTTGCATTTTTAGTATGGTTGGCCACAAATGCAAAAACAGGAAAAAAGCTTATAATATTTTTTATTGAATTTATCCTAGGACATATACTAAAAATGTAATATGTATGCGCAGGAAGCTAGAAATAGGGATGTTATACCATGTCTCCACGGCTACTTAAAACACTTGTTTCACTCTCTTTTCATGTTTATGAGCCCAAACTACTGCCAAACAAAATGTTTCGCCATACAAAATATTGAGAGCAAAACATCTCAATTTATCATGTTTTGTTTTTAAACAGCTCACAAAACACAAAGAAACTACTATCATCCCTAATATTTATCGACCGTTCATCCGCGCTAATTGTCAAAAACGAAAACATAAACAAAAGGAAAACAAACAAACAGAATAAATTTCTATTGTGCGAAATTTAAAAATGAAAAAAAAACACGCTGTAAAAAAATTATTTTGTCCAGGAGGATAGCCACAAAAATGAAATTTTTTGAGGAGTCGAAGATGTGCTTCGAGGCGCTGAAAGATTTACAAAGGCGACATATTTATATTTTGAACCAGCTGCATCATATTAATATGTATCTCAACTCAGAAAGATTGACCTGAAAAATAGTAAGTTTTCTTTTTAACCTTTTTTACATACGAATAATTTAATAAAATAACTTCAGGACCGATGTTAATCATTCTGGGAAGTTGATTGCAAAAAAGCCGATGATGTTTTCTTTAAGAATAACTTTAGGATGAATCGAAACACCTTTTATAAGTTATGTAGGTTGCTACCTGCGATGCGAAAAAACGATACAAATATGCGTGGGGCAATCCCACTAGAAAAAAGGGTTGCAATAAGTTTGTATGCGTTGGGCTCTTCTGCAGAGTACCGAACAATTGCAAACATGTTCGGCGTAGGAAAGGCGACCGTTTGCAAAATACTTTTAATTTTTTGTGGAGAGGTGTGGAGAGTTCTGGCGCCAATATACTTAAAAAATTTTCAATTAACAAGAGAGAAAATTGAGCAGTTGGTAAAAGAGTTTGAAACCCTTGGATATCCCCAAAGCATAGGGGCTCTTGGTAAGTTGCTTCTATCGTCATAAAGATTGTTAAATTTTTGCTTTCGTATGTACTTACATATGTCTATTATTCATAGACGGCTGCCACATTGAAATTCACCCACACCATGAGGACGCTATAGACTATCACAACTATAAAGGGTGGTATTCAATTTTACTTTTAGCGTTAGTGGATGCAAGGTAACAGCAAAATAAAATTTGTAAGAATCATTTAAATCTTTTCTTTTTTAAAGATGTCGTTTTATTTATGTGAGTTTTGGCAGCCCAGGACGTTGTAATGACTCCCGAATATTCCAAGAATCTTCTCTAAAAAAAGAGCTGGATTAATGTAAAATTTTGGACGATATGAAAAGGAATATTTCAGGCGTAGATATTCCTGTACCCATAATTGGAGATTCAGCTTTTCGGCTCAATGAAAAATTAATGAAGCCATTTCCTTTTCATGTTTCACAAAGCTATCAGCAAAAGTGTTTTAATTACGCATTGTCAAAATCGCGGAGAGTGTCGGAAAATGCTTTTGGACACCTAAAAGCTCGGTTTAGACGCATTGGAAAAGGCGTAGATAATGCGATAACAAACGCTAATGCCATAGTTATATCTTGCTGTGCTCTCCATACTTGTCTTATAGAAAATAATGACGCAATAAATGAAGTATGGTTAGCTTCTCTAGCAGTTGCAGAACAAAACCGGTCATATCCCGAATACCTTGTGACTCTATCAGATCATAACCAAAATTCGGAAAGAATAAGACATGCATTATCGGAATATTTATGTAAGTTTTATTTTAAAGAAAAACATTTTTAACTAAACAAAAAATAGCACATTTCATAACTAATAACAAAAAAAAATTAGTATAATATTTTTAAACTAAACAGAAAATAACACATTTCATAGCTAATAACTAAAAAATATAACCAAATGGAATAAAAAAATGAAATAAGTCTTATTATCATCACTTTTTTAAGAATTCAATAAGTGCATTTTGCACCTCTGCTTCCTTGGCAGCAAATGTTTTTAAAATTTCTTTTTTTTCTTCCTCAATAGAAGCAATTTTTTCTGCCGTAGCTTGCATTTTTTCCATACTTACTTCAAAACACCTAGTTAATTTGTCAAAACTTTTTCTCTTATTTACAGGTGTGCGAAGTGGATTTGATGATGTACATGGCGGTGAATCTAGAGTTAATAGCAACGGCGGAGATGTGTCGGGTGCCGGTGGTAACGGAGATGGCAGTGGAGTAGACTATAGTTGAATGAATGTCTAAAATAAACAAATAATAATAATAAATTTTAATTTTTTCTTAATTAATTGGTTTGTGTTTTATACTTACTATCTATGCTGTCAAAAACTAGACCCTGTGTGTGGTAACTTTTAAATGGAGTTAATAAGTTCTCCATATCCTTATAAAGGTCCTACTCGGAGGGCTAGAATTAATTAAAAATCATAAAAGAGTTACATTTCTTTAAAGAGTGGTGGTCACGAATTTTAACAAAACCGCGTATGTTTAAATACCTTCATGGACATAGGTATATACTCACCGATATCGACTAGTCATGTTGTGCATTTTGGTTTTTAGCTCGTCCGCGGAATAATTGAACCCTTGTCGTTTGAGTTCAGCACTCATTTCTTGAATTACATGGCGGTTTTTCTGTCAGCCACGCAACTGGGGCATCTTTTCAGCCCATATCTCCAACAAAGCGCTCTCCAATCTGCTCCCATTTACTGGCTCGTTTTCTGACCTCTTAAAATGAAAAATGTTATAAAATAATGATATTTAAAGTTCTTACTCACCTTTTTTTTTTCCATTTTTAACCTAAATCGAATACGCGCGCAATTTGTTATGTGCACCAATAAATAAATATGTATGCATGTATACTTTAAAATAGTGTTGTCAAATCGAAATAGGAATGTGTCGTGTAAACAGCATAATTTGCAATCTTGTTTCAGAGAGCGAAACAAGTGCTTCAATTTGCCGTGTAAACATACCATTAAGCATGTTCGTTGGTGTTCCTTGTTTAACACACGAAGATACTCTAGAACCCTCAAAATTCCGACCTAATGCACTATTTATTTTGTCCTCCGATTTAGTATTAAATACTATTCGCATGAAGTGGTTATCTAAAATTATTAAGAAAGTAGAGAAGGGTGACCAAGAAGCAGTGGAAGCTCACAATCTATTAACTCTCGATATTTTAGATTATTTCAAAGAAAATAAATAAAAACAATAATAAAATGTTGCTGCGCAAGTGTATATCTTATCAATAAACAAAAAATTAAACTACTATTCCCAAAATTGGTTTTATATTGGATTGTTATTATTAAAATTAATTTAAATTTTAATAGAATTTAGGATAATCCTCTATCATTCATAAAAAAATCGGAATAGGTGCGTGCGCACACATGAGTTTGTTGCGTTTAATAGTAAAAATAATTATATTTATTTGCATATTTTTTTAAAAATATTTACCTGGTGCATTAGAAAAAAGACACCTAAAAAAACTCTGATTTCTAAGATGAAAGTAATAAAAAGTAGGAGCACTTATTAGAAGAACACAATCTTGCGCTAGTTACCATAATTTGTGCATCATTTACGGCTGTTGTAATGAAAAAGGTGTACAAATTGTATATCAGTTGGTGTTCAGGTGTGCTTAATTTTTTGCAGTAGTTTTTAACACAAAAAAAGCTGAAAACCAAAAAAGATCAAAAGTAAAATTTTGCGAATGAAGTTTTACATTGAATACCTCCGAACATATAAAAGATATTAAATCAGGTTTTCATCCCATTAAAGACCAACATGTACGGTACTTATATCAACAAAAGTTTTGGAAATCAATAGATTAAAATATTATTTTTTTGTGTAGATAAAAAATTTTCTTTTCGAAAATTTTAATTTTTTCTTCAATCGCCTCTCCAGAACCCATTTGTGCGCAGGATGTGTACAAAATTTGAACAGTTACTGAAACCAATCGTTATAGAATAGTTTGTTGTAAAAAAAATAAAAATCTGCATTTAATTTTTTTTTTTACAGTCTCGATCATTTAGATTTTTATTAAAAAATTGCCCATATTCGAACAATACTAACTGTAGGGTGCTTCACAAGAATTTTATAGAAACACATCAGATGGATTACCCAAGGCTTTATCTAAAAGAAAAAGTTCAAAATTTTATAAATTTACTAAAAAAAACGTTAAAAATCAACTGAATGTACTTTTAAACCAAAATTTCTCTTTTTTTTTTTAAATTTTTTATGAAATTTCAAATTAAAAAATATATTACCACTAACATAATGAAGTCAAAGAATTTTTTTTTTAATTTTTTTAATTCTTATATTATTACCTTTATAAACCTGTTATTAAAATAGTTCAATCTTGTACTTTGGTATTTTAAATTTAAAAGTTGACTTTCTTTAAAATTATAAAAAACACATTGCAAATTCCAAGCACACTTTAACGCTTTTTCTTTATTTAACTATGTAGATTGCTTAAAAAAAATTTTTGAAATCGGTTCACTTTTGGCAAAGTTATAATCTCTGAAACATTTTTTAAATTCAAGGTTACCTACTTTAACGCCCTGTGGTACTACCCTGTACTGAAACAGGGTGTATCCAAATGCAATAAACATAAAGCTTATGATCTCTATAAATTAGAGTTTATTTCATGAAAGTTGGGTAAATAGTTTAGAAGTTCCAGACTTTTATTACATTTTTTTATATATCAAGCTACTGTGCGACGTATAACATGTGTATGTACATTCATACATACATACAAGCATAAACACAAAAAATATATTCGAACACAAAATAAATATGTAAATAAAAAAATGCAGTTTACTTTCATTTAAATAAAAGATTCTTGTTTTACTAAGTGTTAGGTTGAGTAATCTCTTCCTAATCTTATAGAGTGTTTTTACAAAATCAAACACAAACTAGTTTCGCAGGAAACTTAAAATACAAACTAGTTGCTTTATTGAGGTCTAACGTAGAACTGTTTTTATATGTTACATGATTTAAATAATATAAGTTAAAAAATATACAGGAAAGAAGCCGCCAAATTGGGGCGAATAAAAATTCATTGCAAATTAAATAATCTTAAGTAAAAGAAACTAAAAATTTAAAATAACTGTTTATGTTGGTTGAACACGGTTCAACACTAAGTTTAGCTAAGAACATTTAAAATTTATTTAAAAAAAATTCTTGTTAAAAAATTATACATAAGCATATGTTTTGACGCTATTCAAGAAGAGGTACCGCAACTCTGACCAAAACAATTATTATGCTTTTTAATGTCAAACTTCATATGTACATGCATATTAAGGGGCTATTAGATGGCCAAACTTTGCCTGTAGGCACGGCTTGATGAGAGAGAGTGTTTTGCTATTACACTGTCATGCTAAGTTTTTCAAACATCAGTGCGCAAGCGGATTCTGAATAGTGAAGTTCGTATTTGTGATGGCGCATGAGTTAGTTACAATTTGTTTATTTTATTTTACAACTTCAATTGTTGTATTCGGTTACACTATTTTTTATTTTTCTTAAAGCTTTTTATTAGACTTTTGTTTTAAATTTCTATTATTATAAGCATCAAATAACCAAATTCCAGCAAACCATAATTCAATAAATTCTTTTAAAACGCGAATCAAAGGTATTCAGTTATTTCAAAAATAAATATACGATTTTATTTTTGGTTTATTTTATTTTGTATTTAAGATTTTATTTTGAAGTTAGCAGAAAAAGATAAATTTTAAAAGTTTTAAATTGTTAAATTTTTTATTCATTTATTTTACTTTTAATCTAATTTAGTTGAAATTTTGTCTGTACGAACGAAAACTTGAAAGACAAAGATATAAAAGGGCAAGATTTGCATCAGCAATTAATAAGAATTTAAATGTAATATCATTTACCTATTACTTCTAAAAAATTTTCAATATTATTTTTATAAGTAACTCGTGCGCTCTAGCCAAGCCACCTTTACTGTTCGCTTACAAAAACACAAATGAATTTACACTGTGTTTGACAAACATGCAATTAAACGCTGACATAATGGCAAAGACAAAATATCAAAAATTTGTATTTTCATCCAGCGCCACTGACAAACACGAAATTTACTCTATTACACGAGTTTGATGGCATGTCATCAGGCCGTGTTCACAAGCAAAGTTTGGTCGTCTAATAGCCGCTTTAGATAAGATGTATTCATGTGTGTAAATTGGCATTGAAGAAATAAACAGATGTATGTGCCTTGCTTGAATTCAAATGTTTTTATTCTTCCCTTTCGTGCTTTTCGCATATTTACTGAAGGAGATGCCACCGAATATCAATTTGTCTTATAAAAAAATTAAAGATGTCTAATATCGTGAAGATGAAGTTAGAGAATCACATATTCGTTACTGCAAACAACAGAAATGTAAAAGATTGTTTAAAGTTAGTGAATCGCACTACTGGAAAGACAAAAAATTAAAAAAAAAAACAATTAAGTTTTAAAAATGAGGATCGACGAAAAGCAAAAAATCCTAGAAGAGTTCAAAATATTGACACATATTGGGCAAAGCACAGCAAACATTTACCATTTTTGTCACCTAAATCGATTTTTGAGAACTCCAAAACAGCGTTCGATTACATTTCGAAGCCGACAATGTCTTTCATTAAACTTTCGTTCATGAGCAGCTTTCGGATTTCTGTAGAGCTTCATCAGGTATGGTTGCAATTTGTAACCACCATCGCTTGCCAAAATACATAATTTTTAAGTAATCATAAAAATAAAAATTATTGGGAAAATACCTAGAATCCAAGTATTTCTTTTTCCTTTTAAATACTCAGACTTGAAATACTGCAGTGCCGCACTTTGCTCCCATACGAATGCGTTATGATTACGACCAGGATGTCATGCGTCTACATAAGTTATGATCATATTATGACCACATATCTAAAATTATATAAAAGAAATATGTACATTGTAGTATACTCATTTAAAATACAGAAAGTATACTTACTGCCATAACATTAATGCTGTAAAATCCCTTGTAATTGTGGTATAAATGCATTAAATTTTTGCCCATGGACTTGATGCGAATATGAGTGCCGTCAACACATCCTACAATACCGGGTATACCACCTTTATTAAAGAAACTTTCTTTAACAATATTTTCTTCATCTATGCTTTTAGATAAAGAATCCAAATGGATTTCTTCAAAAATATCTAAGTATTCCTCGATTATTTTGGAAACTTGTGACATTGATGAAGACCATTCGTTGCCCATAGAAGCTTGATACGCACCGGTGCCAAGAAACCTCAGGAAGATTTCCAGTGCATTTGTTGGCAAGATGTGGGTGTTCCTGTAAGAAACTTTCAATTTAGCGCTCAAGCCATCGAATAGCACCTTGAAAATTTCATTGCTAACGCGGAAGTTAGCTACAAAACTAAATAATGGAAAATAAATAAAGGATTATCAATTTTTTTTATAAACGGGTTAATTACATTTCTTCTGGTAACTCACACACATTTAAGGCATCTCTCAAGTTTCTTCTGGTTAAACGATTGTCTTCGTCATCACTCTCGTTGGAGTCACTAGAAAACGCAAGCTCAACATATCCAAACATTTCGATTTCTAAATATAAATGAAGTTTGAGGGAATCAATATTGTTGGGCAACTGCCCATCATAACACTTTCACTAATTAAACATTTACGCATGCATCTACTTTAAAAGTATTATATATTCATATAATCAGTACACTCACACTTTAACAATTATTATTTATTATTACACTTTTTTATTTATTTATTCTTTAAACATTTTATTTGCACACATTTTTTTAACAAATTGATTGTTTGATAATTTTGTTTTGTTTATTTAACTCAGCTGTTTCTTTTTAAGCGCCGAAGTAGGGTTGCCATCATTTAAGGCAAAAATAAAAAGAAAATATTAATTAATACATTGGCAATACTACGATTTGACATAATATTTATTTACACGAAACACAACGTAAGTTAAACGAAAAAATCGAAACGTATTACATGGACGCTAATTATTACGTATTCGTCCATATGCCATCCGGTTTCGGTTCGTTCGTGACGTATTTTATATTTTTCTTAAATTCTGAAGTAAACGTATAAAAATTCACTTTTGTCAAACAGCATGTATTATAAGCTATTCGTATAAGGTAGTAAAGGTGTTACAGTGAAAATGATGTTCAAATATTTGCTTTTATAAATGTTAAATTACATAAAAAGTGATCTGATAAATAAAGTGGTTATATATTGCTATTTCTTGTGAAAAAAATTGTCATTTATTAAATTGTGGAAAGCAACTAAAAACAAACAAAAAATTTTGATAAAAAATCCTATTTTTCTCTGTGTGGCATACATTGTAGTTTAATTTTTAATTTATTTCATTCCCAATTCTAAGAAAGTGGCAAAATTGTAAAAAATGTGATGAATAATATGGTGTCACTTTAGTTCATGTAATAGCTCCTCCGACGATAGTAGTGACGAAGAAACGCATGCTGCTAAGCCAGTAGCTAAATCTGCTGCTATCCCAGCTAAGCCTATAAGGGACGATTCATCTGATGATTCATCTGACGATAGCAGTGATGAAAACAAGCCTGCTGCTAAATCATTAGTTAAAGTCACACCAGCAAAATTACCTGCTGTTGCGTAGTAGGTTGATTCCTCTAGCAGCGAAGACAGTTCTGAAAACGCCAAATGCAACATCCGTTGCCAAGAAAGTTACGCAAGTTCTAAAGTTGCTAAATCAGATAGTTCAAGCGACAGTTCATCGGATAAAAATGACAAGTCTATGAAAAACCGGTTCCTGTAACGCCAGCTAAAAAACCTGCAGCTCATAAATCCAATAATAGCTCCAGCGATGAACAACCAGAGCCATCTCTACCCAAACCAGGTCAAAAGCGAAAATTTAGCGAAGCAAATGGAAAGACAACCAATAATAAATACAACAATTTCGTCAAATCAAGTGAAGCAAAGGTAATTGTTATTTATTTATTATTCTTTTTATTTATTTAATGTTAGTGAATCTAGCGTTTAAAATCATGGGCTTAGGTATAGTTTAGTGAAGCATAACCAATCATAAAGAAAATTATACACGATGATAGAGAATCAAAAAATAATAAGAATATGTTAAAAAAAATTGGTGGTCACCCTTATTTTCCGAGTAATGGGCTTATAAACTTTTTATATAAAACTATGATATTACATTACATTTTTGAACAAATTGGGTCAATACGTGTATTATTATTGTAAAGCTTTTGGAATTATCTATCACGTGGTGCTCAATGAACAAAAAAAAATTACCTATTAGGAACCAATAACTTTTTCTGATTGAAACATTTTTATATTACGTAGAAAATATTTAGTAAGCGTGTAAAGTGTTAGGTTAACCATAGAGGAGAAAACCGCTTTGACTGGCCGGAGGCCGGCTATGCAGGAAAACTTTAGTAAGCGAAGCCGGTGTTGGTCATACTATAAGATATCAATATGGAATGGGTATCATGTAAAATTTTAAATAGTAGTTATTTTTTTTTCTTATTTTTTACATTTTTTGTTATTCCAATATTTGTTTTTTATATCCTTCACCACAAAAATTAGAAAAAGGGTATATATAAGTTTGTCGTTCCGTGTGTAATTGCTACAATATACATTTCCGACCCAATAAAGTATACATATTCTGAATTCTTATGCATAGCGAAGTCGATTGAGCGATGTCCGTCCGAGTCAGTGTTGAAATCAAGTTTGCCGAGGCCTAGATCAGCTAGAAAAAAATTAATATGTCAATCGATCAGACATAGTGTCGAAAGAGGTGCTATTGGAAATCATCATGATCGGTCCATTAATTTTGATGCAGCGGGCATAACACCACGCTTACCTTTAATTTTTTCATGTCATTTGGAACAATAAAGTAACTCTAATCAAAAAAATAAATATATGGGGGTGATAGAGATTTAAAAAATAAAACAACTCTAAGTGAAAAAATTGGCGGTCGCCCATACTATCCGAGTAACGGCAATCTGAAATTTTTAAATTTTACAAAATATCAATATGGGTATCATTTAAAAGCTTTTGAAGAGATCTTAATGGAAATACTAAAATATGTTGGAAAATGCTTAGCCCATTAAGAGCCGATGGCATTTTTATGTAAAATTTTATACATGTATTACTTAATATTATGCCCTTCAGCCCAAAAAGTGGAAAAAGGGTATAACTAAGTTTGTCATTTCGTTTGTAATTTCTACAGTATCCATTTCTGACCCCATATTTTCCAAGTTACGGGCCTCTGAAACTTAAAAATTTTAAAAATATAATTTTAAAAGTTTTAAAGAGATTTTTCAAAAAAATATTAAAACTTTTAAAAATGCTTAACCCATTAAGAGCCAAGGACATTTTTATGTAAAATTTTATATAGAAAATTTCAACAAAATATAAAATTTTTCTAAAAAATTTGGTTTAAAACAAAAAATTGCAACTTTGACCAAAAATTGAAAATTCAACAAAAAACAGCTCTAGATTACCAAAAAGTTGTTATTTCAATAAACGATTAAAATTACACCATAATCTTTTTTTTCACGAAAATTCTTTACTTTTAATAAAAAATTTGAAATTTCATTAAAAACCGAAAAAGCACAAAAAATAAATAACCACTATCAAAAATTTAAAAATTATCTAAGAACCCCATATTCGCAAAAAAAACACGCTATTACGCTATTGAGTAATTTTTTTTATTATAATTGTACAAGTGAAGCTGAAAACCAAATATCAACTTTCTAAGACCCTTACTTTTCGCGCTTGTATATCAATAGATTCTTTAATAAAGGAGAGCAGACGCCAAGGTGATAAATAAGCAACTCAGTCTTTTCTTCAAAAACACCTTTTTCATATTTTGTTGTATTGTTATTTGGTGAAAGAGAATGTAGAAAAACTTGTTTTAAGGATAATGTTGTGGATAACTTATATGTACATACCTGTTTGTGTTCCTATAGTCCAATGAGGGCATCTAATGCATATTTCTCATGTTCGGTTAAATTCTGCCCACCTACTTCATTCCAAAACTCTTCAGTAATACTTAAATTTTGAAGTGGACCCTAAAAACTTTCTTTAAAAAAATGCTGTAAAAAATGTTATATGTACATACGTGTTTGCCTTCTTTTAGCCAAATAAAGGCATTTAATGCACATTTATCCAGTTTAGTTGAATTCTGCCCACCTACTTCATTTGAAAACTCTTCAATAGTGTTATCAATTTTATAACAAACATCACTTTTCTGCAATAAAAAAATGTACATACATACATACATACATATTCTTTCATTTAAATTATAAAATTGCAACAAACCTTGTTATTCCCAACGTTATGAAAACCAGAACCGTATCCTTCAGAGTTAACAAGCAATGAACGAATCTGTAATCATGCAATTATCATTAATTTTTGTTCTTAACTTTTTTTATTGCTATCGTCATACTCTTTTTAAAATTTTCCGATTTTTTTAATTATTCGCTAGTTTATAACATAACGGCTGGCCTTTGATGTAATCGGATAATATTTTGGTATAAACAGAATTATTTTGGCAATACTTAAAATTTTTAACATTTAAACCTGCGTTTATTTCCATCACCAAAATGGTCATAAGTTTTTCTTTATTTAAAACCATTTTCTATTAATTTAAAAATAGAAGCTATAAGTTAAAAAACAACATAAGCTCCCGAATAGTCGGAAAAAAAGAGAAATAATTTATTTTCTTTAATCCTTATTAAATCACATTTATTAATTAGCAGATAATTATGCTATATTTTTGTAGGACATACATATTTTTAATTAATTTATTTTAATTTTAAGAACTATAAATTTCTTACAGACTATGATTAAGGTAAAGGTAAAAATATTACAAACAGGTAAGGTAGAAATATGGCTTGAAAATTTGTTTCTGATGTAAAGGACGCTTAATACAAATTGTAATAAGCTTATTACATTTATTCCACGACAAAAACCTTTACAAACATGAAGGTTGCTAGATACGCTTAAAGAAAAATATAAATTCTGAAAGTATAGTTTTTGGTAGTGCATGTTTAAATACGTTTTCAACCAATTGTTATAAAAAATATTGACTTCTTTAGATAATGTTTTAAAAATAATTTACGAAAAAAATTAATTTTGCATATCCTATTTCTTGTAAACGGTTTAAAATATTACAGACAGATATGAAGAATGCTGAAGAAGGGTGTAGCGAAGCATAAAGTTCATTTAGATCTGCTGGCATGCATTTTTTACTATCCTCTTACTGCCAGCTTCACGATGTCGCAATCATTCGTTCGTTCGCATAATTACATTTAAAACAAAAACAATTTTTGAGAATTTGTAATATTGCATACATACGAGTATAAGTATGTGTATAAATATTATATCACTTTTTTCTTTACGAAAACGATTTTTTAATTCGCTATCTCATGAATATTAACACTTTCGCGAACGTGAATGCTATAGCATTCATTTTCGTACTGATGCAAAATGACGTGAATGCTATAGCATTCAAATTTTAAAATCAATTTTTATTAATTATTTTATCTTTACTCCGTATATTTACATATTTCCTTAAGCAGACTACATTGAAAAATAACTATTTCGTCGTGGATTCTATAACGGATTAAAAACTACTCTAATCGTTTTTCGGATATTACAACCAGCTTCAAAAATAATTGCATGTATATTTTTGCAGCTCCCTGAAATTTAAAGCGTCCGCGAACGTGTTAAGATATCCTAATGAAATTTTACATAGGTAAAGCAGAGGTATTTCCTAGGGAACCTGCTTACAGTCGGCTCTATAGGGTGAGGCGTGGTTTCTGAGTAGACCACCAAAGTTGGGTACATCGGTCAACAATTTTTTGAAATGTCAAAAAAGAAGATGGTCATCAGTTCGTCTGAATGAACCATTTTTATGTTGATTTATGCTTAAAGATTGGTCCCGTTTTAAAAACAGTTCTTATTCTTAAAAATTAAAAGTTGTCCCTATAAAATATACATATTTTTTACCTGTATTATGATTGCTATAACCGTTATAGTAACAAGTGTTAATATTCACAATTATAAACTAAAGGGCGCCGCAATGGTTCATTTAATTTCTTGTATGTGGGCGGACATTTGAACCGTTATAGACAGATAGATGAAACTTACATGGAAAGAAAAAAAAGCTTTATTTCGTTAAATGTTTTTTTTAATTTTTTTTGTTACTATTTTCCTTTTGAATGATACCAATTTCCAATGATACCCCTATTTCCTCATTCAAACACAAAATTTGTATACATACAAATTTGGAGGTCCGTAACTCCGAATCTAAGGGCCAGCCCTTCACTTAACATTTCTGTCTTTTAATTGTATTTAACACCCTGTGGACAACTTGTTTTCATTTTTCAGCTGCATCCGTTAACTACATTTGATCGAAATTGTTGTAAAAAATTTAAAATCATTTAATGAAAAAGTTTAGTTTAGTTAAGCTTTACCAATCAAAAAGAAGATTCTACATGGCGATAGAGAAGAAAAAAATTGAAAGGAAATATTAAATAAAAAACGCCGGTCGCACTTATTTTTCGAGTTATGGGCCTCTGAATTTTTCATATAAAATTGTGATTTTACATTTTTTAACAAATTGGGTCAATACGGGTATTATTATAAAGCTTTTAGATCAACATCGAATTCAATTGCTAAAGTTTTCCTGCATAGCAAGAATTTTCTCCTCAATAATATAGCCAACACCTGCTTCGCTTACTAAAGATTTTCTACATACTATACACTTGTTTCCATCGGAAAAATTATTGATTCCTGATAGGGTTTTTTTTCATTTGAGCACAACGCGATAGATAATCCCAGAAGCTTTAAAATGAACAATTAGTTAAAAAAATGTAGTGCACGATCACAATTTTATATTAAAAGTTTACAGGTTCATAACTCTGAAGAAAATGTCGACCGCCAATTTTTTTAATTTACATTTTTTGTTATTTTTTAATTCCCTTTTACTCTTTACAATTTTTATTTCGATTGGTCAAGCTAGTTAAGGAACACTACAACCTCAAGGTTGTTAAAACAAAGATACAAACATAATTTAAGCTAAAGCAAGATGAAGCATGTTAAACTAAAACAAAGATACAAAACATACTTTAAGACACAAACATTAGCTGTAATAAAACAAAGATTATTTGTAATAAAACAAAACCAAGGTTATTTGTAATAACATGCTAAATTGTAATCGAAATAAAGATACAAACACTTTAGGACAAAGACATTCATTTCAGGGAAATATCAAATGTAAACATATTCTAGAGATAAAAAAATATCAAACCCATTTTTAGTAAACACAATTTACAAACAAACAACCCAAGAAAAGGGTATGTTAATAAAAATAAGATAAAGAATGTACATTTTCATAACTAACCCTAGTTTAAGCAAACAGGTACTAAAACTCAACATTATATAAAAAGATTATTTTTAGATATGAGGGCAGTCTAAATTTAACACGAGTCTCAATCGAACATCAGTATTAAACATAAGTGTAGTTTAGATTCGTTTTTTACAGGAATAAATAAAGAAAGCGCATAGCCGCTTAATAAATTAATTTTTTTTTTTTAAATCTAAAAAGAGAAATCCTTAACTGGCGATCCTGCCAGGAGGATAATATATTTTTATCCTTCTAACGAGCGGACCAAAGCATCCTTGTCGCAGCAAAGAAGAATCCTTCATAAGAAAAGGATCCATAAAATAAAAAATATATATATATAAAACTTTTCCACATAAGTAAAATTATTGCACATAGTGAAGAAAAAGTGTGGTGAAGAAATTTATGAAAAGAATTAAAAAATTTAACATCTTTGATGAACAAAGAAATCTAGTTACTGAGGAAGAAATAACACAAGCCGACCTAAGTACAATGATCCAACAAATGGCTAGTTTGCAGATCATGCTACAAAATATTCAGGAAAAGAATAGAACGCTGAAAGAAAGACTCGATCAAATACCAATCAACCCAGGCATAGCACCACCAGCAACGGCTAAATTACAACCAGTGAACGTCTCATACACCACACCCGAGGAAATTAATCTGAACGTATTCAAAGCATTGCCAGTATTCGACGGCAATATCGCAAGATACCGAATTTGGAGGAAAGACGTATCGAGGCTTATGGAAGGTATCAGAATTCACCAAAACTCAAATGAATACGTGAAAGACTTGTCAATAATAAAAACGAAGATACAAGGTGCAGCCGCAGACGTATTAACAAATCACAACACAATATTCTATTTCGATGCTATACGAAACAGACTAGATTATACTTATGCCGATCAGAGACCATTATATGTACTTCAGAATGAAATGAAGAAATTAACACAAGGTAGACGCAACTTATCAGAATTTCATGATGAAATTAATAAAGCTCTAACCTTAATCACTTCCAAAATTGCCATGTCCGGTCATTCACAAGAGGTAATAGATGTAATGACAAATGAAGCCACTCAAGAAGCTGTACGAGTCTTCAAAGACGGAATTAGTAACTCGTACATACGTTCCACACTATATGGAAATCCAATAAAGGATTTGGAACATGCTTTTGCAGTAGTACGCACCATAGAACACGATGACGAGCATCGAAAATTACGATTATCATACTCCAGCAATGAACAGAGGAATTATGTACAGCCAATATAAAGACCCAATAACAACCATCATCATCATCACAGACGTCCATTGTATATCCATCAACAAAGAGAAGTGCCTACCCAACATCAGTATCAACCACGTCCAGAACCAATGGACACATCATCAGGTAACACCAATCAACATCGCAGAACAAATTTTCATAATCAACAACATCATCCTTGGAAGAGACACCGAGAACCCAGCATACAATTTCACCAATCTAAACTTCTGAGAAGCAATAACCTTGCAGCGGAAGATGATAACCAAAGTATTATTGTAGAAACAGGTACCATAAATAAAATAGTTACTAAGTCTTTAAACTAAAAAATGGGTTTCCCTTTATTATAATGAATGATGGAGAAAAAAATTTTGAAGTGTTAATAGATACAGGCGCAACCCACAATTATATATAAAAAAATCTTTAAAGTTTCACCATTCAGAAAAAATTAAGCTTTTACAAATTATACGTATGCATGGTAAATCAATAGTCAATACTAAACAAACTATTAAATTTATAGGAAAAGACATAGATTTCTTCGAAATAGATTCCACAGATAATTTTGACTTAATATAAGGATGGGACGGAATAAGAAATCTAGGCGCAATAATAAACAGTAACGAAATAAGATTTGAATTGCAGGAAAGAAAGGATAATGCATACATAAATTTCGCCATAGAAAGTGAAGAATATAGAAAAGAGATTGAAGATCAAAACAGTACCCGGGCAATATGAATGACGTAGAATTCGTTAATAAGGAAATAAAAAAATTACTAGAAGATGGTATTATTCAAAAAAGCTTTAGTCCTTATAATTCACCTATGTTAACAGTTCACAAAAAAGGAACTGATGAGAATGATAAAGCGAAACGTAGGATGGTGATAGACTTCAGAAAACTAAACGAACATACAGTTACTGACAGATATATAATTCCAGATATAAATATAACTTTACAGAATCTAGGAAAAGCTAGATACTTTACCACACTCGACTTGGAATCAGGATTCCACCAAATTAGGATAACGGAAAAGGATAGAGAGAGGACTGCTTTCTGTGTAAATGGCGGAAAATATGAGTTTTTACGTATGCCTTTCGGCTTAAAGAACGTTCCTTCCATTTTTCAAAGATGTGTGGATGATATTTTACGAGAATTTATAGGAAAATTTGCTTACGTATACATAGACGACGTAATTATATATTCTTCCTCGTCAGAGGAACACATACAACATATCCATACTATTTTTAATGCCCTAAATAAGGCGAACTTAAAAGTGTCCAATGAGAAATCAAAATTCTTCATGGAAGTAGTAGAATATCTCGGACATATTGTAAAATATAATAAAATAACCACTGACCCGGAAAAAATAAAGGCAATAGAAAATTTTCCAATACCGAAAACATTAAAAGAACTCAGAGGTTTTTTGGGACTTACTGGTTACTATAGGAGATTTGTAAAAGATTATGCTCAAATTTCAAAACCCTTAACTTTGCACCTAAAAGGAGAAAATGCTCACATTGGTAAAAATAAAAGTAAAAATACAGAGGTTAAACTGGAACAATCAGCCATAGAAGCTGTAAACAAATTAAAAAATAGTCTAAAATAGCAAGTGGAATTATACCAACCCAACTTTAATAAACCATTTGAACTTCCAACAGATGCTTCCAACATAGCTATTGGAGCTGTTCTAAGTCAAAATAGGAACCCAATTTATTTTTTATCTCGTACACTGAGCACCACCGAACAAAATTACAGCACTAACGAAAAAGAATTACTGGCTATAATTTGGGCATTAAACAAATTACGTAACTACATATACGGCATAGCTGACTTGACCATCTTTACTGACCATCATTCATTGACATACGCAATCTCAGACAAAAATCCTAACCCCAAGCTAAAACGATGGAAAGCCATCATTGAAGACTATGGTGCTAAATTAACCTATAAACCTGGTACACAAAATGTTGTGGCGGACGCATTATCACGACAAGCTATAAATACATTATCAGTAGGCACGGTTCATTCAAGTGATAGCTTAAGTGAACAAATAATAAAAACTGTATCACAACCATTTAATGCGTATGGAATACAAATTGAACTCATACCAAATGAAGTATCTGATGAAATACATACACAAATGATATTTCAGAGTAAATTACGTCATATTATCAGATTTACTAACGAGAAAAATTTAATTACCGAACTAAAAAAGTGCATTCAACCCAAAAAAATCACCGCCATATATGCTACAGCTGAAGATTTATTTAAATACGGTAGAATCATAAAGAATACGTAATAGAAAAATAAAAAGTATATTCGAGAAATACTTTGTATAGAATAAATAAATTTTTATTACAAAACAATACTTCCTTTCGTTGTAAAATAAACAAAGTTCTTCCTTAAAATACCAGAATAATTAATAATAAACGTTCGATCATTTACGCCATGACTGAATTACCCTGAGTCAACTATTTAATATTCATGTAATTGCGTAAACTTAAAGGGTAACTCTAATTACGTGAACTGGTGGTAATACTGAGCTTATGAGTAATAATTGATAATTAGTAACTACCTATAATAATGCAAGCTGTTTCCTCTTTAATTACTCAAGTTTAATGCTCTCTGACGTAGTTTAATTTTTTCAACCAACTAAAAAGAAAAAAAAAAAAAATAAAAAGAAAAAAATAGAGCCATCATATAATGCTCAAAGCTTTCGATTGAAAAAAAAAAACAACAAAAAATTCCATTCCACCTACGCACGTTGTGAAAGTTGTAATTAAATTCTTTTTAATATACGACTAGGAAGAAAAATTTTTTTCACCATAGTGGTTTTAACCTACATTTTGTTTTGGGTCCACGTGGGTACCTTCTTCTCAAAGTTTAATTTATTATTAGAAATTTAACTGAGGAAATAATTTATTAAGCCGGAAACATTTGATTCTATAAAATCCCACCCGATTTTAAGGTAAATACATTCCATTGTCTAATTATATGGCATATAATACAAATTGAATATTTTTTAATTTGCAATTAAAGGAATTCAGGTCTAAGAACAAAATAGGAAAACCAAAATTAAAGAAGAAAATACAATAATCTTCACCTGACGGTGCATGCTGTAGCAGCAACACGGTAGCTCGAATGCAGTTTGTGACGTCACATTCCAAATGAGTATTTGCTAATTATAAATAAATTCCAAAAAAGAAGGGAAATTCTATCCTATTATATTAACCACCCATAATATCTTTACATGGAATGACTGTCAACGTCATTACCACGTTTATAATTTTCCTAACTTTATAATTAAATTAACATATATTTTGAAACAATCATATTTTCAGAATGTATTTAATATTTTATATGTATATTTAAGTTTTAAACACAAAAATCTAACTCATAGGTATATGCTTGTTTTATGTAAAATATGCAACCAATTACTTCTTCCCAGCGCCAATAATCTCATCAGCTATAAATATAACGATGTTCGAAGAGGCCTCTACGTCATCCAATAACTAAGAGTTTAAACGAACTCATAAAAGAGTTGAAAGTAAGAGCAAAACTCCTATAACTTTGGTGAGTGATGTAGTTTATTTCTTCTTGTTTGCATATTCCTTTTTATATATAGAAGTAATAACAAAATTAAAAATATCTTGGATTTAATTTTGTTTGCTTTTTGTTCTTGCTTCTGTTAGATGTTTAATTGTAAAACCTTAAAAATATTTGGGGATATAACCCTTTAAGAAACAATTGCCCCTATTTAATGAAATCATATTAAATGTGTTATATATATTGTTTTCCCTTAATTTAACTTTCTGTTAGTAGCCCTGAATTTATATCTTATTTTTTATTCTCCTTTCTATGTGTAAGTTTTCTTTTTTTTGATTATGAAAATAAACCTAAAAGTTATGAATTGCTAAAAACTTAATTTATATGAGGAATGATTCCAACTAACATGAGAGTCTTGCTGTGATTAAATCAATTGTAGGGAGTAATCATTTAAAACTATGAAGTGTGCCGATTACTACAGGGATAGGCTGGGAAAAATGCACTTCATGTGACGTTCTGCCTTGTCACTGCGTAATAGGTTGGTTATTGTTTCTGGTAGTGAAAAAAAAATCACATATGCAGAATCCCATTAAAAATACAATGTAGCTCTTGTACTTGTGGTAATAATTAAATGGCATGAAGTACTTTCTATGCGTACGCGTTTTGTAAAATTTCGGTGAATGAACCATGCCACAACCGATAGAGCTAGTCGATGTAACTCCAGCATGCCGCCGACACCAAGTTTTACAAAATTTAAATTAGAGTAGTTGACATGCGTAACAAACAATATTACTGGCCAGACATGAAAAACACTGTAAGGCATTTAATAAGAAATGCACTGCATGTTTGTATGGTAAATACGAACGCAACCCAACAAAAGAACCATTACAACACTCGAATATTCCCGAACATCCAGGGGAATACATACATATAGACATTTATTTCAATAAATTCTCTAAATACATAGTTATCAGAGACATCGACTCAAAGGCTGATATGGACAGAAAACTAGAAGAAATTCTCATTAATAATTTTCCGAACTGCAAAGATTAATGACAGATAATGAAAAATGATTGAATATGATCATGGTGAACCAAATGTGTAGAAAACATAACATTAAAAAGATACAAACCCCAGTACACAGGTCTAAAGCAAACGGACAAGTCAAACGAGCACACAATTCAATATCGGAATTATCCCGAATTTCTAAGATACATAAATAAACATCAGCAACGGAGGAGTTATTCCTAGCGGTAAAAGAAATAAACAACTCTACACATTCAGTTACAGGATATAAAACAAAAGATATTCATTTTAATTTAATAAAATTCTCTAAGGAGGATATACAAAATAAATTAAGAAAAGCTTCGCAGAAGACACTACAAAGGTTAAATCAAGGATCAAAGCATAGGACATTTCAACAAGGAGATCAAGTGTTGGTAGCTAGAACTAACATCAAAAGTAAGAGCGATAGCAGATACAAAACACACATAGTTCAGGAAGATCGTGAGGACACTATCTTAACTCAAGGAGGGCAGATCATACATAAAAATAATATAAAAAATTATGTACTTACGAGATATGAGGATAACACTCCTAACATCACTAATCATGGTCATCACAACCGCAACAATAATTCAAGCATACGTTAAACTACAAAATCTAACAGGAAAAAAATACGTATTGACAAGAGGTGACGACGCATTGTTATTCGACAATTATTCTTATTTATTTCATGTAAGCAACTTAACAAAAATATTCTCGTCGTACAGGCAAGTGCTTAGTGGTAATTACAAGCCTAATGTAGAAGAACAAATTTGGATTGAAAAAATTTAAATTCTTACAAAACAGCTAACAGAGCATAATATTCAGAGAAGAGGAATATATTTTTTAGGTTCCGCCTTGAAATTTATTACGGGTATCCCGGATCACGATGATGTTATAAAAATAGAGAAAGCCATTAACACACTAATTGAAAATAATACAAAACAAAAATTAATAAACTCTAGATTCGAAAAAAATTCTTAATACAATCAATCGGAAAAATATAAAAAACCATATAATCTTAGAACAAGTGTATGACCAACTTTTATTAATAACACGAACTATTAATGCAGCAAAAAACAATGAATTCTTATCGGAAGCTTTGGACATGGAGGATTTGAGGGAAGTGATTACGCAAGTTACGAGATCAAGTTGGCAGCATTGTTCTTTTAAAACTTATGTTTTATTAATTATTATTATCTTTTACTTTCTTTTACAACCTTTCATTATTTGTACATACTTTAATATCTCTCCCTTTCTAATTACTGTTACCTTACAAAAGCCAAAGAATTTTAAATACGAAAAACATTATTAATATTTTAACCGTTGAAAAATAAAGTTCAAAATCAAATTTAAAAAGTGATTTTTGTTTTAATTTACATAACTCGCATGAATTAACAAGAACCCCAATAATTAACATAATGGAATACGCAGCCATACACATCGCTAGAACTTATGAACTCATAATCACCATATACAAATACCCGGTACTAACTAACCAATGTGACTATTTTAAGATAACTCCAATTAGTTTTAGACGCGGAAAAATTGTTACTGACCAGGAAATAGCAAGATGCGGGAAGGACTATGTTAGGATCACAAAGTGTGAAAATAATTTGGGAAAATATATTTGCAAACGAAACAATAACACGGACGACAACTGTATCATACCATTACTAGAAAATCAGAGCGCTAAATGTTCAATTATTCAAGAGTACAATCAACCGCTATTACAAATTGACGAAGGATTTATATTATTAGACAGAACTCACACTGTAAATAACCATACGGCAACAGAAATAACATTAGTAGAATTCACGGACGAAGTACATATAGATAACATAACTTATAAAAACATACATGCCGGATTGCTAGAAGCAATACACACTAAACATAGTGAAAGTTTTGAGATAATGAAAATTTTATATACAGACACAGAATATGCATTTAATAACTTAGACTCATTAAAGAAATTTTATATACCTGTAGAAAATCACCCCTTTAGGTAATTTATTTACTTAATAATAATTACAACTGGAATTATTAGTTGTCTATACACAGCTATAAAAATATCCAAATATTGTATAATATACAGACAACGCAAAGCAGACGAAAATTTTAAAGTTCTTTATAGAAATGAACTAGTAAACCTACAGGCTAATACAGTTTAAATCGGGACGATTTAATTTAGGAAGGGGAGAGTTAAGGAACACTACAACCTCAAGGTTTTTAAAACAAAGATACAAACATAATTTAAGCTAAAGCAAGATCAAGCATGTTAAACTAAAACAAAGATACAAAACATACTTTAAGACACAAACATTAGCTGTAATAAAACAAAGATTATTTGTAATAAAACAAAACCAAGGTTATTTGTAATAACATGCTAAATTGTAATCGAAATAAAGATACAAACACTTTAGGACAAAGACATTCATTTCAGGGAAATATCAAATGTAAACATATTCTAGAGATAAGAAAATATCAAACACATTTTTAGTAAACCCAATTTACAAACAAACAACCCGAGAAAAGGGTATGTTAATAAAAATAAGATAAAGAATGTACATTTTCATAACTAACCCTAGTTTAAGCAAAAAGGTACTAAAACTCAACATTATATAAAAAGATTATTTTTAGACATGAGGGCAGTCTAAATTTAACACGAGTCTCAATCGAACATCAGTATTAAACATAAGTGTAGTTTAGATTCATTTTTTAAAAGAATAAATAAAGAAAGCGCATAGCCGCTTATTAAATTAATTTTTTTTTTTAAATCTAAAAAGAGAAATCTTTAACTAGCTTCACTTAAGTAGACTTGAGCCAAATTTTTATATAAAATATAAAATTAGTCCCTACTTACCTTAGTTGGTTTGCTGTCCATCTTCTATTGAAATATGCACTGTGATTTAAAAAAAAATACCCGTCGCATAGCATGCCACGATTTGTCTTTGTTGCCACGTTTTTAATATAGAACAGATGCCAGGCTTTAAACCAAATAAAGGTAATGACAAATATACAAATCTATATTATTAATTAAAAATAATACTACAATTTTATAAATGTTATCTAAAATTAAGCTTTTATTTTAATTATGAACAATTAGTAATTTACCATTTGAAAATATTTTCAATACAGAAACGTACAATAATTTTTTTCTGGTGTATAATGGCGTAGTTGCATGTATATAAAAGTGTGGTAACTACACAGGGAACAAATAAAACATAAATAACGGCACTAATATCAAAAACGTCAAATCAAATATACATTTGATAACGAAACAATTTTAATGTTTTAAAAGAGTTTTGGTTTTAAAAGAGTTTTAGTTTTAGAAGGGTTTTGCTTTTAAAAGAGTTTTGGTTTTAAAAGAGTTTTGGTTAAATAAAGTTTAGTGCAGAAGCCCTAAAAAGCTTCCTGAGATGTAAAAAATATCCACTTTTTTATATATATAATTTTTTCTGTAACTTCATAGAGAATAGTCTCCCTCCATTATTATTACGTAAACGTTGCGGCTTCGTAAACGTTTTGTAAAGCTTCAACTTAAGATAGTTACTTTTTAGCGTTTTGTTCATAAAGTGTAAAATCGTAACGCTATTGCCTTCTCTGGAAAATAGCTCATCAGTGGATTTTACCTAAATTTTGTAAAGAAAACCTCAAAGTCTTATACCAAAAGCCAAATTAATTAAAGGAGAACTCCATTGAATCAATAAGGCAAAAAGGCCATAAAAAAACTCAAAAATTATTATTACAAAAACAAAGTAACTATTGAGTAACTATTCTTATTTTTTTTTTTTCATTTTTCTACATAAGGTTTGCCATCGGAAAACATTCATATGTATTTAAAAGATTTAATTGAAAAATAAAAATTAAAATTGTATTAGCTGTGCTCGCGTACTCAAAAGTTTTTACTATTTTTTATTGGATTTTACTGAATCGCGTTCGTTTACCCAAAATCAAGTAAATGAGAACGCAGATTGAGAGAGTAAACTAGAAGTTGTTGACTGAGTATTTACAAGTAAAAAGTTCAAACATATGATTCAAAAAGTAATCAAACAAATATAAGTGAACAAAACGTAGCACAATTTTTGATGAAATTATTTAAAAGAAGAAAAGTTGAATTAAAATTGTCACAAAAATAGAAACTAACTGTCGTATTCGTAAAAAATTAAAATAGCTTTAAAATGGTTTATTTCATAAATGGTAACACTTAGCTCATGTCTGATTTGACAGATAATTAGTTTTATCCTTCCGCTGAACGAATATGGTTGTATACGCTTGAAAAACGCTGGGAAATATTGCGACATTACTTTGAAAATCATGTTAATGTTGCAGAATGTGTGCGAAAATTGCGTATGGATTTTGAAAGAAGAGAAGCACCGTCAGCTCCATATGTTCGTATCTTGTGAAAAAAGTGATAAGCTGCGATGTTACATCGTTGGAGACAAATGACGCTTTAAAGTACAATATTCGTGAAGCAACTGGTGAAGTACAGCTGCACACAATCGATAATGTGCTTTGAAATTGGACCGATCGTGAGGCCACTGCGAGGCCAGCCGAGGCAACTATTTCAATAAAATTATTTTCCATAATTTACCGGAAGGGTTGTACTTTCAAATAAAACAAGAAATTTGAGAAAATATTGAGTAGTTTTTTATAGCATTTTCAAAAAAAAGTTATTTGGCGGACCCTTTATTTTAGGACATATTTGTATGAAAATTTTGTCATGAAATATATTTCAAACCTACTTTATTTTTTAATAAATATGGCAGTTAATTATTAATAATTTACTTTTCTTTATTTTATACAAGTTAGATGTGGTATTAAAAGAAAAAAAAAATGATACAACTCTGTATAACATACAATTAAAATTGTAAAAGTAAAGAAATTGTATGGAACAAAAAATAACTAATATGGATGAAGTAAGTTTGTTAAAAATAATCGTGGATAAGCATGTATTTTTTAATTTAATTTTGTAATTTATTTTTAAACATATAAAAAGTTCTTCGATGTAAATGTGTTTGCTTCTCAAACAACTGACTCAACATCTGCCTGTGAAGAAATGACACTGTTCGAGCTAGGCATTTGGTACATATGGCCAACTTCCATTTATGATTTGTCTAATAGAAATTAATATATATTACTTTAAGTGCAAGTGTTCATAGTAATGTAGGCGGACGCAATGTTGTCCTCAATACAATTATGTATATAATGGAGTCATCATCCGAAAGCGAGGATGAAAAAGAAGAAATTGTAATTCTTCGAGTGTTGAGAAATGATGAGGACGTTAACCCAATCATATGATCTGTATAAACGAAAGAGTACTTCGTAATTCTATAAAAAACAATATACAGCATATACAGATGCAAAATTTCGTAAAAATTTCAGAATCACAAGATCTTTGTATGTAAACTTAAGTAACAGATTTCTGTAATCGGATTTTTATAAATCTTCGTCCTGATAAAAGACTGTCGGAAAGTTTACATATTCTTGTGTTTTTGTAATTCGCTGGTCATAAGGCCTGTAGTTTCATTGATCTATCACATCGTTTTAACTTATCTCGGTCGACTATTTGTGTCATCATAAACAGGGTAACATTATTTATAAGTTCACTGAGTAAAAAGACTATATAGTAGCATAATGAAATGGAGAAAACAGAGTCAAGCAACTATTATATACAAATTTATTAGATTGTATAAGTTAGATATAAAATAATGCTGAGTAGCCAAAAATATAAATTTTGTTCAGAACTATGATTATTTTCAATCAGCTGTTTCGTTAATCTTACTAGTTTTTAAAATGTTTCCATCCGAATACTTTTTTGGGCAAGAGCAAGCTTTGGCAGTAAGTTTTTAAAATTACTCAATATTTACTCAGTTACTGGATTTTACTGGAAAAGTAAACAAACGGACCTATTATGTTTTTATGAAAAAACTTGTTTTTTGATCGTTACCTGTTTTTTATTTTTTTTACTAAATTCCTTTTCAATTGAATAGATACTATAAATACATTTCCAATAATACCAATATTGCCTTATTCCATCACAAAATACTCAATATATGCCATAGTCTACATACAAACTTTGGAGGCCCGTAACTCCGAAACTTTCAACTTAAAATTTTTTGCTTAAAATAAAATTTTACACCACGTAGACAACTGTTTTTAGTTTTTAAGCTGCGTCCGTGAACTAGATTTAAGCCTATAAAAGACTTTTTTTTATAAAAATCTGTTATTTCGTAGAGAAACTAAAGGTACAGACATAAAAGCACCCAATTTTACTGGTATAATGATGCAGAAATAGTTGTCAGTATATTTTATTTTTTCATATGGAAAGCTTTTAACTATGTTTAGAGAACTTAAGCAATTGTTTATAAACATATTTTTCTAAAGTTTAAGATACATAATTAGAAATGATACGGACGAAGTCGTGGTCACTGATAATATCAAATAAATTAGTTTAGCAGCAATAATACACAAAAAAAGATTCAGCAGGAAATCTTTAATAAGCGAAGCCGGTGTTTGTTATACCACTGAGGAGAAAAATCCTTGAGCCTGGCCCGGAAAACTTTCAATTTTTATATATATTTATATTTATTTGTTTATTATGTAACGATTTGAAAAACGCTTTATTGTAAAAGCTATTATGATAATTTGCAACATTGTTTTTATATTGAATGAGGCAAAATGGCGTTTGGCGTCATTATTGCTCTAGACGTAGAAGAGCGCACAGCAATCAAATTAATAAATATTATAAAACCAATAAATTGTTACAATTCAGGTGTGGGGTTGAACACAATGTCTAAGTACATTAACAAGCACACAGTTATGGATGCTTTAAAAACAGCAGGTATTGAATTCGACGAAAGCAGTAGTGTCGTTGAATTGCGGAAGATGTACGATGAGATCTGTCCGCCTTGCGAAAAAATATCTGAAGTTGATGATGCTGCCATTGTGCCCGAAGTTCCCGCTGGAGTAAAGATTGTCGATGCTGATATCGTGCCTGGAGTTCCCGCTGATTTAATTAAAACCATCGTTGATGCTGTTCTGAAGTCCCATTCTGCAATTTACATAAATAATGCTGAATCTGCTGTCAATGCTAGTCTGGGTGTGGGAGAAAATTTAATAAGTAATGCTAATGTTGAAACTGATGCCAGCCACGATACCCGCCGTGCTGAAATTGATCGTTTTAATCGTGAAATTGATGCTCTACAAAAACGTCGAGAAGTCATGACGATTGGGGAAGAATTTGATCGCCTCAATATACGAAGATTTGATTTCTTTACATTTGAGTCTATGATGCACCGATTTAGTGGGGACGACTTCTACGATATGCGGAAATGGTTTCATGATTTAGAAGATGCCTTCGGGATGTTTGACTGCACTCAGTCTGAGAAGTTTACGGCAACACGCCGTTTGCTAGATGGGACTGCAAAATTGTTCTTGCGTACGATATCAGTCAACACTTATGACGAGCTCAAAAAGGAACTCTTGCAAGAATTTGGAAAAGTTTTTACCATGCAAGAAGTTTTCTGCCAATTAAAAGCTCGTACGCTGAAACCATCTGAGTCAGTAAAACGATATGTAATTGAAATGCAAGAAATTGCAATGCGGTCTACAATTCCTGAAACTGACTTAATTGACATAATAATTGACGGTCAGTCAACTCTTGGCCAGTTTGAGCATTGTCGGATTCCATTTGGCTTTAAGAATGCACCCGCAGTATTCCAAAGGTACATTAATAACATATTTAGGGAATTAATTGATGCAGGTAAAGTTGTGATATATCTTGATGACATAAGTATCGCCACAGAGACATTGGAAGAACACTTTTTGATTTTGACAGAGGTTCTGAAACTGGTTAGAGAGTATGGATTGCAACTCTATTTAGAAAAGTGTAGGTTCGCTTATAGGGAAATTGAGTACTTAGGGTACTTGGTAAACGAGAACGGTTTTCGTCCTAGTAATGGCCATATAGAAACTATTCGCAAATATCCTATGCCAACTAATGGAAAGGAATTGCTTAGATGTTTGGGAATCTTTTCCTATTTTCGGAGATTTGTCGAAAACTTTTCACGGAGGGCTAAACTTTTTAATTGACGAAAAAGGATTCTGCTTTCCAGTGGACCGATGAGTGTACAGCCGCATTTTTGGATTTGAAGAATGCATTGACTAGTCCGCCACTTTTGGCAGTGTATAGTCCATTTCACGAAACAGAGTTGCACACTGATGCAAGTTGCAAGGAATTTGGCGCCGTCTTTTTGCAGAGAAAAGATGATGGTAAATTCTATTCCATATCATATTTTTCTAAAACCACCTGTTTATGTGTAATGAATAAGAACTTTTGTATCTAGCTAAATCTCGCGCAGTGTGTTAAAATAACACTGAGAAGAGCAAATTTATCTGTTTTTTTTCATTATCTCAACTCCTGTAATATTGATATGAAATTGTCATAAGCATTAAGTTGTAACCTGTTAGTTTTAGTTATCATTTTAACTACCAACGAAAAGGTTAGTAAAAAGTTAATAAATCTATATTTTTTTATAAAGATTTTTAAACCCCCCCGCATTATTTACTTCTTTCCATGGATACTTTGTCGCTACTCTATTCCAATTACACCCCAACATTTTTTGGTCATTCGAGCCGGATTGGGATTAAGAGTGTTTGACAAATAAATTCTTTTTAGGTAAGAAACTTACTCAACCCCCGTGGAAATATCACCCCGTTTAAAATATTACCCATCAGAGCTAAATTGGAAAATATTCCCTGCTGCTGCATCCCCAAGAAGATCATCGTGAACAAACAAAGTAAGTGTTATTTTGTACACAAAAAAAAATAATTTTGTTATTATTTGACAAAAAAAAGTGTTTAAATATATGTGTATGATAAAGAATAACAAAAAAAGCATACAGTTATTATTTGCCAAAAAAAAAAAAAATCTCTCGATAAAGTGAAACGAATTCCACATATTAATATATTATAATATTTTTGAGTGTAAGATATCTATTGAGTGTAATCGTTAATTCTCATCAAGTTTCTTCTGTGCAAATCCTCAAGCAGTGTTAAATACAAATTTAATAAGAGCAACTATCAAGTGATCAAATTACTTCGATTGTAGGAGAAGAAAAAGTTTAAAGCTTTTGGTTTGAATAAGAGTAAGCATTAAGTGATCAAGCTATTTCGGACCTTTAATAAAAAACATAAAGCTTTCTTTGTTAAATTTTCTCATCAAACATTGAGTTTGAAGTCTGATCATACCACAAGTTGGTTTGTAAAGAAGAGCAGACAATATACAAATTTATTAAAAAGAAGTTGTGTTTTGAGTTCAAACAACAACAAAACAAAAAGAGTCGTTTTTAAACACAAGCAAAGAATAAATGCAAAACAAACCCCATATAAAAAAATAACTACAAGTTTCATTTATCATAATAAACGTTGTGTATCTTTTTAATTCATTTCACATTTAAATGTTTTGTTCCTTGCAAATTACACTGTTTCTATTAAACTTTTGAACATTATCTATGTATAAAAAAAAAAACATCTTGGAAAATATTTTAATTTTGTTACACAGCAGATTAAATTAAATTTTTAGTAGAACAAAATTTACTTAAATGACAATCGCTTTAAATTGTGTAAAATAAAATTTAATAACATAAAAATAAAATTTAGTTAACCTACATGGAAACTTTTTAAATGCAATAAGAGTCTCGCTGAATATAACTAAAAATTTAATTTATTAAAAACAGTCTAAACTAAATAAATCTTTTTATTAAAAAATAAATTGCTGAAAATCAAATAAATAATAACTGTATGCAAACATTTACCCCCTTTAAGTGATTATTAGTGCACTATATACTGGAAAAAGAATTTTGCGATAATTCTCCAACAACTTATGAAACGGTTTATTTAAATTTCGCTCGGGAGAAAACCAGCGTATATTTTCGATACTGAATTGATTTTTTTTAGAGTGCTTACTACTTAATTTGTTACTTATTGAGATTTTGTTTTATCCCCCGAAATTTATAATTTTTTAAACAATCTGGTTTCTATGCAAACTTATTCCTAAGTTTGCTATTCTTTCTTTGTACTACGCCGTATTCATTTTACCCTTATATAAGCATCATTATGTCTATATTAGAGTCATTTATTCGTGCTTCAGACAGGGTGGTAGAATTTCAGGCATATTTTGATAACCTCCCTGCCGATATTCATTCTGTTCATACCCTAGGGGTCCAAAAGGATGAAATCGTTCGTCTCTGGTCACATTTTTGTTCATGTTACGATGACGTCCTAAATAAATTTAATAAATTAGAAGAGGAAGTGCAAATTGAAACAATAAAATCGCGATTTTACTCAACTTTTGAGGCCCACGTCAAAGTTTTGTCCAAGTCAAATGAGTTGTTAGATGCCCTTTGTCAAAAAGCTGGCTCCAGTAAAATCCCAAATTTAACTTCAGTTCCTCAGAATGACTCTACACCCAATATTTCTTTGCCGCCTTGTGACACTGAGATATTTTATGGGGACTATAAGTCTTGGCCAACGTTTCGTGATATGTTCACGGCGTTGTATCGGAACAGCCAAAGATTATCTCCAGTTGAGAAAATGTGTCACTTGCTGAAAAAGACACAGGGGGAGGCCCGAGAGTTACTTAAGACTTGTCCGATAACTAATGATGGGTTCGAAATGGCATGGACAAATCTAGTTAACCGCTATGAGAATAAAAGAATACTAGTCAACGCTCAATTGAAAACTCTTTTTAACATAGCCCCTATTTATAAAGAAACTGGTAGTAATATTAGGCGTATTCAAAGGACAATTAACGATTGTGTCACAAATCTCACACTTCTTCAAATTGATACGGAAAGCTGGGACATAATTTTTGTCTACGTCTGTTCAACGTGTCTGCCAGAAAATACTCTTGGCCTTTGGGAACAGTCCCTCCCTAGTAGTAAGGAGTTACCAAAATGGAAGCAAATGGATGCTTTTTTAACTTCACGATTTCAAACCCTAGAGTCGGTAGCTGATATTCGTACTACATTTGTAAACCCCAATACTTCGAATAATAATAAATCTTTTAACTCGAAAAAATCCCATTTTACAGATCAGAAAAAACTTAAAAGTTATAGCACAAATGTGTCCCAAAGTAAATCTGGTAAATGTTCTATTTGTCCAGAAGAACATCCCCTTAGACTTTGCCCCTTGTTTCTCAGCATGTCGGTTGAGGAAAGATTTTCAATCGTTAAAAAACAAAAGCGATGTTCAAATTGCCTCGGAACTTCGCATGAATTTAAAAAATGCAGGAGCCAATATGTTTGTCATATATGCAAGCAAAAGCACCATTCCTTGCTTCACCGAACAGAACACGTATCGAATGCAATTCAACACCCTAACCCCCAACCAATGTCTCGTACTGTAGCTTCGCCCTCGAATACAAATGCTAATGATTCTCGTGTTTTAAACCCCCCTCAAATATCAAGCTTAAACACTTACCCCTCTACTTCTGCCCAAGCTGCAGCTCAAACGAGAAAATCGTATTCTACCCAATTACAGTCCGCTTCGAATTCCACAGTATTACTCGGTACTGCTCTTGTCGATGTTTATTCAGGTGATACAAAATATACCGTTCGGGCTCTAATTGATTCTGCGTCAGAGGCGACGTTTATTTCGAAAAATCTTCAGAGTAAACTCTCCTTAAAGACTCGATGCGTACAAACGGAGGTGCGCGGCCTCAACGATGCCTTTACCGCAACTTCCACCCAATTGTGTCATCTTCGCATCGGATCACCCATCGATCGCTCATTTGAAACATATGCCAATGCTTTTGTTGTTCGAAAACTAACCGGTAAACTCCCTTATTATCCGTTGTCAGCACTAAAAGATGGCGGATTTTCAGATTTGTCTATAGCCGACACAAATCTTAATCAACGTTCAGAGATTGACGTTCTTCTAGGTGGTGATGTATACCCCAAACTAATTAAAAATGGCGTGCGATGGGACAAGAACCACGCTTTAGTTGCACAACAAACGGTCTTTGGGTGGATTGTGACAGGCAAATTTAATACGGAAAATTGTCGATCCTCAGTTTCATCCTTTTATAATGAACTTGCCCTTGATAATCAAATACGGAAATTCTGGGAGCTTGAAGAATTGCCGAAGAAAGTTAGACTCTCTGATGATGATTTGTATTGTGAGTCAATGTACCAATCTACAACATATCGTCTAGAGAATGGACGTTTCGTAGTTTCACTTCCATTTCGACGTGAATATCCCGATAATCTGAACCTTGGCGTATCTCGCCATATTGCTCTTTCTCAATTTGTCAGGAATGAATGTAGATTATTAAAGAATCTCCCCTTAAAATTTGAGTACGATAGAGTCATTTCAGAATACTCCTCTCTAAATCAAATGAAAAGAGTCTCCTCATCAAGTTCCAATGGAACATATTATTTACCCCATCACGCGGTTCCTAAACCCGATAGCGCTACTACGAAATTACGGGTAGTTTTTAATGCTTCGAGCCCCTCATCAAACGGAAATAGTCTCAACGATTTGCTTTACCCCGGACCTATTTTGCAATCAGATTTAACAATATTAATCTTGCGTTGGAGGCTATTCAGATACGTTTTTAATGCAGACATCGAAAAAATGTATCGTCAGATACTAGTTAGTACCTCACACACCCCATTTCAGAGAATAATTTTCAGAAGTTCGCCTGAAGAAGACCCACAGGATTTCGAGCTTAATACCGTAACGTTTGGTGTAAATTGTGCGCCCTATTTGGCAATACGTACCCTTCTTGAGTTAGCTAACATATGCGAACCAACGAACCGGATTGCGGCTGACATTCTGCGTAATAATATGTACGTAGACGACGTTTTAGCTGGCGCCCATACTATTTCTTCTGCTCTGAAAGCTAAAGACGAAATAATCAAAGTCCTTGAATCTGCTGGTTTCTCTTTACGTAAATGGACAGCGAATAGTGATTTGTTACTTAAAGGTCTGTCTACTAATCATCTACTAGATACGGAGTTTCTGAAACTTTCAGACTCTTGTACCACTAAGACTTTAGGCTTACGATGGAATGCTGGAAGTGATTATTTCTACTTCCGCCTAAAGAATTATCCCGATCGAAATTCAGCCACAAAAAGATCAGTTCTGTCTCAAATTGCCAAACTTTTTGATCCCGCCGGTTGGCTAGCCCCTAGGATAATCGTGGCAAAAATTATCATGCAGCAAATCTGGAAGGATGAAACAAACTGGGATGAAGATCTTAAACCTCCAACTCTATCTCAGTGGCATAATTTTGTAGATGACTATGCGAACATAGAAAATATAAAAATACCGCGATTTGTTGATTTTGATCCAACATTTTCCATTGAATTGCATGGTTTCTGCGATGCTTCAGAGAAAGCATATGCGGCAACGCTATATTTACGCGCAGAAAATATAGGTTTGGTTTCTACTCATTTACTTCTTGCAAAAACGAAAGTGGCCCCAGTTAAATTTATTTCATTACCTCGAAAAGAACTTTGTGCAGCCGAACTTATGGCTAAAATGATCGAATCGATTCAGTCCCAACTCAACCTTCGAAACTGTAACTTGTTTTTGTGGACCGACTCAACAATAGTCTTGGCATGGTTACAAAAACCCCCCAATAGATGGAAAACTTTTGTGGAAAACCGAGTTTCTTCTATTATCGAGAAGGTTGGAAATCAATCGTGGTTTCATGTTGATTCCAAAAGTAACCCCGCTGATTTGGCAACTCGTGGACTTGCAATCCCACAGCTTATGTCTAACAACTTATGGTGGCATGGACCTACGCTGCTTAAACTACCGCCGAGTCAATGGCCTAAGAGTTTGTCGAATTTCTCGACCGAAGAAGAAGAAAAACCAATTTGTTCTCACTTAACTAAACTCCACAATACAGAAATTCTTGCAAAATTCTCAGACTTGCTGAAGGCCATGCGTGTTACGTGCCAGATATTTCGGTTTTATTATAAGTGCAATACAAGGTTACGGCATAAACTAATGACGACTAATGAATTTACAAAAGCTGAGTTGGATCACGCAAAATCACGTATGATAATTTCCTGCCAGAAGCTGTACTTCGAAAATGAATACAACTTATTGTCTCAAGGCCTAGAAATACCCCGAAAAAGCCCTCTTTTAACTTTTAACCCATTTCTAAACACTGATGGGATTATGAGAATAAATGGTCGCTTATCTAACTCTCCGATTCTTAATTACAATGAAAGATTTCCTATATTACTGCCGTATCATGGATGTTATACAAGGCTCTTTTTAACTTATCTGCACAAATATTCGATTCACGGCCAAAATGCTTTAATGTTTAGACTTATGAGGCTTTATTACTACGTTCCTAGGTTAAAGGTTCTGATTAAAACTATCTTGTCACAGTGTCGATCATGTGTAATTCAAAAACGCCAGAAAAGTCAGCAAATAATGGCTGCCTTACCCTCAGAGAGGACAACACTTTCACGACCGTTTACTAACACTGGAGTTGACTTTGCTGGCCCCTTTGATGTCAAGACATACGCCGGCCGCGGTTGTAAAATCACGAAAGGTTACGTTTTGGTTTTTATTTGTTTCGCAACCAAGGCTATACATCTCGAACCCACAAGTGAAATCTCAACTCAAGCATTTTTAGCTGCGTTTGCACGTTTCTTTTCTCGTCGAGGCTCGCCTAGCGCGATATATTCGGACAATGGCACTGCATTCGTTGGTGCTTCACATATATTAGACACAGAAAAGACTCAGTTTTTGTCATTAGTACGCCGAAAGCTGCTTGACCATCATAGTGTTGCTCCACTAGAATGGCACTTTATTCCGCCAGGGGCCCCTCACATGGGTGGGCTCTGGGAAGCTGGTGTCAAAAGCTTTAAGATGCATCTTAAACGAATTTCTCATAGCCAGAGTTTTACCTTTGAAGAATTTTACACAATGCTATCCCGAATCGAAGCGTGTTTAAATTCTAGACCACATAGCGCAATGAGCGAAAATCCGACAGAGCTATGTGCACTTACCCCCGGTCACTTTCTCATAGGCGAACCGTTGCTGTCACCCCCAGAGCCTGACTTTTCGAATCATCCGTTAAGTTATGCTAACCGTTGGCAGAAACTAAAGATCCTGCATCACTACTTTGCCCAACGGTGGAAGGAAGATTACCTCAAAGAGCTCCACAAGCGCGTTAAATGAAAATACCCCCAGCGTGATTACGCAATCGGTGATCTTGTTATTATTAGAAAAGACAACCTACCCCCGAATCAATGGCGGCTCGGCCGAATAGAAAATGTTATTCGTGGCAAAGATAACAGAGTTAAAGTCGCCGAAATACGAACTGCCAAAGGCACCGTATCTAGGCCTATCGTAAAATTAGTTTTACTTCCCAGCCCTGCACATCCCCAATAACTTATCTTTGTATCTATTTACAGCCCCAACAATGCCGCGTTCTAACCAAAGAGGTCTCTCACCATTAGAAGAAAGGAACCGTAACCATCACCAACGTAACTCTAGCCATCTACCTAACTCTTTTGACTGCCGTCTATGTCATAAGGACCTTCCACTTAGGAAATGCCTTAAATTCAAAAGTATGAATGTTTCAGAAAAAACGAAGGTCGTAAAGAGGTACCAGTATTGCGAAAATTGTCTAGCACACTCGCACAAGGTAAACCGTTGTCGCAATATCGATCGTTGTCGCCAATGCGGAGGAAAACACCACACGTTGATACATCGTCACGAACGTCTGCGGGTCAGTAAATCAACAACTAACACCTCAAAGGACCCAACTTGCTCCAGTATACGCAGCGTAACGTTACTCCCTACAATAATTGCGAAAGTAGAGCTGGGCAAAGAATGGGGTAATGTCCGAGGAATACTGAACCCTTGCGAGGAGACAAGTTCTGTGGCAGCATTTCTAATAGAACGCTATAAGCTTTCCGTGAAAAAAGTGGGAGATGATCGGTGGTGCCAAATCAAAATCAGGCCTCGGTTCGACGATGGACCTATATTTGAAGTTACGGCGAAGGTTGATAACGATCTACCTCGTAAGCAGCCAAAAGAAAAAATCGATGAGCGAGTTGCTTCCCTGTATACTAACTTACGTCTAGCTGATCCTAACTTTTTCAGGAATGATGACGTGAATATAGTACTTGGGGCTGACGTGTATCCACGCCTTATAAAATCCAGCATTCAACCAGAATCGGTCGGTTCCCCTATGGCTCAAGACACCGTATTAGGCTGGACCATAATTGGCAGGTTTGGCGTATAATTAATATATTTGTTATGATATAAGAAGTATTATCGTTTGTTCAATTACCTCAATAACTCATGAATTTTTTTTGATAGATAAAATATATTATTGATTTTTTTTGAGATACTCTTATTACCCTAAATGAATGTTTTTTAACGTATCATTATATTATCACATGTATCACTTTGTTATATATATTTTTGAATTTTTAAATTGAATTATCAATATATATGTGAACTAATTAATTTTAACGAACTTTCGGTTTCCTAAGTTTGCATGATAGCAAGGGGGCCGGGATGTTTATGTGTAATGAATAAGAACTTTTGTATCTAGCTAAATCTCGCGCAGTGTGTTAAAATAACACTGAGAAGAGCAAATTTATCTGTTTTTTTCATTATCTCAACTCCTGTAATATTGATATGAAATTGTCATAAGCATTAAGTTGTAACCTGTTAGTTTTAGTTATCATTTTAACTACCAACGAAAAGGTTAGTAAAAAGTTAATAAATCTATATTTTTTTATAAAGATTTTTAAACCCCCCCGCATTATTTACTTCTTACCATGGATACTTTGTCGCTACTCTATTCCAATTACACCCCAACACCACCTCACCTGCAGAGTAAAAGTATCATAGCTTTGAACTTGAGGTCTTGGCAATAATTTATGAGCTAGGAAGGTTTAGAGTTTTCTTAGAGGGAATACCCTTCACCATAGTAACAGATTGCAATTCACTAACCCTAACATTAAACAGAAAAACAGAATTTGGTTACTAGATTAGACATCGAAAGGGGCTGATGATGAGTCACGTAGACGCTTTGAGCAGGGCGCCAGTCATTGCTGCTGTAGATGGCAGCGATGTTGACTTTAACATTCAGGTTGCCCAGTCACGTGATGAAAGTATTCGAACGATACTGGAAAGATTGGAGAGGGAGAAATGGATAGTTACATGTTGGAGAATGGTTTGTTACTTAGGCGTGATGTGAAGGGGCACTTACAACTGTATGTTCCACGGGAGCTCGAGAATAATGTAATGAGATTTATACATGAGAAATATGGACATTTGGGCATTGAAAAATGTATGGGCCAAATACAAACACATTATTAGTTTCCGAAAATGCGCGAGAAGTTGCATGTATTTATAAGAAATTGTCTGAAATGTATTTTTTATTCCTCATCTGCAACCGACAAAGAACGTAATTTGTACAACATCGAGAAGAGACCAGAACCTTTCGATACGATCCATATTGATCACTTTGGACCACTTCCTTCAATTAATTCAAAACGTAGGCATATATTAGTTGTCGTTGATGGATTTACCAAATTTGTAAAGCTTTATGCGGTAAATTCTCCCGGGACGAAGAAGGCATGCTGTGCACTTAGGAAATATTTTAAAAATTACAGTCGCTCACGTAGGATCATAAGTGACCGCGGGTCTTGCTTCACGTCAAACGAATTTGCAAATTTCGTGTTGAAGAATAATATATGGCACATAAAGGTTTCTGTTGCTTCGCCTCAGTCAAACGGCCAGGTTGAGAGGGTGAACAGGGTGATCAAGGCTATGTTGGCCAAGATAACGGAGCCAATAGGTCATGGCGATTGGGTTAATCGGTTGACTGAAGTTGAATTTGCTATTAACAATAGTGTACACAGTTCTATTAATGAGACTTCGAGTAGAATGTTATTTGGTGTGGATCAGAGGGGTACGGTTATTGATAAAATTTCTGAACACTTGAGCTCTTATTCTACCCGTGATGGCGATTTAGAATCAATTAGGGAAGCAGCATCAAAGGAAATGCAAAAGTCCCAGGCATATAATCAACAGTATTTTGAAAAGCGCCATAAGCCAGCTAGATTCTTCAAGGTGGGAGATCTTGTTGTAATGAAAATGTTGATGCAACAGTGGGAATGAATAAAAAAGTCATATCAAAATATCGCGGTCCCTATGTCGTTCGAGAACATTTGGGTAATGATCGGTATCTGATAACGGATGTTGATGGTTGTCAGGTGACTCAGATACCCTATAACGGAGTAGTCGACTCCACCAGGTTGAAAAAATGGTTGGAACCCCACGGAGGTGTTCATGACATAATAGAAGATGATGAGGGCAATGCTTCGGATGATTGTGAGGATTACGAATTTTTGGACGACGAATTTGACCTGGAAAGTTGACAGTCGAGGTCGATTTTCAGTTCAGATTGGTCGAGCTGTAACGATTTGAAAAACGCTTTGTTGTGAAAGCTTTTAAGATAATTAGCAACATTGTTTTTATATTGAATGAGGCAAAATGGCGTTTGGCGTCATTATTGTTCTAGACGTAAAAGAGCGCACAGCAGTCAAATTAATAAATATTATAAAACCAATAAATTGTTATAATTATGTTATACGTATTTATATTATATAATTTTATAGCATACTCATATTTATTAGTTTTTTTATATCTTTTTAGGGTTATTTATTTTATTTCTTTATTAATAAAATCATATTTGATTTTAAAAATCGTATGTAATGCAGTAATACTTCTTTTTTTTAGTTTAAATTTTTTTATATTTATATAATTTTGTTCATCTATTTAGTTATTAAAGACTTTATCATTATTCTTTTACTTTTTTTAGCTTTTTTATCTATTTAATTTACATAAAAATTAAAATATAATTTTTAAATAATGTTAAGTATTAAAGTATACGAGTAGCTACCCTGTGGAAAATGTTGATCATTACTTAATTTTAAGTTCAAGGATAAAGAAACATTGTTTTAAAATGTATGAGCCTACATAAAATTGTATGTATAAGTTTATAAAATTATGATTAAATATTGGTTCAGAATTTTATAATTTAGGTTCAAATTATATACACATTTACAAATATACAATATCAATATATACATATATACAAATATTATTTTTTTTACAAAAAAAATTATTTATTAATCTTTTAATTAATTAAAATAAAAATAAATTTTTATAAAAGGAATTTTTATTATTATTATTATTAAATTTTTTTAGCCTTAATTATATTTTTAATTAATATATACATATATATGTATATTAAATGTAAGATTTTCGCTATTTTTTTTTTTTTTTTTTTTTTTTTTGTTTTTAATTTAAACTTGAGACTAAAACGTGGTTATCCAAGAAAGTTGATTTTTTTAATTTACAACTTAATTCACCGTTATAACGGGAATTTACAAGTGATAGTTACGCAAGAATCAGAAGCTAACGGGGTTTTAGTGACATATTATAAATGTGATTTATAATATATAAAAAATAATTTTTTAGGTTTTTCTCTTTTTTGTTTGGTATATATTGGCTGACTCTACTCTGGTTTATTCTGGTAACAGTTAATGTGACCGTATTACGTTCTTTGCCAATGCTTGCGTCCGTACTATCACGTTCTTTTTATGCTTTATTTGTTTTAGCCGTAGATGGCTCTGAACCTTGCAGTAACCTACATACGATATTAAGTTGTTTCATTTATTTTAAAAGTTGAAAAGACTAATATTGTTTGATTTTCAAAAAATAAATATTACAAAGCACAAATGTGCCTTTAATTATAACTTCTCAAGAAGAAACTATACTGCATCTACATTTATATTTCGAAAGCCAATTTAAAATCATTTATTATTATGTTTTTTTTTTGTGTGGTTTTAAGTAAAAGTTAATTATAAGTATAATTTATTTAAATTTTATTTAAAATTTGAAAATTTTATTTAAATTTAGCTTTAATTAAATCACTTTTTTAAACAGATGTATGCATTCAAACACTTTTATTCACGGCGAGTTAAAAGCAGGATATCAATCATTCGTTTACAGCTCTGACTAAAGCTAGTCAGTCAAAATTAGCAACAAATTATTTCTATCCGTTACAAGCTGTCGATGATAGTAATGAAATTGAAATATATTTACAAAAACAGCAACAAAAGTTATAATATCACCAATTACTATTTCAAAATCTAATTATTCTATAAGAAAAATTTCAATCGGGCTAAAACTATTTAGCAGTTCAAAGGAAGACTTCGACATATTATGATCTGTTTTACTGATACATATGAGTTCTTCACATATGCAACCAAAGGGCTTTCTTGTTCGGTCTCGATCAGTATGACCCAGCAATAATTAAGAAAAGAGCTTTTAAAGATGGGCTTAAAGTAATTTGACGTAAAGCTAGTAGTTAAAAGGAACAACTATAACAATCAGAGTTCAGAATTTTTTATTTATGAGCATTCGATTTAAACATTTTTGATACTTTTCATAATTGACATTTCTACGATTTTTTTTATTTTTCACGTTGATAAACGAGCATTAAAAAATTTTCTGCTTACGATCACACATGAACGTCTCTGTCTCTTTGATATGAAAGAGTAAATATCAAAAATATCCCTTTTATTCATACATGATAAGCGAGGAATAATATCATTCTCATTTATGCTGCGTTTTATAAACAAATGGTTATTTTTTTCAGTGTTGAAAATTTTTTATTTATGTGAATTTAAAGATAGGATTTATGAAATTTCTCATAAATAAGAGAAAAAATTTTATATCTTTTTGACGGTCATTAACAACCAAAAAAATATTGTCTGCCTACAATCCCACATGAATATATTTATTAGCATTGATACAAGTAAGGGTGAAAAACAATGAAAATCCGTATTATGAAAGACAAATTTAGAATAAGACTAGGTAAAATCTCTAAGATATTAACAATAAAAAGTGGATTTTTTGTTCTAATTCATGGAAAAAATAAGAAAGCATCAACCCATAAGCAAAAAAATAATAAATAAATGTTAATAAACCAATTAAGAAATTGTTTTTTCTTTTAAAATAACTTGTACAAAAAACTTTTTTAAGTTCTAAATGGATCCGAAACAGTAAACTATGATAACTAAAAAGTAAAATTTGTTTACCAACATACAAACATACATTTTCCACAAACAATTGAGAACAAACACTGTTATTCATTACGCCCGCAGTTGCGTGAAAAACAAATCAATTTAAAATATACATACTCAAACATGATTGAGAAGGGAACACTTAATGAAAAAATTTTTTTACGGTCTTTTCACTTATCAAAAATTTTAAATTCTGATAAATGAACACTTGCGTGAAAAAAATATTTTATCATTTTTTCACTTTTAAATAGAAAGAAAAAAAATTCAACCCTCTCATGAATGAAAAAACCAAAATATTTTCTAGTCTCTCACACATTTATGAAAAGAAGCAACAAAAACTAAAATGTCTCACTGCTCTCTCATGTGAGAAAAGTGAGTGATTATTAGTATATGTAGATTAAACAAAATATCAAAATTTACTATTATTTTTAACAAGAAAAAGTAGAAAACTTAAACTATTTATAAAGAATTTAAAGTGAAATTGTAAACCATCATATTATTGGAATAATTAAATTGAATAACTAATTAAATACAAATGTGCATTTGTAAAAATTTGGTTAAAAATCTAATGTGAGTACATTGTGGTCACCTAAAATTCTTAAATATGTTATCTGTGCATTTGACAGGCTTTTCATTGGGTTTTTAACATAAGCTCAAGCTAGTTTATGCACACTATAGTTAGGCCTTACAGTTCGCACGAAATCGGTCGATACGTTCGTGAGTCATGAGTTTTCATGGCAACATGTGATTTTGTCCATATAAAAAAGCCACAAAAAACACAAATATGTAGGCGCCTATGAGCGTTAAGATCCAAACTGATTTGATAGATTTCTTACGTGTTCGCAGTAAAGCTCCATAGCAAATAAGGCTATTATATTTTATACAGTTCCTAGAAATGCCTAAAATTAAACCCAGGCAATACTTGGTGCAATAATTTTTTTATTTGGAACAGAGAAGAATCCGATTACGCGGCTACTAGATAATTATGAAGTTATGTTATGAGAACGTACAAATTTTCTTGTTTGGGAATAATGTTGATTTCAATAAATCAGTTTCGTTATTTTGGCAGCGTTCTCTCACAGTTTATGCCAAAGTTTATCACAGTTGTATTCACTGTGTGAATATAGGACGGTGATGTCAGATCATTATTTTAAAAATCCCTACATTTCTTACAAAAAAATCCCTTTTTAACCTACATTCAAGATTTTCCTTATCACCAAATTTTTTCCCTACGCTAAGAAATAGTAAAAATTTAAATAAAACAGCAATAACTTTTTAGAGAAAACTAAATTTTATTTACATGTTAAAAAGCTCGTACTTTAATGCATATTTTGTGCTTTATTTATGCAGATATACGTAATAACAGAAATAAAAAAAAATTTCTCAAACATTAAATAAAAACTAGAAGTTAAAACTATACTTTTTTCTTAAAACTATAAATAAAAATACAGTAATTCGCGAATAAATGCTTCCAGGTTAATAGAGTTTTCCGCTTAAGTAATTTGAAAATAAACATTTACTTTAACTAACTTACGTCGTGTAAAAATTTTTTTGTTTAAATAAATTCTTTTAACAGCGTTTCATTCTAAAAAAAATATTTTTAAACACAAGGCCCCGGTTAAATGCACTAACGATAGGATAGATGAAAGATAAGACAGGTGGTGAAAGGAGAAAGACAGATAGTTATTTTACTTCGCTGGCGAATCTGCTATGAGAAAGTACCGACGAAGGAGACTGCACGTTTTTTTTTGTTCATTCTGAATATTTTGATTGCCGCAGGACTTAAACCCTAAAACAACCAGGTTTGTAGTCAACGTGTTTACCACTTTGACTACAGCAGATTATTATTTTTTTTTTATTTTTTAATTCTCTATCGCCCGATATATTTGTTTTTTTTTTGGAGTTACTTCGTTGATCCAAATGGTATAGAAAATTAGAAGTAAGCATGGTGTTTTGCGCGCTGCGTCGAAGGACATGGACCGAATTTGCTGATTTCCAATTGCTCTTCTTTCAACACTATGTCTACTCGGTTGGCGTATTTAAATTTTTTCTACCTGATCTAGTGACTCGGCAAACTTGATTTCAACACTAACACGGACGGACAGAGGGACATCGCTCAATCGACTTCGCCATGCATAAGAAGTCAGAATATATGTACAGGATGTTTTGTTGGCATAATAAAAGGGTTCCGAGCAGTTTCAGGCAAATAATAAGCTTTTTAAATTCGACCATTAACCCTTAAAAGCCTATTATAGTCTAGGTATGGAGTTAGCTGATAGATACTATAAGACTTTGGTACTACATTTTCCTTTATAAGGTACGATCTTGCGTTTCTAAAAACTTCTATTTGAACTTGTCGACAAGTCAATATCTCCGCGTCATTTATTTCAGCTGCCGTCAAATTAGTTGATGTTAATTTCCATCTCTTACTTTAATTATAATAAAGCGCAAAATCCAAGCAGCACATCGTTTCAGCCTCAAAAAGTCTGAAAATCATAGCTTAGAACCGGTTCCATCGCATTGTTTACTATCAACAACACATAGACACGCTTTTCTTCACGACCTTGACTATCCTCAGTGACCGGTTAATCGCATGGCCAAAACTATTCATCAGGACTCAAAAATCTGAAGGCAACCATTTCCACTGTTTAGGATCCGTTGTTTTCAAAATTTCCGCTATCCGGCAGGCTAAAAACTGTTTATATTCTCTTTTAGTGGATCGGATCCAAAAGATGACAGTTTTTGAGTCGGAACATAATATCGTACGATTAGTAGTAAATTCATGACATTCCTCTATAGATGTTTTTAGGCAGCAACCTAGGACGGCAAACTGCAGTTCAAGATGTGGGTTGGTCATTCCCCTTATTTGAGCGTAACGAGCCTTAGCTAAAACAAACGAAATGTGAAAATTTTTTTCTTGCTTTATACGTAAATATAAATATGAATATGTGCAGTTCGGTCTCATCTGCTTTGGCTAGTGACGTCGAATAGCAGTGGGAAATGGAGAATTGTTTTACTTTCGCGAATTCTCTCCACCAGGCGTCCCGCTGTGTCAAGATTGACTGAGGGAGTTGGTCGTCTCACTGGAAGCCTATTCAATTTCTTTGTATAAGGAATTTTGACAGGAAGGTAAATTTGGCTTAAAATCCAAACGGATGAAAACCGCCATAACATTCCCAACACTTCTCTCTTAGTGGGTGGGCGTCGACCCTCCAAAACTTCAGGACAAATTTTATGGAACTTCACATGGAACTCAAAACAATCAGTACCTTTGTCCCAATATAAACCAAGAATCTTATCCATTAGCTCCTGTCTCTCCATTTTGAGTGTTGCTGAGCTACCTCCGGCACCGTTATTTAATCTGGATTCAATCAAAAGAGCAATTATTGGGGTGACAGAGAATTAAAAATTAAAAAAAAATTTTGGTACTGCATATATATAATTTTACATAAAAGTGACATCGGCTCTAAAAAAAAAATTAAAAAATTTTATATATATATATATATATATATATATATATATATATATATATATATATATATATATATATATATATATATATATATATATTTAGGTTATGTTTGTTCGCTGGGTAGCCCTTGGCAATAAATAAATGCGCCTTTATGTTTTGTAATTAAGTTCTTTTATTTATTGCAGAACTAAAAAACAAACTTAAACTAATCGTTACGAATTGTGGAATTTAGTTTAATTTAATGCGAGCAGAAAAACGTGTGTCCAAATGGAAAGCTCAAAGTAAAAAATATGGTAGAAAAAGGAATGGAATCCTAACTGTTCGCTTAAAAAATGAACAGCATTGTTCATGTACATAAGTACAAGAGGAGAAAGAAAATAAAACAATGACAGGGTGCCACTTTCCGCCTAGATGAAATCTGCCGGAATCTCACTGGAAGATTCATATGTCTGCCACCTCGGGTAGTTTTCGTCGATACCAATGAAGGTTTAAGTTGAACTGGAGAGAGGTCTGCCAATTGCAAGGAATGCTCTTGCGTTGTTGTTGACTGCTGAATGACATGTGGCATTGCTTCTTCGCTTTGGTCATTGTTGAAAACAGTTTGCGAACCATGTTGACAACTTTCATTTAGTTGATGTTGGTGCTGCAAGATGTTTTCGTCTGAACACTCGACAAAGCCTGGTTTCAGTCTGTCGGTACTAATGTTGACGCGGCGGTTTCTGATTTGAAGCGTGAAATATTTTGTTGTTTTTCGAATTATGCAGAATGGACCATCATATGGATGTGTCAGCGATGGGCGTATCGTATCGTTACGTACAAAAACATGAGACGTTGAATGTAAAGACGGACTCACGAATGTTTTTGGTACAGTATGATGTGAAGTGTCTGTTGGGCTTAGTTTTTGCCTTGATGTGCGAAATTGTGAAACAATCTCGCTGGATGGTGCAGATGCTTGGGTGTTCGTAAAAATTCTCCGGGAATTCGCAAATTTGTCCCATATACGAGTTCTGCTGGAGAAGAATTAATATCTGGTTTAAAAACGACGCGTAGTCCAATTAGTGACGTTATTTCGGCAAATATGCCTGATTCAAACTCTCTGCCACGATCGGATGTAATTTTTGCGGGTACACCAAATCTTGCAATCCAGCAATGTAATATTAATTTGGCAATAGTTTCGGCGGTCATGTATGGCAAGGCATAGCCTCGGGCCATCTGATGAAACGTTCAATAATCGTTAAGCAATAACGATAGCCATCGCATAATGGGAAGGGGCCCACAATGTCGACTTTTACGTGCGCAAAACGTTCGCTGGGTGGTTCGTATTTTTCGGTTTGCGATTTTGTGTGGCGTTGAATTTTTGAGTTTTTTTGACAAGCGATGCATGTACGAACAAATTTTGCGCTATCTTTCCTTACTGACGGCCAAACAAATCGTGATGTTGTGGTGGATGCGCTCTTACTTTTTATAAAAAAGAAATCAAAACACTTGTTCACTCTTCTATGAACTATTGTTGACTGCTTTATTTTATTTCTTTTCTTATCTTCTTAACTTAACTACTTAGTTGTCAATTTAGGGAGTATGCAATATAGCATAAAAGGGTTGCCATTACACCTCCCTTCTTGAGGATCAGGATGTATCGATTTCAAGATTTTTTTTTGACAAAAATACAAATTGTTATTTCTATTTATGAATTCAATTTTTTTTTATTATATTAATATATATTATTTCTGTCTCTATTCAGTTAATTGTAGTTGAACTTACTTTAATTTTTTGTTATATAAAAAAAATATTTTTTATTTTTTTTTATTTTATTAGTTGCTGTTTTTCTTTGCTTTTTGTTTTTAGTTTTGATGTTTTCTTTTTATTCTTTTTTTTATTTATTTTTTTTATTTATGTATTTAAAATAGCTGTCTGCATATGCATTGTTATAATAAATGACTATGTATGCATTTATCTTTAAAACTAAAGAACTCAGTCTTTAAAATCTTGCAAAATGAGAATAAAATTTCACACCTTTTTCTAAGAGCGATAGGTCTGTTCTAATACATTTATTTGTATGTAATAATAATTTCAAGTCCTCTTAAAACATGAAATTTTGAAATTTATTAAATGAAGGCTTGATTTCTTTTAGATATTCAATTGCGTTATTCTCATTTTGTTTTCTTTAGTTTTGTAAAAGAGTAAGATGTTTCTTAACATTCACAATTTTATAATTCGCTTATGTATACATGTATATTTAATTATTGAATTGTTTTTTTTTTTTAAAAAGATATTAATTGGATATGTATTATTTAGATTACTTGATAATATTTTGTTCGAATAATTTAGAAGTAATCAGTTTGCTTTCCTTCTTCTATCTTTATGTAACGTTTTTTTCTTCCTGTGACTTTTGTCATATATAGTCACATTTGGTTCATCGATACTTTTTACAATGTATGGGCCTTCGTAGATATTTTTAAATTTATCGTAGGGTTTTTTTTATGAATACATTGATTTTTATTTTACATGGTTTTGAAAAATGATCGTAAAAATTTTTATTTCTTTGTTTATGTTTTTGTATTAAATTTTTTGCTAACATATGAGACTTCTGTAACCGATACTTAACTTCTTTGGCATAACTTTCTGCATTGTAAATAGGATCGATTTCCCCAAGTTTTATTTTATTCGGCATACTTGCTTCTTTCCCAAAAACTAATTCATATGGTTTATATTTGTTATCGAATACTGAACTAGACGTTGTATTGTGGAAAAAGGTAAAATATTTCAGATACGTATCCCAGTCTGTGATATTTTCGGTTATATAAGCTCTTATATACTCATTAAAAACTCTAAGGTTCCTTTCCGCTGTACCCACCGTTTGGTGGTGATAAGCAGTCGAAACGTCTAATTTAATATCAATTAACAATTCACCTTAAATTTCATTCTTAAATTCCGTGCCTAAATCACTTATAATCGATGTCATCTTGCCGTATATCAAGATGAATTGTTCGAATATCGCCCGCGCCACTGTTAGTGCTGTTTTGTCCGGGATAGATATTGTTACCAGGTATTTTGTGAAGTCACATATCAATGTCAACGCGTATTTATTTCCATGCTCCGATGTTGGTAGTGGTCCAATTGTATCTAATACTATGATATCGAAAGGTCTAATTGGCGTTGGTGTTAACGTAAGCTTCTCCATTGTTCCAAGTCTGACTTTATTTATGTTGCATTTTTCACAATTTCGAATATACAATGCAATGTCCTTTGTCACCCTCTTCCAGTAATATTGCGTCTTCAATTTTGCATACAACCTTTTACGACCGCAGTGTCCGCCTAAAATTGGATCACTGTGGTAAATTTCTAACAGTTTTTTCTGTTTCTGTGAGTCGAAAACAGTTTCGATTGGATTCACTAACATAATTTCAAGACTTTTTAATATTTTATTCCCATGGGTCTTCAATTCTCGGATACTGTATTTACTAAAAAAGGAATCGTCCTTCGACCATTCTGTTACATAGACGTTGTTCTTGTTGGCTACCTTTTCGAGCCTCGAAAGCATTTCATCGAAATTTAATGTTCCGTTAACAATTCGAACATCTAACTGAAATTTAAATCTGTTATAAAATTTGATTATTATGTTAGATATTTCCCCCTGTTTATAAAACACCTCTGATTTTATTCGCGACACTTGTTTGCTAAAGTCGTGTGAAAATTTGTCGTAAACCTGTAATTTTATGGTACTACTGTTCTGAAAAGGCACTATGTTTGTGGTTATTTGTTTAGTATTTGATCTAGTTGTCATTGCTAGAATCGTCTCATTTTTTATATCATTTATGGAAATACGTGACAAGGCATCTGCTCCCACGTTTTCCTTACCCTTTATATGTTCAATGGTAAAGTTATATTCGGAAAGCTTGAGTCTAATTTTTGTCAATTTGGAGGACGGGTCCTTCATGTTAAATAAATATAATAGAGGTCGGTGATTTGTTGTGACGACGAAGTCGGTTCCGTAAACATAAGGACGAAATTGATTTATAGCGAAATATATAGCAAGGAGTTCTTGCTCAATCATAGGTTTTTTCTGTTCTGCTATGCTAAACGTTCTAGATGCAAAATACACTGGCAAATCATTACCATCAAAGTTAGTCCTGAAAATGCTAGTGACATCATTCGCGAAAATGAGTTGGGTGCGACGTTTAGCACAAATGGTAAAAGTTTCCAGCGAAATGTGCCTTGATCTGTGCTAAAAGAAGTCAGATCTCTTTAATCTTTATGAAGCGGGATTTGATGAAATCCAGAAAACAAATCAATAATTGAAAAATGCTTAGCTCTGCCAAGGTTGTCCAGGATATCGTCAATTCTGGGCAACGGGAATTTATCCGCAATTAATTTCTTGTTGATGGCCCTAAAATCTACGCACATACGGTATGACTTTATATCACCTCTACATTTCTTTGGAACTATTATTAGTGGGCTATTATACTCTGAAGTGCTCGGTTCTATCAGTTCGTTATCCAGCAACTACTGTACTTGCTGCTTTAACTCATTTCTTGAAGTGTAGGGAAGGCGATAATTCTTTACGTAAACTGGACCATTGTCCCGAAGTCTTAATTTCTGGGTATAAAAATTGTTAATCGTCATCTTATTGTTCTCTAAGGTAAAAATATCAGAGTATTGTAATCATAATGGCATTAAGTCGTTTTTGAAATATTCAGGCATTTTATCATTTAAAACATTTTTAAGGTTTGAACGCGCTCGCTAGACATAGAGGTTTTATTAATCGAATATACAAGATAATCCGAAAGGTTTCTGGCCTCGATCCTGTAGTTATTTACAAATTTGATTTCATTAGTCGTATTTAAAATTCTTACCACCGGATTCCCCGAATTCACAACGCATTTACTAATGACCACACCTTCACAAACCTCTTGACAATCAATAAAAACTGGTTCGGATATGTTTTCTAAACTAACTTGCCTAAATACTTCACTCCTTGGTGGGAGAAAAAACGAGTTGGTGCCTAAACCATGAAAAATTGGAACTATAATCTCTCTGCCATAGACTTTAAATGAAACTGTCATTGTGTTGTAGTCAATTCGACATTTGTTCGATTTTAAAAAATCTTTACCTAGAATGCCATCGGAGGGTATGTTAAAATTATCTGGAACGACATGGAAGTATCTGTGGAATGGACCGCTTTGGAAAATATAAAATTGTGTTAATTGTACCAACGGTATTGGTTGTACTTGGTGTTATACTCATAATACCAATAGTATTTTGTCTGTTTATTATTGATTTATCATCAACGCAAGAAAGCTTTATTATTGAAATATCAGCCTGAGAATCGACTAGAAATGATTTAGGGTTGCATGATGTCTAAGAGTTTAAATTTACAAAATCCGCATAGTTCAAATTTAAGCTAAATATTAATTTTGGGATGATATCGTTTTCCAGTTCTAGTGTTGTTGCTCCCCCAGCGTGCTCTGCTGAGGGACTTCCGCGTTTAAAGTTCTCACGGAAGCACATCGCGAATGGGAACCGTTTCGAGTGAGTTGATTATAATTGCGTCTGTTAATGTTGCCACTATTCCTATTGTGGAAATGCCCTTGATTTCTATAATACGTGTTACGACCATGATTACTATTTGTATTCATTCTACCTCTATAGGAATTATGATTATTTCCTCGTGAAAAACGAAAATCGTTACTTCTCTGAACAAAATATGACCTATTCTGGCTTTGCTGCACTGTTAAAACTTGACTTTGTTTATTAATGTGCGATTCTTCAATAATAAGTTTTGCTACCACATCTTTAGGCTCGTTGAAAACACTTGATGCTAAAATCGCTCTTACCATGTCCGATTTTGCGTTGTTTCTACAAACACTTACAGTTGATTCGATTGCCATCTCCTGTGCCTTTGATCTGGTCATGCCTTCAATGACAAGGGATCTCTGCAATGCATCAGCCAAATGCTCAACATCGTTTGCAAATCCTGTATAGTTATTGTCTTTAATGTTTAAACCTGCTATCAGTCTTGCGACAACTTTAGAGCTCTCCGGCTTTATCTTACTTTTAAGTGAACTTTTTATTACTTCTATACTAGGTACTACCTCTGGCAACGCTTCTCTGGCTTTGCCGTCTAATTTGGATTTTAAAAAAGATATCAAACATTGATTTAAGTTAGGTGCCGTGATTTCTACAATCAAATCAATCTTAACTAAAAAAGAGTTAAGATTCAGTGGGTTCTGTCATAATTGTCACGGATGATGCTAGAACACATCGTTATGAATTTAGTTTTTTCCTCTACTGTAGCCATTCTAGAAATATTTTTATTGCTATCTACTATCATACCTATATCAGAGTTCAATTCGGATTCTGTGTCAGTTCCGGAATCGGAAACGTCTGCGCCTGCCTCTGTATCAAAGGCGTGCTCTGTCAAGATGTTTCTATCCACTTTCTCAAACAAATCTACACCAGGTGGAATTTTTATTCTACAATTTAGTTTGCAAATACATTTAAATAATAATTCTCTGCAATGAGTTATTTTGCCGCAAATTTCTTTTTGTGAACTCTCTGATATCTTCTCAATATGAGGTTCTGTGTATAATAAAATATCGGTTTACGATGTTATAATTGAATCTATATAATCTTTGATTTTGCATTCATTACTTGAAATTGGACGATTCTGAAAAATTCTTTTTTGTACTTTTTTAAAGTCTGCTACTAACTTTTTAAAAGTAATAATTTCAAACTCTTTTTCAGACATCTACCAATTTCGTTTGCCGTTTCAAATAATATAGAAGAAGTATTTACTTTGCAAAATGATCATAAAGATAGAATAATTATATTTCGGCTAAAATGTTTTTAGTTTTTTTTTTTTATTAACCTACTTTCTTTAAATTCACAATCAATATAGGTACTACAAATTCTTATTTTTCCATACATATTTGTTATTAAATGTGAATATTTTACGTTTACATACTTATGTATATAATCAATATGAAAAATATGTAGGTATGATTAATTATATTTAAATGAGAAAAAATTACATAAAATATAGTACATATATTAGATATGTAATTATAATAAGTAAAATAAATGTTTAAATATTTTCAATATACTTTATATATGTAAGTGTATGATATAATATAGTATAATATTACGTATGTAGATAGGATAAATTCAATTTGCAGTATTTAACAAAGTCTACGTGCCAGATGCTGGACTTTGTTGATGCATACGTGCTGCTGTTGATAATGTTGACAATTTGTTGACTGGGTAGAAATTTAACGTCTGACAGTGTTTTTGTTGTTGCTCTGATATTTTACTGCTTTCCTTCGTAAAGCTTTATACTCTTTGTATGTTGTTGTTTGAGTTGTTGTGACTGATGCTGTTTGTGTGTGAGATCTTGTTTTATGTATTATTTTCATATTTAATTTCTCTCATTTACACGTTTATTTTCTTTAGTTGTTCTTAGCACTTGTTGTTTTTTTCAGTCTTTTCCCATTTATATATTCCATTTGTTTGAATAGTTATTTTACCACTGGTCTTCTTTCCGTTTGTGTTTTATTTGATTTTTATTTTAATTTTTATGTTTTCAATTTCTTATTTTATTTTTTCCACATGTTTCGTTAGTTATTTTGTCACTTGTTTTTCCTTTTCATTGGTTTATTTATTTCTTACTTGATTCTTGTTTTTATATTTTCAAGTTCTTATTTCGTATTTTTTCAGTTGTTTGGATCAATTGTTCTCCTGTTTTCATAAATTATTTCACTTTTCAAGTTTTTAAATTTGTTTTTATTTAATAAAATTTTATACGTTTGTGTTAAAACTTTTGGTTGTTTGAATTTTGTTTTTTTTTAATTAATTTTATCATTAATAACACTTGTTAACACTTGATGTTACGTTTCTTCGTACTATTTTATTATTTGCTTTTCTGTCTCTTTTTTTTTGTATTTAAGTGTAGCACTGTAGCGGTTTTATTTCTTTTTCCCAATTTCGTTATTTCTACTTTTTGCTTTCGTGCTTTAATATTTTTGTAAACTTTATAGTATACGTAAGGTTTTAGTTTCTTGTTGTTTTCTTCAGCTTTAATTTTATTTTTTCTTTCTGTATATTCTAGAGTTCTACATTCTGTTTTCTCTTTTCGTTTAATTCAATGTGTTACTTTATAACGGTTGTTTTAAATGATTTTTTTTAACTGTATAGCAAGCTTTAGGCTTGATTTTCGTGTGGAATTTATTTTTCTTTACTTCATTACACATGTTTTGAGTAAAACTTATGACTGTACTTTGAAAATGTAGTGAAATGTCCCGTTATTAATATACATGTGCACTTATCTATTTATTTACGTACATTGTACGAGTATAACATTTCTCTTATTTGTTAAAAAAGTTTGTATTTTTCCTTTTTTTTATATTTCATTTTTCCCACACATGTAAAAAATTCTTTCCGTTTTAAAATGAACATATTGTTTTCCTTTATGTTATTTTAGTTTTTAAAACTTACAAGTTATTATGTTTTTAGTTAATGTTTCCCATTATAATGTTAAATTCCTTTTTTATGAATAACGTTATTTTCATATCCATTAATTTTTCCTTATTTCACAGGCTTTTAATTATAAACTGTTAGTTGTACACTGATGACGGAAATAATCCAAAGATTTTATTGTGTTTATTTATTTTATATTTATTTTTAAAATATTTTCACTCAAATTTTATTTTAGCGGGAGCTTTAATTGAGTCATGAAATCTTTTAAAAGTACCTTTTGTCGTTTTTTCCTTTTTTTTATATAATAAAAAGTTGTCTTAATTTTGTTAAACCTCAATCAAATGCAGCAAAATTTTTTTTTGAATGCAAGAAAATTGGCAGGAGGTTTGCCAGTGAGAGAATTTGGTTTTTTTTAAATGTGATTCCGGACACGACTGTCATAACTCAACACTTATAAATTCACAAATTTCTACGCTGTGCACCTCGGGCTTAAACTCGATAAATTTACACAAATCAACTTTTTTTCATTAATTTTTCTTGGTTTCATTAATGCAATATTTTCTTGAATAAGGCAGGATCGTCATGTGGTGGATGCGCTCTTACTTTTTATAAAAAAGAAATCAAAACACTTGTTCACTCTTCTATAAACTATTATTGACTGCTTTATTTTATTTCTTTTCTTATCTTCTTAACTTAATTACTTAGTTGTCAATTTAGGGAGTATGCAATATAGCATAAAAGGGTTGCCATTACAATGTTACCAATTTTATTGTAGCTCGAACGCCAGGGTGCGCTAGTCAATGAACAATGGAAAGTATTTGTTTGCGAAACGATTTTGGTATATAGGGACGGACTTTGTTTGTCGAGATGTCACATACTAGCTTGCTCTTGCAGTCTGGAAAAGCAACATGTGTTAACTTTAGCGAATTAAAAATTTTACCTGACTTCATATTTTTGAGCTCGTCATCTTCCTTTTGAGCTGCTGCTATTTTTTCATAATCGACAATTTGGCTCACCGATTGAATGCGGGAAAGTGGATCTGCGGATGAATTTTGTTCTCCTGCTATATGTCGAATATCAGTTGTGTGTCCAATATAATCTAAGTAGCGGGAGCCACGTAGCAATCCTTTTTCTGGTTTTTGCCTAAAAGCGTAAATCAAAGGGCGGTGATCGGTAACAATGTAGCTACTTCTGCCTTTCAACATATAGCGAAAATGACATGTACCCTGGTATATTGCTGTCAATTTACGATCGTATGTGCTATAATTCTTTTGTGCGCTTGTTAATTTTTTTTATAAAATCCTAGCGGCTGAAGCGTGCTGTTCACGCATTGATGGAGAGCAGTGCCGATTGCAAAATTCGAAGAACCGACGTACAGTGCTAATGTTGCGTTTTTTTTCCGGATGTGCCAAAAGAGCAGCGTAGCTTAATTCCTCTTTGCATTTAGTAAAAGCAGCTTCAGCTTCATCATTCAAAGCTAGTACGGTGCAATGAATTTTTATATTACCTTTTATTAGCTCTTGAAGTTTTGCTTGATTTTTCGAAAATTTAGGTAAAAATCGTTTGTAAAAGTTAGTGTTGCTATGAATCTTTTTAATTCTTTAGCAATCAAAGGCTTAGGAAAATCGTTGATGGCCGCTACACGGTCTGCAAGTGGTTGTATGCATTCACCAGTTACTAGGTGGCCTAGGAAATTTAATTCGTTTTTGACAAACTCGCATTTGTCTAAGTTAATAGCCAAATTATTGTTTCTTAGCCTTTTAAAAACTTCGACGAGATTCTTTCGGTGTTGTTCAGGTACTGCTGAAGCGACACAAACGTCGTCGATGTAAGCAAATGAACAGTCCAATCCACGTAGCACCTCGTTGATGAGCCTTTGGAACGTCTGCGCAGCGTGCAGAGTCCAAAGGTCATAAAGCTGAATTCATAGAGTCCAAAATGTGTTATGATGGCTGTTTTGGCGACGTTATCGGAATGCACAGGGACCTGATAAAAGGCCTTTTGAAAGTCGATTTTCGAAAAAATTTTCTTTCCAAATAGGTTGCTAGTAAGTCAGACAGATACGGGAGCGGGTACCGGTCGCGTACAGTTTTTGCGTTTAATGACCTGTAGTCGCCACATGGTCTCCAAGGAACGTCTGATTTTTGTACCATATGTAGCGGGCTGCACCAATTACTGCTGGAAGGTTGGCAGATGCCGGCTTTAATTAAAGCATTAAATTCAGCTCGTGCTGCAGCTAATTTCTCGGGAGATAAACGTCGCGCTCGAGCTTGCACTGGCTGGCCTTTTGTGGTAATGCGATGAAAAATTGTGGACTTCGTTGTCGTACCATATGGCTTAATTTTCAAGATATCGTCAAAATCTCGTAAAATATCGTAAAATGAGTAAAACGCTGTTACTTCAGCGGCCCTCAGCTGAGAGAAGTTTACTGAAGACGAATAACTATAGATAGAAGTATCAATCAGACGATTGCGGCGTAAGTCAATCTGCACCGATTATTGGGCTTGTGACGTCGGCTACCAAATAACACCATTCAAATTTGCGTTTCAGGCCAAGGTTTAAAAAAATTCGCTTTTGTCCTAAAACTTTTATTGGCAAGCCATTAGCGGTGTATAATTTCGTTGCAGTGGGCTTTATGCCTACAGATGTAGAGGTTAGAGGTAAGACGGATACATCGGCCCCTGTGTTAATGAGAAACGTTTTTCTAGTTGTTAAGTCCTTTACCTGCAAGCGGAAGATTGTGGTGCTCGTGGCATAGTTCCCACTATTCTCTGCCACGATCGAATGTCCTTAATCCAATCGATGAATTGCACTGGTTTTCACAGTGCTGATTGAATTGCGTTTGTGCTGGCACGGGCTTTTGCACTTTTGGACACTTTGGCCATATTTTTTATGATATCGGCATTCAATTTTTGTGATATTATTTGCATCTTGAGATGAATTATTCTGTTGAAGCTGACGTGAGCGGGTATTTGAATGGGCTCGACTGCGTGAACGTGATCGTGCAGAGAACTTCTCGAACTGTTTCGTTAGGTAGTCGAGGGCAGCGCGCTACTCCTCAATTTCGTTGGGAGTATGCTTTGTAATTGCGTTGACTTGGCTAGCTGACATTGCGTCCACAATAGAGTCTGCTACTTTTGTAAATTTAGCAGCAGTGCCACTGGAAGCGGTGACAACTGGTTGCACAATTTCGAGAAGGCGTTTGAAGGCAACTCTGAGAGGAAGCGATTCAATCTGCGTTACTCACTGTCTGCAAAATGATCGAATATTTTTCACGTATGTACGCAAATTTATCATTTTGGGGCATCTCTGCAATGAACTCTGACAATTGCGATATTACAGTTGGGTCCAAGGTTGCCAAAACGGTTGCTGTCTTCTGCTTGTCACTTGAAATACCTGACGACATAAACCAAAAATCCATGGTTGTAAACCATGATTTAATATTTGAACGCGTGTAAACTGCTACGACGTTGGCGGTGACTGGCGAGTCGGAACGTTGTTGAGGTACATGCTCTGCAGGTTGTTGTTGCGAACATGCTGGTTTTTTATTGTCAGTTGTATCGACCATTTTTATTGTAAAATTTGGCTTTGAGCGGGGTCACCAATTTAGGTTATGTTTGTTCGTTGGGTAGCCCTTGGCAATAAATAAATGCGCCTTTATGTTTTATAATTAAATTTTTTATTTATTGCAGAACTAAAAAACAAACTTAAATAATCTTTACGAATTGAGGAATTTAATTTAATTTAATGCAAGCAGAAAAACATGTGTTCGAATGGGAAGCACAAAGTAAAAAAGATGGTAGAAAAAGGAATGTAATCCTAACTGTTCGCTTAAGAAATGAACAGCATTGTTCATGTACATAAGTATAAGAGGCGAAAGAAAATAAAACAATGACAGGGTGCCACATATATGTATATAAAGTCGCAAAGATTTTTTTATTGAAATATTATCATAAAGAATATCATTAAACTTGCCAAAAAGATCGCCAAGTATTTTAAATATCGCCAGGAATCTCGCCTTTCGATTCTCGCCATTCTTAAATTTTTTTTTTATTAATATTTCAATGAAAACATCTTTGCGACTTTATGTACATATGTTTAAGGTCTATTTAAAATGTATGTAAATGTAAATAAAAGAGGTGCTAAAGAAAAAGGCAGTACGATACATACTACGTTTATACGCACGTCTATTTGTAAATAGAAAATTTTGCGGCATAAACAGTGGTTTTATTTTTTATTTGCGAATAGCTAACTTACAGAAACAATTCCTGATTAACAGCACTATTTGCAAATAAGGTGTAAAGCGCTACCACATCTATTTTTTGTTTAAGTGTTTTTCTCTGTTACAGTGCAGTCAGACGGTCAAGTTTTTGTTCAATTCTCTTTCAAGAAATTTACACATACTGCTTGTCAAAATTCACAAAAAAATGAAAGCTGTGACGTAGGCTGCATTTAATTTCAAAGCAAGTTTTTAAGCAAGATGTCAAGAAAACACTGACGGCAGAATTTTTAATACAAATTTGGACTCAATTGAACGAAAACTTGAAAGCAAATTCTCAGCAAGTTTTTAAAGTGTGAGTGTATTGGTTAAGAAATGAGAGAAATTTTAAAACTTAAATGAAACTTGAATGAAAACTTGATCGTCTGACACTCTAGATAGTCCGTATAAAAATTTTGAAAAGTAATATTTTGAGGGGAAAAAATTATTGTTTAAAAATTGAGTGAAAAATACTATGACGGATAAATTTATAAAATAGTAAAATGTCTTCTTACATTTTACCAGTAAAATATAAAATTGCTATGCGGTACCACTAAAATGTCGAAAATATTCTTGCCGTATGAACAGTGAGTTCAATAATTGGAAATAATTTTTAGTAACAATTGAAGTTAAAGTACCATTTTTCTTTAATATCAACGGCTAAAAGTGATAAACCAGCTAAAAATATTAATAACGAATTGTGTGATTAAAAATATAGTTTTTATAAATAGGATTATAAAATAGATAAACAGTTTAAATATATATTGCCAATCTGACTATAAGGATGCAGGAATTATGCATCAAAAACCGTATACCACACTTTTCAGATTTGCTAGAAAAATTTGTAAGCCTAATATTTTAGCTAACAGAAAACAGCGACGAATTAATAAATAAAACTTAAAGAGAAAATGTATTTATGGATAACATTTATTTTGCCACAAATTAAGAGGATGCTACTGGTACTTACCACTTTAAGGAGTTGTCGATGTCTGTTTTTGATATGTTGATTGTTCCCACAAGTTGTGCTTATGTCGAAAATACTTTTTCATTTTTGAATGGATAAAACATATGAATTATATAACACATTCATTTCAACAGATATGTTCTAGTAAATTTAGTATTAATGAAATGTACCGCAGCAAGGATAAAAGAGACAATAATGATATTGAACCTAATGAGTGTGTATAATTTGATTTAATAATTAATATATGTTTTTAAAACAAATTTTTACTTTCAACATTTACTTAAGTACTAATTTGATTTCGAGGTTTAATCTAGGGATTCAACCGATACCGATATATCGGCGATAGTTCCGATATTTTCAATTCAATTTTCAACTCTTTTATTTGCATGACAACTATGAGAAATAACATATTACAAGCAGAACATAAATTTTAAATGAGTTCTGTCGCATCTGAGAGACTGTTTTCCAATGCAGGCCTTGATTTGAGAAATTGTTTCTTAAACAAAAATCTTATTTATATCAATTTTAAATATTAATCTTTTGAAATGTTGTTTTTATAACTTTAATTTAATTTGAACATGATGTCAAATTCAATTCGTTTTCTTTTAAATCTTATTAATATCAATTTTAAATCTTTAGCCAATCTAAACAGAATGCCATCGTTTATTTTGTAAAATCATAAATATTGCAGACGTTTTGTAGTTTGAAAATTTAATTTTAGAAACTGAAATGTATTGAAAATTTTGATGATTCAAATGACTTATTAATTAACACTGTTATTTTGTTTAATAAAAGAATTACTCTACTTGAGTTTTGCTAATGTTTACTTAAGCTCAATTTCAATATGCGAATCGGAATTTGGTATCGGCGATATTTATTTTTGAGTATCGGATCGGTGAAATAGCGTATCGTTACATCCTTAGTTCAATCCTTAATTATAACATTTATTGATTCTCGAACTTGGTTCTTAATTTTTATGTTTATTAAGTTGCGCATTTTTTTGTATTATTATGTTACTTAAATCGTATGTTGGCTTTGTACCTTTTACAATTGAATTCCATTTTGTATTGTTAAAATGAAAACTTTTTGAGATTGTTATAAATAACGCAATTTTTATGTTGTATGACAATTTTTTTTTTATTAAATTAAATAAAAATGTTTTTTAACTATAATATAATAATAATATAATATATATACTTTTTTGTTAATTAGGATTAGCACTCAGGGGATGAACCCTACTTATGCAATGTATTGTGCCAGAACTAGGAAATTAGGTTGTGGGAAGGGGGATAGAGGGAGTAGTGCTTGTGGACATTTAATTTGAATCTTTGCACATTGAAAGTGGCACGAAAGACCTCTGCAGGGAGTTTAATCCACATACGAACTGTTCGGCTAAAAAATGAATTTTCTCTGTAATGCATTGTGCGATTCACTGGCCAATCTACCGCTAAGGAATGCGCTCTTGATGCAGAGCGAGTTGCGCGTGTGAAATAACGGTTTTCAGGAACGAGTTCCCTAATTTCATAAGAGCACATTCCTTTGTAGTAACGATAAGATAGTGAAACACACCCCACATTGCGTCGATGCTCCAGTGAGTCAATAGAGCTGGATACCCTACTGTCACCGATGAGCTTCTTCGCTCCCTCCTATACGCGGTCGAGTAACTGTAAAATAGACTTTGAAGCACTGGCCCATACAGGAGAGTTGTATTCCATTTTCGGTCTGATAAAGGTGACATAAATAGTAAGGAGATCAGATGGAGTGAAGTATTTCTTACACCGTTTCACCGTTTGGCGATGTCGGACAAGCCATTTGTCGAGAAAGGAAAAAAAAACTGGCAGCAATGGTTGCATGTTTTGGCGATCATGTTGTTGAGTCACTATTTTTTGCTACACTGTTCATTTCATTTTTTTAGTTTTCCAGTTTCTGCAATTTAAAATTTTATTATTTAATATTAAAAGCATTAAGACTGTTAAAAAATGTTTTTGGTCATATGTATATTCGCTCAAAAAACAACGTACTGACATACCTGCCCTGATTGTTTATAAAGATGATAAGTCTGATAGTCTCCAAGTTATTGGATTACATTTTTTTAATATCAAATTTACGGCCTGTTTTACAATCTCGAATGAAAACCTAAGCAAAAAAAAAACAATTCACTCGGTATGCAGTTAATTTGGGTTTCACGATCTCGCAAACCAACGTTCGCTTGAAGTTGCGAGTGCCTTGAATTGGTTGTTATGCTATAAACACAATCAAAGGCCACCGACCATCGACTACCGACTACAAAAGTAGCTGGCTACAAAAATAGCCAAGTCGCCAGCTACTTAATTCTTTTAATGACTACCGACCACTTACTACAAAAAAAAAACATCTGTTTTGTCATATATATTAAAGTTAACCAAAACAAAACAAACTTTATTTTTTAAGTGAATTTGTGTGAAAAAAAAATTCAAATGTCTATTAATACTTATGACTATTATATACTTACCACTTTCAATAAAAAACCCAAAAAATAAATGTAAATATAACAAATTAGAAATTGGTAAAAAAAAGAACTAAATGGAAAATTTGACAAATAAAAAGTAAATGAAAAATGTAAACAAATGAACAGATGATTATTATTTTTCAATGGTGCCACTATAATAGTTTTTCGCCTTTTTAATAGCGATATTCAATGTATTGCGTTTTTAAAATCACCATTTAATGCATTTATTGTATTGGCAGCACTAATCTGTTTTTTGTAGTCAAGAAAAATAGAAAATAGCCTAAGTTGGCTACGGGCTACAAAAATAGCCGTGTAGTCGGTAGTCGTGTAGCGGCTAAAAGAATTATTCTCATAAGCACGGATGTATTCTATTTTTGACATCTTTTAGTCGATGGTCGGTGGACTTGATTGTGTTTATAGCATTACGTGGTCGCGTATAGCGTCGTTGCCAGATCAACAACTCAAATTATTTAAGCAATTTTGCCAAAAACTTGCATATTAACTACTTAATTGCTTTAAGGCAAATACAACCGTTTTTGAAAGTGAACAGCTGTACAGACACATTTTATCAACCAAAAAATAATTAAAAGATATGTAAATAGTAAAAACAAACATTTTTTTTTATAATTAAAAAAGCAATTAAAACACAAAGCAGCAACTTTAATTTTACTTATAATGGATTTAACAATTGCTGTGCATTTCTTGAATACGGAGGACTATGAAACTGTGCGAATTAGTCGGAGGCATTTGCGAGATATTCAGAATGTTTTGGAACAGCCCACGCAGGAGTAAGTATTAAAGTTATTGGTATGAAAAAATAATGTTTTATTGCGAGTTTTCGTGTGAAAAGAGGTTTTCTCTATGCTTTTGCAGGAAATTCAATCAATGAAAAATCCTCGATTTAGAAGCAGTGCTATGCGAGCTGACATAGGGCTTGCAATTTTTTCGCGGTTTTTGGCTACTTGGAGTTATTAGCAAACCATTGGCAACGAATTTCATTCCTCTGCAAGTAAGTCCACAGTTTGAGGAATCCATTTTTAAAAAATGAATTAAAATGCATAACGTTGGTAGCATAAAACAAGCTTTCTATGAATCTTATGGATTCCCTGGAATTATAGGATGCGTAGATGGAACGCATTCCAGGTTTAAATCCCCAGGAGATGATTTAAAACATCTATACTACAATAGAAAAGGGTGTTACAATATAAATGCTATGGTGATGAGTTATACAAGGCGCTTTTAGTTTAACTTATTAACAATTATTTTGATTTTAGGTTTGTGACAATAAAACAAATATTATGTATGTCGATGCTAGGCATCCTGGTGCTAATCATGATGCTTTTGTTTGGTAACACAGCGCTGTAAGCCAAAAGTGACCTTTTGGTAATTTCCGAATGGGTCCTGGTGAACAGGGTTTAGTTTAACGCTCATAAAACCGAGTGCTGTGTACTTTCGCACATGCGTTCTGCTGAACATGCTACCTCATATGTAATTATAGGTGATATATATATTAAGAAATCAGAAGCTCTCGATGTTCTAGACATGAAAATTCAATGCGATGTTCGTTGGAACAAGCATATTTTTTATGTTGCAAAAGAAGCATTCAAGTGCATAGGTTTTCCGAAACGGTGTAAGAAATACTTCACTCCATCTGTAGTGCGATTCACTATGCTTTTTAAACCACAATTGTTTCGTTTAAAAATGTTAACCACAAAATTAACCATTTTGCTATTCACTAACACTTTAAACGATATCTATTGGTGTTTAAAGCAAGCTGCTTCAGTCAGCTGTTATTTTTAGCAAAACAAATTGTGGTTTATTAACAGCAGCATTTTTTGTATGGTTTAATCTGTTTAAAAAAGTGTTTGTTTATTATGTATATGTATTGTTTTTATAACATTTTATTTATATGCCTCTTTTATTAAATAAAACCCTTTTTTAATGATTTTGTGAATTAAAACAACTTTATTCATTTATTTGTATATTATTGAAAAAAAATTTGTACACTGGCAGTGGATAACGTTAAAAAATTAAAAATTCAATAAAAAGATAAAGCATCCAATGAAATAAAAAAAATTAAAATAATAAAGTACAAAGCAAAAAATTCATAAAAAATAATTAAAATAAAAAAAGCAACTGGTTGACCGCTTTAACCGCCCCACCAAGACTATTTAGCTTTTCGTACAATTCGCTCCACTTCTTGTCGCACTCCAATTTTCTATGGAGCTTTTTAAATTTTCCGCCAGCAAGTCCCATTCTACTTGAAAATTTAAAAGCATTTACTAAATGAATAAAATATATTATAATTTTCTACTTACTTTGCACAAAACTATTTAAAATTTATTAATCACAAGGTTTTTGTTTCGTTTTTTTTTTTTGTATTCTTCTTTGTTATTTTCTCCTATTTTAACATTTCTCTTGGCAGAGTTGCCGTGTAATATCAATTTGAATAGAGAGAAATATAAAACTGTTTACTATGGTTATAAATAAGGTAGTGAATCACATAGTGGTTAGTGCAAACAATAAAATGTGTGGTTAAAGTTAACACCTTTTAAGGTGTTAAAAGTTAGTGAATCGCACTACAGGCCACATACAAAACCATATTTTTTATACTTGTTTCTAAAGCGCAAAATTTCCAAAAAAAATATTTCACACGAATATGCAAAGGAACAAATATTATACGGGCGAGAAGATAACAAACTAAATATATCAAACTAAAATTTTCACTCAATATGAAGAGAGAATTTCTCTCTTTCTCTCTCTTTATATTAAGAAGCAAAATGGTAACTCATTTTTTTAATGTAGGCTGCCAAACACATTTTTTTTATTTAAGTGTGGCCATAATTTTTAAAGTTAATAGCGAGACACACGCTAACATAAGTATATCTCAAAATATAACTGATCAATGTTTTTTATAAACAATAAATTCTTGCACATATTTTTTACAAATACGCAAATAATTGTTTTGTGCTCCATATCACATTAAATAAATAAATAATAAAATTTAAATGTCATTAATTTCTAAAATTATAACTAAAACGAAGCGCGGTGTCTTTAACAACATCCGGAAAATAATAACTTTGTTTATTTTCATGTTTTTTTTACAAATTGCTTCATACTCTAAACATTACTGTTAGGAGCACAACAATATTAAATAAACCTAAACAGAAATAGAATAATTCAAGTATATAAGTGGCTATTGGAGCACAACAATTCTAAGGTGTCGATATTAAATCGAATGCTGCCAAGTTTAAATTCACCCATATGTAGCTAGGTTTTTCAAATTATATGGCAACTTCTATTAAATTACTAAATGAACAGTGAATATCAGCTCTTTTTCTTTTTTTATTTTGAGAGAGGATTTTCAAGTTAACAAACTAACACAACAAGCCGGAAATGAAAAGTTTTATAAAAATAAACAAATTTAATAAATTATTCAAAAGTTCAAGTAATAAATTAAATAAAAATCAATATTTTATGAACAAAAAAATTCTTTTGTAAAAAAGACTAAAAATACGTTACAACTACTACATTTGTGCTTTCTTTCATACTGTATATAGGCTTATATCTCGAAAACTAAGAGTTTTTCCTGGATGGAACCAACTGTGGATGAAAGCCACATATATTGGCTCTAATCTGGCATATAGCTTATATTTGTTGAGCATATTTTCTTGAAAAAAGTATTAAAAAAAATTCAAATTTAACTCATACTAAAAATGGGCTTATATCTCGAAAACTAAGAGTTGTTCCTGGATGGGACCAATTTTGGATGAAAGCCACATATATTGGTTCTAATCTGGCATATAGCTTATATTTGTTGAGCATATTTTCTTAAACAAAGTATTAAAAAAAATTTTCAAATTTTACTCACTTTTACTTTTATTTAGATGGATGTCAAATTGAAGTCTATCCTAATAGTGCCGATGCTGCTGTTTCTTTTAATATATATATCTACGTTGGAAGTCCAGTTGAAAAGTCATTACTAAAGAAAAACCTTGATGAATGCCCACCATTGGCAGAAATGTCAAAAAGATTGTCAGACATTGAAGTTCCAGTGGTTATCCTGGGGGACTCAGCATTCCGTTTGTCAAGAACTGTGATGAAGCCATATTCGTTTAAGATTAAGAATGATTCTTTTAAAAAGCAATATAACTACGCATTTTCAAAAAGCAGATGAGTTGTAGAAAATGCTTTTGGCCATTTAAAAGCTCGTTTTCGGAGAATCGATAAAGGTGTAGACAACAGCATTAAGAATGTGAATGCTATTGTGAAGATATGTTGTGTTTTACATAATTTTTTTAACGAGAGTATAATTTCATCAATTAAAAGTGGCTGTACGAAGCCCAAAGTCTCAACAACCACAACATGAAACATTTATAAACGAAAGCGAAAGCGGAGAGGAATTAAGACAAGCGATTGCTTTGCACATTGGTAAGTTTTTATTTTAAATTCATTTTTTAAGTTAATAAAATTATAAGTTAATAATACTAAAATATTTCAATTCAAAAGTATTAATAAAAAAAAATATTGCAAAAGTAAAACAATTCATACTTAAGGTACCCATACACTTGCAATATAATTGCGCAATAATTGATATTGTACAATAATATTACCAATGTGTATATTAATTAGCACTTTGCACAATATATTGAACAAAATCAAAAGTCTTTTAATTTAAGTTGCTCAAATAAGAATATTTTGTAATGTGTTGACAATATTGTACAATGATAATTGCTAGCTAGACAAGACTCTTCTTCACTAATGTCACTAAACATTATTTAAATTATTAAATGCCAAATTACTTAATATTTTTAAATTAAAATAATTTTGTAATATTAAATAATATATTTTTGTGTAAATAGTTTTGTTTACTTTTCATACATGTATATGAAAATTCCCAAAAACAAAATTGCGCCATTTTTGATTTAAAATATTGATAAAATTATTGAGTAGTGTGGATCATAACGACAATAATAATAATGTAATGTATGGGTACCTTTAAATTTAAGGTAAAAAATAGCTAAATAAAATACTTTACTTCATAAACATTAGTAAAAAATCATAGTCATGTTTCAGTTATAAAAAATATCAAAAATCTTAAACTTGGGACCTAAGTTTTGCACTAAATTCATTTCAAATAATTGACCATTGCGTTTTTAATTTCTTCAGAACTCCTTACAAATTGTTTCAATAGTTCCGTTTTTTTTCAATGTCGTACATGTTTTCATCCATTTCCTTCAGCTGTGCATTTTATTGACTAATTTTCTCATCCATCTTATCAATTCTTTGTAATATTTCATTTTAAAATTATTTTGGTTTTTTATTTTTCTTTCCAGCAGGTGGAGTAGGTGTTGAAGCTGTACTTGATGATGGAAATATTTTTGATTTTGCGTTAATTGGAGTTGGGGGAAATTAAGAAAGTATTAAAAAAAGGACATTTTCAAATTTCACTCATACTGCAAATGGGCTTATATCTCGAAAACTAAGAGTTGTTCCTGGATGGGACCGACTGTGGATGAAAGCCACATATATGGAAACTTCTTTTAGGTTACCAAGTCAACATCTCCGTGAAGATAACAAACTAGAATAACAATCTAAACTTGTTTTACTCAAATCAAAGAGAGGAAAATTAAAAATGGCTTCCTTAGTCTCTCACCCGCATAAAAAAATTAGTGGTTTACATTAAATTGAGTGCTAGCAAGTTTAAATCCAACAAAATGTACTTAGATTTTATTAATTATATGGCAACATCTACATAAGTACACACTCAACAATGAATATCAGCTCTTTTGCTTTTATTTTTCATGGGAGAGGATTTTTAAGTTAACAAACTAACTTAACAAACCGGAAATGAAAAGTTATTCAATTAATCAAATTTAATAAATTATTCAAAAGTTAATGCATTAAATTAAATAAAAATCCATATTTTATGAACAAAAACAAACCATTTGTAAAAAAAATAAAAATACGTTACAACTACAACTATTACATGCGCTATCCCTGATACTACATATAGGCTTATATCTCGAAAACTAAGCGTTGTTCCTGGATGGGACCAATTGTGGATGAAAGCCACATATATTGCCTATAATGTGTTAAAAATAAGAAATTTTCACATTTCACTCATATTACAAATGGGCTTATATCTCGAAAACTAGGAGTTGTTCCTGCATGGGACCAATTGTGGATGAAAGCCACATATATTGGCTCTAATCTAACATATAGCTTATATCGGTTGAGCATAATTTCTTGAACAAAGTATTAAAAAAAATAAATTTTCAAATTTCACTTATATTACAAATGGGCTTATATCTCGAAAACTAGGAGTTGTTCCTGGATGGGTCCAATTGTGGATGAAAGTCACATATATTGGCTCTAATCTGGCATACAGTTTATATTTGTTGAGCATATTTTCTTGAACAAAGTATTAAAAAAAATAAATTTTCAAATTTCACTCATATTACAAATGGGCTTATATCTCGAAAAATAGGCGTTGTTCCTGGATGGGACCAATTGTGGATGAAAGCCACATATATTGGCTCTAATCTGGCATATAGCTTAAATTTGTTGAGCATATTCTGTTAAAGAAAGTATTAAAAAAAGGACATTTTCAAATTTCATTCATACTGCAAATGGGCTTATATCTCGAAAACTAAGAGTTGTTCCTGGATGGGACCAATTGTGGATTAAAGCCACATATATTGGCTCTAATCTAACATATAGCTTATATCGGTTGAGCATAATTTCTTGAACAAAGTATTAAAAAAAATAAATTTTCAAATTTCACTTATATTACAAATGGGCTTATATCTCGAAAACTAGGAGTTGTTCCTGGATGGGTCCAATTGTGGATGAAAGTCACATAAATTGGCTCTAATCTGGCATACAGCTTATATTTGTTGAGCATATTTTCTTGAACAAAGTATTAAAAAAAATAAATTTTCAAATTTCACTCACTCTACAATGGGCTTATATCTCGAAAAATAAGAGTTGTTCCTGGATGGGACCGATCGTGGATGAAAGCCACATATATTGGTTCTAATCTGGCATATAGCTTTTATTTGTTGAGCATATTTTCTTGAAGAAAGTATTAAAAAAAGTAAATTTCCAAATTTCACTCATACTACAAATACTTATACTTAAAGTGTCTGCTTTTTGTATTTTAAAAACCACTATGCTTTTTAAACCACAATTGTTTCGTTTTAAAATGTAACCCACAAAATTAACCGTTTTGCTATTCACTAACACTTTAAACGATATCTATTGGTGTTTAAAGCAAGCTGCTTCAGTCAGCTGTTATTTTTAGCAAAACAAATTGTGGTTTATTAACAGCAGCATTTTTTGTATGGTTTAATCTGTTTAAAAAAGTGTTTGTTTATTATGTATATGTATTGTTTTTATAACATTTTATTTATATGCCTCTTTTATTAAATAAAACCCTTTTTTAATGATTTTGTGAATTAAAACAACTTTATTCATTTATTTGTATATTATTGAAAAAAAATTTGTACACTGGCAGTGGATAACGTTAAAAAATTAAAAATTCAATAAAAAGATAAAGCATCCAATGAAATAAAAAAAATTAAAATAATAAAGTACAAAGCAAAAAATTCATAAAAAATAATTAAAATAAAAAAAGCAACTGGTTGACCGCTTTAACCGCCCCACCAAGACTATTTAGCTTTTCGTACAATTCGCTCCACTTCTTGTCGCACTCCAATTTTCTATGGAGCTTTTTAAATTTTCCGCCAGCAAGTCCCATTCTACTTGAAAATTTAAAAGCATTTACTAAATGAATAAAATATATTATAATTTTCTACTTACTTTGCACAAAACTATTTAAAATTTATTAATCACAAGGTTTTTGTTTCGTTTTTTTTTTTTGTATTCTTCTTTGTTATTTTCTCCTATTTTAACATTTCTCTTGGCAGAGTTGCCGTGTAATATCAATTTGAATAGAGAGAAATATAAAACTGTTTACTATGGTTATAAATAAGGTAGTGAATCACATAGTGGTTAGTGCAAACAATAAAATGTGTGGTTAAAGTTAACACCTTTTAAAGTGTTAAAAGTTAGTGAATTGCACTACTGATCTCCTTAATATCTATGTCACCTTTATCAGACCGAAAATGGAATACAACTCTCATGTAGGGGCCGGTGCTTCAAAGTCTATTTTGGAGTTACCCGACCGCGTACAGGAGAGAGCGAAGAAGCTCATCGGTGACAGTAGGGTATCTAGCTCTATTGAGTCACTGGAGCAACGGCGCAATGTGGGTAGTGTTTCACTGTTTTATCGTTATTACAACGGAATGTGCTCTTATGAAATCAGGGAAGTCGTTCCTGAAAACCGTAATTTCATACGCGCAACTCGCTTTGCATCAAGAGCGTATTCCTTTGTGGTCAATTGGCCAATGAATCGCACAATGCATTACAGAGAAAATTCGTTTTTTAGCCGAACAGTTCGTATGTGGAATAAACTCCCTGCCACTTTCAATGTGCAAAGATTCAAATCTAATGTCCACAAGCACTACTCCCTCTATCCCCCTTCCCACAACCTAATTTATTAGTTCTGGCACAATGCATTGCATAAGCAGTGGTCATCCCCTGATTGCTGGTCCTAATAAAAAAAATGCTGTAAAATGAATTTGAAAACGGGCAAAGAAACACCTGGGTTCCAGGTAAGTTTTATGAAATATTAAAAAAGTTATATATATATATATACTTACATATATTTACATACATATGATATGCATAGGTAATGCGGGTTATAAATTAAGCCCATACCTTATGACACCATACAGAAGCACCAGCTCTGCGTATGAGAGGCGGTACAACGAAAAACACGTCAAAGCACGTAATGTTGTAGAACGCTGCTTTGGCGTACTCAAAAACAGGTTTCGATGCATCACAGGATCGCGCGGGCTTCACTACAATCCTCCAAAGTGCACCCAAATCATAAATGTGTGCTGTGCACTTCATAATGTGTTCAAGGCATGTATTTATTGAAATTTTTAGTGTAAAACTAATTACATAAAAGTATTACATACATATAAGTACACCTTTTTAATTGAATTAAATATTTTTTATGAATGAGGTTTAACGTATAAAATATTCTTTATTAAAAACTTATGTGTTTGTTTTTGCAGAACGTACTCAAATGTTTATATTATTCTTTGCTTGCACTACAAATACACGCTTTTAATTCTGTTAATACATAAATGTGTTCTTACCTACTTCTATATGGAAGCATATGCATTGACATAACTTTTTTTATATACAGATGTATGTAGATACATACATATTTGTTTTTTAATTATTTAATATTATGGTCGTTCTCTTTGGACTTTCAAGTATTTAAAAATAAAATATTACTTTAATTAAAAAACGATTTTTTCATTAAAACTTTTTGTTATTAAGAAAATTTTAACTTATTAAAAATTTTAAATTTTTTATTTCAAAAGTATGTTAAAAAAAAATAAACAATTTTTAGCCCTTGTTGCTTTTAAGCTTAAAAATATTACGGGGACAAAATTTGGCGTTTCCTGACAAGATTTAGTTTACAAAAGTATTAATACGAGTAATTACAATTTGTAACAATAAGAATAGGACATACATATGAACATTTTTTAATGTTTTAACACTTGTCTTTTATTAAACCATTTTTTTATGCTTATTATCAAAAATTAAAATCCCACCTGCTAAACAGAAAAAAGCGCATATCAAAATTTCGACTTATTCAAAAGTCACCTTCTCGCCAAATGTACTACTGTGCGACGGGGAAAAATTATAAACGCAAGCTACAGAGTGCTTTTAAATAAAAAATTAAAATAAACTGTTATATTAAATTTTAAAATGTGTTTTTTTTTTTGTTTTTTCGTTTTTGTTTTTTAAAAAATAATTGTGTCAATTATACGTAAATGTAAAATCCCACAATTTACGATCCCTTGATAAAGTAGACAACATATCTACGAAACATCGGAAAATTTGTAAATAAAAGGTTTTTTATTTATAATATAAAAAAATCAGGTCCAACAAAAAGGAGTTAAAAAACTGATAACTAACAAAAATTATAAAAGTTTTAACAGTTTACCAGACTAGCTAATGTACTAAATAATAAATTTCTTTGACAACGTTAACGCAAAAAGGTCTTAAAATTTGTTTAAATTTATAATTTAAAAGCAACAAAAAAAATATATATATTTAATAAATTCGGAAAATGTGTTAAAGTTTTTCACTATTTTAAAAACTTTTAAAACGAATCCTAGCATTCCTATACATTTTAAACTTATTTTTTTAGTATCCGCTCATAAACGTACAACATAGTCTAACACATGTTGGATTAAAAATTGTCTGATCCAGAAGGTATTTAACAAATATGGATGAATGATTGCATGTGTTCACACGTTACATTTAGTCCAGATAGTGTAACAACTTTTCGAGGCATTTTTTTCTCAATTCTCTATTTAAGTTGCAACGATATGCGTTATTTTAAAATAAACCTAAGCAACAGAAACATCCTCTCAAGATTCAAGCAATACCATATTGCTTTTTCCTTTTGCTTCACTAACGAACAAAAATTTCATGATAGTTTCATGAAAAATTTTCTAGTCTAAATGCTATTACTGCTTATGAATTATTCCAAGTGCGGCTGATCGAGTATAGGTTTTAACCTAAAAAAAGCAATGGAAGTTATGAGGGTAGGTATATACATATGTTTGCAAATAAATTATATTAGTTTTAAAGCTCGCCAAATGCGAGTCTGAATTACACAGTTTTGAACACGTTAATTGTAAATCAGCAAATATTTGGAGCTTATCAGCTCACGCTGATGTATCATATAGGGTTTTTTGTTTGAAAAATAATATTAATATTAAAAAGCGTGACGCCCTGAATAGCGACGAGTCAAACTAATGCAATTTTGATTTATACTTAACAACGTTTTATTAGTTTTCTAAGTTAAGAGTTTATGCTAAATATGAACGGCCAGCGCTTATATTGCTTCGAGTATAAATATGGTCGAAAAATTCTTACGAGGGGTTCACCTTAATTTTAACAAGAATATTTTAAAAGTAATTAAAACAATTTAATTACGTTTTTACCCGACGTTTCGTCGATTATTTGTCGACTTTCTCAGAGCTATTTTGTCTAAAATTTTATTAAATTAAATTTTGAAATATAAAAACATTAGTACATTATAATCAAAGTATATAAAATAATTAATTAATTAAAATTAATATTTTTCAACTTACAATTTGAAATCGTTATTAAATTAAATTACATTGAACATGAAAAACCAAAACATATACACAATTTTACAACAAACTTTATTTTTCAAAAACAAAAAACACATCTTAGATTAATTACAAATCATTAGCTAATGGCAAGTCTATAACTTGCAATAATGTTGTCGGTGTCCTTTTTCAAATTCATTGTATTTTCTATTTTCTTTTGAATATGTAAGCTTTCTTTTATATATCTCTTTCTCTCTACTTTCTCCTTGTCCAATATTTTAACTTTATCAAAATCAGCTGTGTGACCTATTTCTTGTATGTGCTGTGCCAATGCAATTGTCTCTTTCTTTTTATTGTGTCCGTTTGATGCTTGGCTATTCTTGTTGACAAAGTTCTTTTTGTTGTTCCTATATATATATATATATATATATATATATATATATATATATATATATATATATATATATATATATATATATATATATATATATATACATATATACATATATATATTAAATGTCCCATTTCCCTTACATGGTATTTCGTAAACAATATTACTTTTTTTATTATTAATAGGAGTCTTAATTTTTGTAAATATTGCATTTATTGTATTGTTTGGTTTATAGGCAAAACATATGTTGTTGTGTTTTTTAATTATGTTTCGTATATTTCTGTTGTCTGTTAAGCCAGGAATGCATTTTACACTGTAAAAAGTACAAGTTCTCTTGTTATCGTCTGTTCTGTTGTAAGAAATTTTATTATTAGTTCTGTGTTTTACAGCATCTATTAAATTTTTTATGAAGATTTTAGGAAAACTGTTGCTTGTTAAAATATTGTAAATTTTCTGTATATTGTTGCTATGAAATTGGTTATCGCTGATTTTTAATACTCTTTCTATAAAGTTCTTAGCTGTGTTTAAGATCACGTTCTTTGGTTGTGTCGTATTGTAATTCATTAGTCTGCCGGATGCTGTTTCCTTTGAATACCAATCAAAATTAATCTTATCTGAAGATCTTATCAATTTTGCATCCAAATATGGGATTGTCTTGTGATTTTCGATCTCCATAATGAATTTTATTTTTGGGTGGTGATTGTTAAATGTTTTTAAGATTTCATCTTGATTGTCACTGTTTATAATAGCTAGGATGTCATCTACATATTTAGCTATGTATTTAATTTTTATATTTTTATTTTTTAGTTTTATTAAAGCGTCGTCAAGTAAACTATATAGAGAACTATGTCACCTATAGTTGGCGAAAGTGAGTTTCCTATTGGCATACCATAAATCTGATTATAAAATTTTCCTTTATAAGCAAAATAGTTATTTTCATTTAGACAAAACTTCAAAATTTCTAAGAATTTGGGTTTGCTAATTGTCGTAACCGTTTTTATTATGTCCCATTTTTTCATTATACTTTTGATGGCACTGTGAACTGGGATATTGGTAAATAAGGAAATAACATCAAATGAAACTAAAATATTATTCTCTCCAATTTTAATGGCTTGAATTTTACCTTTTAATTCTATTGAATTTTTAATGTTATATTTTTTTGATATAAAATTTTTCAAGATTTTGCCAACAAATTTAGATAAATAATAGCATGGCAGCTGTTTCGAAGATAATATCAGTCTTAATGGGGTTCCATCTTTGTGGATTTTGGGTAATCCATATATCCTTGGCGAGGTAGCTGCAGAGCATAACATATTTCTCTTTAGCCAATTGTCAATAATACTATTTTTAAATATGTTTGATACGATATTATTATTTATTTTTTGCAGTTTTGCAGTGGGGTAAGTTCTTATTAATCTATATGTCTTCTTGTCTTCTAAAATTGTCTCCATCTTTTGCTCATAGTCACTGTTATACATTGTCACAATTTTATTTCCTTTGTCAGCTTGTACAGTTACTATGTCATCATGTTTCTTAAAAAACTCTTGTGTTGTGTTGAAAGTTTTTGGAATAAATTTTTCCTTTTTGTGTTGTTGATTTTTCTCTTAAACAATGTTATATTGTTATCTAATTTTGTCCTCGTGATATCCTTAGCTTTATTGTCCTTATCTTCAATTACCTGTATACAATACTCAACGTCTGCAATGACATCTATTGGGGAGAATTTTCGGCTGTCGGTAGGTAATGCAATTTTTTCCTTAAAGAAAGCATCTATTTGTACTCAATTTGTATTTCGTATGAAGTCTTATTTTCAAACCAATGGTCGTTATAAATATATCCAAATTTTTAAAAAATGTTTTCTTTCAGTGTGTTGAGTTTTTATTCTGTGTTTCTTCCAATTTCTTTCTTATTAGTTTTGTTCGTGTTTTCTGTTTATTTATAAAGTGGTTATAATCTGCAGTTGTTAACATGTCTCTGATTCCATTAGTCAAGTGAAAAATTTTTTTGGCAGTCAGCTTTATATCAGTGTTAGTCTGTGATATTTCCAAATTTAGGATTTTTTTAATGGAAATTATGTTCTATTTTCTCCAACTGTCTATGAATATTCCGGCATTTAAAAAGATTTGTTACGTGTTTTGTGGAATTTTTGGTGTGGTTGGGAATTAAACCATAACTCCTGCATGATAATAAAAGCACCAGCCTTTGCTTTTTTTGCGCTAGTATTTTTACTTCGTTACAGTATTCCTATATTGTTCTACATGTTTTCCTGTTGTATTTTAGTTGAATATGTTTGAAGTATCCTTTCATGTTTTTATTGTTTTTGGTGACTATAGATTGATTAAATGATTTTATATTGCTTTGTGATCTTAGCAAGACAAAATATTTCGGCAAGCTTTCCGATATTTGTTATGTGGTGTTTAATCTAAGATATGTTTAATCTGAGATGTGTTTATTGTTTTTTTTTAAATAAAGTCTGTTGTAAAATTGTGTATATATTTTGGTTTTTCATGTTCAGTGTAATTTAATTTAATAATGTTTTCAAATTGTAAGTTGAAAAATATTCATTTTAATTAATCAATTAATTATTTTATATACTTTGATTATAATGTATTACCGTTTTAATATTTCAAAATTTATTTTAATAAAATTTTAGAAAAAACACCCTTGAGAAAGTCGACAAATAATCGATGAAACGTCGGGTAAAAACGAAATCAAATTGTTTTAGTTACTTTAAAAATCTATAGGCCTAAGTAGATTAATGGAAAAATACCCTTAATACTAACCAACTTAATTAAACGCCACATAAAGAATATTTTTAGTCACTGCTACAGTTATACTAAGATTATTATATGAATTTTAAGTGCCAACTAATAAAGTTTTAAAGACTATAGGGCAGGCGCTATAAGGCAGGCGCTAACAGTAACAATTAAAAGTACAAATAATTGATTTCTTAAAGTTCTTTTTTACTAACTAGGTATCAAAAACCGAAAACAAAATATTTTGGTAGTAAGTAAGCATTTAATAAGCAGTTGTGCTGATTAGGCTGAAATTGCATATACTAGTACCAGAAGGTTGATAGGACTTAACTTTGGACCGAGCTTTCAACGCCTTGCAAGCGCAACGATTTAGGGTCTTACACTAGACACATCAATATATATATAAATTTTTGCAGGGGGAGCCATTTTCTTGTTTTAATTAATTTTAATAAGACCTTTAAAACCAAGTTATTGTCTATAGTTACTGAATTATCTAGACTTAAAAACTCTAAACTTTTTATTGTTACTCTGCTACTAGTATACAAAACTTTTTTTAAATCCGCCTATTTATTAAGTGCTGATCTATATCAAAATATTTATTTGGCCCTTGAAGCAACCGAAGATTGTTATTGCGTTTACTCAAAACCGAAATAAATAGAACTGTTTTACTAATTCCATAGCTGACTAAGCATTACACCACAAGCAAATTCTCATTACAGGGCGGAAAAATATTTGATTTGAATGAAATCATTTTGTACAATATCCAAATCTAGTATATGCAAAACGCTTAACAATTGTAAAATCGTTAAATAAAGTTTATAAAGGTAAAATGACATTACGTTCAAATGAATATACTTTTTGTTGTTGTCATATGTTTTTATAATGACTTATGATCTTATCCTCGTACATTAACATTTTCTGTTTGTTTTTTATGTTTAAACACAAAGTTTTAGGTTCGACTACTGTTAAGTTCGTTGTTGTGTTTTGTTTGAAGATGCGTCATGGATTTTTTTGTACGTGTGAGCATTTTACAGCTCTCGAGGGGAGAAAAATACTTTTAAGATATGTGAATGTGTTTGTTTAGAAAAAGTAATTGTTAATAAATATGACCAATTATTAATTAGCAATCAAGAGACAAGCATTGTCAATTTTAAATTTACCGTTGTTTACATATGATTAATTAATTTCTTATTTTTTTTATTATTGTGATTGTGTTGGCGGTATTAACAAGCGAAAATTTAGCGCGATTTGGTAAAACGTGAATTTAAATTATATAAAGTGAGAAGATTAATTTCGTCTAAATTGTTAGTGAAGATAGTAAGGTATGAACCTGCTAAAATTGGATAATATAAAAGCTTATAAATTGTGAGTGAAACAATAAAACTCATTCCATTAAAAAAATTGTGGAAAAAAATTAGAAATTTAAAATTTTTATTTATTTAATTATAAAGTTGGGCTTGTAATTAAACATTTAAATTAAAGGACATTGATACTCCTATTAGAAAAATAAATCCAAAATTACTACTAAATTCTCTTCGCGATTCAAGTAACTTAATATTCTTCCCAACTGTAATATGTATATAGAGAAAAAACCTTATATCGATATGGATGGATGAGAAAGGTAACTTAAGTGAAAAACATCGAAAAATTACATAATTTTCGCCTTAATTAATTTTCTCGTAGTAATATGTGTGAACAATGTGCTCGCTTATATATATATATATATATATATATATGTGGATTTTTAACAAACATTTTAAGCCCAAATTTCAAAAGTTGTTAAAATATATTAAAAGTTAGGTTTTTGTTTAAATTTTTAAAGAAGCTAATAAATATATAATATAATTTTTTATTTATTTTGTACTACTTAATGAGTGAAATTTAATATTAAAATAACAAGCAATATAATATATTCATTGCAATCAATTTTTTAAACATTGAAGTAGCCAAAATCATATAAATAACTTATAAAGGTATGTTTAATAATCGTATTACATTTTGAAGTAAATATTGTATTAATATTTCAAAACTATTCACACACTTTCACACATATCACATGTTGTACGTAAAAGTAGTTATTTCCGGTGCTAAACTGCAAAAAGTTACAGAAAATCACGTCGCCAAAGAAAAATTACAACAACAAAAAAATGTAATTAAAATATTAAATACTCTAAAATAATGAAAATTGCCGAACACAAAGTTCAAAAGAAACCAAAAAAGCACCAATTGTAGTCGTACTTTAAAATAAAAAATGAATTTTTGGTAATTTTGAATACGAGGGCAAATGAAAAAGTCGTCACTAAAACATATGGAAACTTTTTCTTGAAGAAAAGTAACTTCTAGGAAATTCAGCCTACTTATTGGGATGGTTGGTAGAAAAGCATCATTATTTTTTAAAATGTAAAAATGTAAAAATTATTTTCGGAAAATAAGTGTCTCTGGTGCCAAGTAGGTGTATTTATTGCAGCTGATACAGTACCAGTTTATTTATTTTTACTTTAATACTAGCGAAGGAGGATATAATATATGTTGAACATAAGAAAATTAATATTGTTTTTGTTTTTCGCGTAAAGTTTCACTTCATCAACGCGTATTACAAAATGTGCAACATTATTTAAGCTTTCTTTAGCCATTCGTTACATGTCAAAAGTACCTGAAAGAAGGCTTTTGACCCTTTGTTGCTGTTTAACGCTTTTTTTGGCGAGTCGTTCGTCAAATTTTGGAAACTGAATCGAGGCTTAGGTGAGTAAAGTATATAAGTTTGTTGGCATGTAAATTTTGTTTATTGATTATGTGGCTCGATATTGGCGCATATTATTCTCCACTTTATATTTCCTTTTTATTTTGGCCCTGATAATAACTAAACGCTTTTTTTAGATAGGCCATTTTTAAATTTTGAATCATTGCCTAAAATCAAGGAATATCGACTTAAGCTGCGACCTCCAAAAATCTTTGTTTGAAGAGTTATTAAAAAATTTAAAGTTTGTTAAATTAATTGATAAAACTGATTTGTTTGTTTGTTTTTTTTTAGTAAAAACTCAATAAATTTTCTAACTAATTCCGTACATAAAAATTAGGCTGCACACACAACAGCACTACTATAAAAAGCATTTAACTATTTATTTGGCAAAAAGTTTGGTGAGGGTTTGTTTAAAATAATTTTTTGTCGAGAAATTTTCGCCAATTACTGCTTTGTTTGAATTTATTTGAAGACAAAAAGGTAAAAAAAAATTTAGCATAGAAATTGCGTTGGTTATGTTTAATATTTATTTATTAATAGTACCAAATGTGGACGGACAAAAACGTATTATTCAGCTGTAACGTACTGGTTTGGTTTGCGTGAAGATATTTGTTTAATTACTTTTTCTTGCTTATTAATTTTTTATTGAACAAATAGAAAAACAAACCACAAATAAAAAAAAAAAAAAAACATGGACGTAAAAAAGGAATGAAATTAATTAATTGTTTTACTGTTAAATTTTATGTAGAGCCTTCAAATTTCTAATCTTTTTAGGAACGAATTCCTTTATTGTGTTAAATTTTGATGTCACATTAAGCAAAGTTTCTTAAAAAAATATATTAGTTTAATCCTTGACGATTACGATTGTAACACCCGATCATAGCCCCTGAACAAGTTAATTAAGAGCTTGCTTTTGCAAAAGATTTAAGAGGGTAAACATTTTAAACACAGTGCCATAGGGAAAAAGCTATGTTCGTCGCAAATAACGAAAAAACAAAAATTAAAAATTGGTGAAAGGTTCGTATTGACATTTTGATAATTAATATAAAATATATAAAGCAATCCAAAACAGCCCAGCGTCAACGTTATGCAATTGGAACTTTTAGAAGTTTGCAGCACGTTAGGTATTGTAGCTAGATGCTTGTTTCCTTTTAGACTTGCTTTCTTAACTGTTGAAGAGTAAGAATAATTTATATCTATTTTTGTTCTATTCGGTTAAAAAGTTAAAATGTAAAATTTACAAATATTAAAGAAGTTACACCAAATAGATAGTAGTAAACAAAGTGGCAAAGACATTTTTTTTTTATATTTTACTTAAAAATTTTCGTTAGTGTTGCTGATTTGGAATGTTTCTCTTACATTAAGCCAATTACAATTTTAAAACTATTGTACCTCTTATGAAATTTTCATATTCTGCAGTATTTTTATTAATGATAGCGTTTTATTTTTCGCTATTAAATAAGAATATTTTCTGACGTTTTTTTTTCACAAGTGGAAATGGTATGTTAAAGTTTTTCGTTTGTAATTTCTGGCCTCGTCCAACTGAAACTTGTAGTTCGCTAGTCTGTCAGATATACTTGAGATGGTTGCTATCAAAATTTAGCACATATAGTTGTAACATATTATTATTTTAATTTTTATACTTTATAATTTTATTATTATTATTATTGTTATTATTATTATTATTATTATTATTATTATTATTATTATTATTATTATTACTATTATTATTATTATTATTATTATTATTATTATTATTATTATTATTAATATTATTATTATTATTATTATTATTATTGTTAATTTGCGTTATTCTTTTGAAAATCAAAAATTTAAAAAAGACAAGATTACTAAAAATCCAAAATTTTGCAAAAAACTCGAAATTACACAAAAACAAAAAGGAAGTCTTAAAAAACACATTTACATCAAAAAATATTAAAAAATTAAAAAAATCAGTAATTATTACTGTTGTTTTTTTATTGTATTAAACACGACAAACTTAAAAAAAATTCTATATTATCAAAAAGATTGACATTTGACTTATCTACAAGAACTTCTCCAACATTTCACAAATTACTTAAATTGCATTAAAACTAAAAATTTACAAAGTTCAGAAAGAAAAAACAACAAAAAAAAACAAAAAGTCAACAATTCAAGCTTTTGCATAAAAATCCAAGCTTGACCTGCGCTCGGCATTTGGCTATGGTATAGCAAATTTCATTTTTTAATTAAAAAAAAATAAAATTCGGTTAAGAATTTTCTTGTTATATAACTGTACAAGTGAAACTGAAAACTTAAAGAATAAATACCGAATAAATACTGCTGCACTAATAATATTTTTACACGCTTCGGCCTAGTGATAGGTAAATATATCATTCTATTTCTACAGTATTAAATAATAAATAAATGAACGTAATATTTTGAAAACAATTTAATATTATACTAAAAAAGAAAGAATCACAAAAGTCTCCAAAAAAAAAAAAAAATTCAAGACATAGAAAATATAGAGAATATTCTATGTCTCAATAACGTAAATATGTGTTTCTATTGAGTCATTTTTATGTTATGAACTAATTTAAAAAAATATCCAAAAAGTAAAAAATTCTCTACGAAATAAAGCAGCTAAATGATTTCAATACTTTGTTAATATTAATTTGCAATGAGTCCTTAATTTTATATGCTGATTATACAGATGAAATGGAATATCACAAAGCGGAAAACATGAAAATAGTAATCATTTAATAATATTTTTTATTAAAATATGTGTCGATAATTTTCTTTTTATTATGTAAAAATCCAATTTTTTTACCAATGCTTTTGATTGTTAATACTTGTTTTGTATTTATGCTAGGATGTGTAGCTGTATAAATCGAGGTGAAGAAAATGCCTAGTCAGTTTCTTGTTGACTAAATCATACTACTTGTTGTTTAATAAATTGAAACTGGCGCCAGCAACATTTATACTTTTTATTTAATAGCTCCAATTTCACAGAAGAATGCAAACTTTCATTTTTCGTTTAATTATAGAAATAAAAAAAAACTCATTATTAACTTAAAACTTTGAAATAACTGAAAAATATGACTCATTTTTTTTTTTAATATTTCTTGTCAACAAATAAAACTTTATTAAAGTTACTGTTAATTAAATATTTAAGCAATTTTTAATTAAAGTTTTGACAAGTTAAAAATTTATTACTTTCGCTTGAATATCATATTATTCAGTTCTTGATATTTAGTATTTCATTATGTTAACATAAAATGTTTGGTTTCAACTTTATTACAATAAAAAGTGTACTTCGATCATATTACCAAGATTTTGGCACACGTTTGTACAAATAACTTTTGAAAATAAACAGTTTTACTGAACTTTGAAAAGAAAAGGAGTATTTATTTATTTTGCGTCATAAGAGCAACACAGTATAAAGAATTAAAATAAATGTTTTGTTAGAGTTAAGGAAACTCTTTCTTTTTGTTTAAAAAAATAATATATTTTAACAATAATTGTTTAATTCACTACCTATTGCAAATTGTAGTTGGTATTAAATACAAGCATAGAAGTTGTGAACACAAGTTAAACTTTAAAATTTTAAAAATAAAACTATATAAAAATAAAAATTACCAAAAAGTATTACCAAGTAATTATACAGAATTTACCAACAACATTTGTGCAACTATGTTGGAATCTGACAACAGTTATCCCCAAAACACTGTGCTTAATTGTATGAAAGTGGGTGTAAAATGAGCAAAATATCATTGAGTACTAAATGATTCTTGTTTTCAAAATAATAACAAAATATTTCATATTAGTTTTATTTAGTAAATTTAATTTCTATTCTAAATTGCTTTGAAGATATAGTAAAATATATACTCTTTCCCCACCGTTAAATAAGCTGTTTTATTTTAGTTATTTATGTCATCCTTTTTGCTAGAAGTATCATATTTATTAATTAAGCAACGGACATATGAGAGCAAGCTTACTTGTGAAGTTTCGAACCTGACGAAAATATTGTAAATTCTAAAATTCTATACGAGGCAAATTCTACATGAGAGAGTCAACTTAAAAGACTAGGAAGAAAACACTAACCTACAATTGTTTATGTGAGCTTTGGGTTATTTTCATTTTGCTGTCGCTATAACAGGGCAATAGTTAAAAAAAAAAAAAAAAAAAAAAACATATTTATACATAAACAAAAAAGCCGAAAGTGTGTATAATGAATTGTTGTTTTTACAAAAACTAAAAAGGAAAGAATTGCGTTTATATACTAGGAGCGTTTGCCGTGTCATAATTCCTCAAATTTCAAAAATTCAATTAAACCCATTTTTTATATGCACATCAGACAGCACGAAGGAATAATATTTTTGTTTAGATTAATAGGTTTGTATCAGTTGTTGATCATATTACAAATGCTCGCATTATTTTAGATTAATAGATGTTTCAAATGCTTTTTTAGTGCGGTCGAATTCTTGGACTCTTTTTAATGCAAACAAAGTAAAATTAAAAAATGTAGAAAAATAAATTTAAGTAGTGCATAATTTTACATAAAAATGTCACCAGCCTTTAATAGATTTTTAATGACACCCATCTTGATGTCTTCAAAAATATGGTGCAGAGTCAAACTTTTTTATTAAAGTTTAGAGGACTATAACTGGGAAAATATTAGCGAACTCCAATTTTTTCACATGATGTTTTTTTATTTTCCCAATTTTCATCGCTCTATATATTTCTTTTTTCGATTGAAGTTACTTCATTGTTCGAATTGATATGCTATGTCTGATCGATTGGCGTATTTAAATTTTCTCTAGCTCATCTAGTGCCTCGGCAAAGTTGATTTCAACACTAACACGAACGGAGAGACGGACATCGTTCAGTAAGCTTCGCTATGCATAAAGAATCAGAATATATATATTTTATGGGATCAGAAATAGATATTGTAGAAATTAAAAACGGAATGATAAAATTAAATATACTCTTCTTCTATTTGTGGTGAAGGGTATAAACATGATTTAAACAACGAGGAGGAAGATTTGGAATGACAGCTTAATCAACTTAAGTTAAAGGTCGTTAAACTTATATGTATGTATAAATCGCATATTTTTATAAATGAATATAAGGAAAAAAACAATTTATTTGGGGATTTTAATCGTAAATAATCTGGGAATCCTTTAAGAAACTCTGAACTTAAAATGTTTGTGATTCGAAATAAATTTTATTTATTAGTTATAATATGTGGTCAATTCTTTTAAAGTTGTCGTGTAATAGGATAAAATTCGTGTTTGTCAGCGGCGCTGGATGGAATTCAAAAATTTTTGATATTGAAACTCTCTCTCATCAAACTGTTCTCACATGCAAAATTTGACCATCTAAAAGTCGCTTAAAAATGGTAATCTCTAAAATTTGAATTAGCCACTAAATTATCTTTTTAAATAAACCTCTAAAGCCTATTCAATATGATTTTATTTTGCATTGTGTGGAGTTAATAAAATTTAATTATCTTAATTTTTTTAAAATTAGGAGAGTCCAAACTGTGCATTGTTATTAGTAGTTCAGCTTAAGTTCGCTATCATATGTAATTTGTTGTGCGTCTTGATGGGATGTGTAATTTTTTCAATTCAATTTCAACCGTTTTAAAGGTTAACTGTGCTTTATTGCTTAACAAATTAACAAATAAAAATATTCTTATGAAATATTTATATCAAAAAACTATTAATGCGCCAGTAAGAATTATATTCAATAAACAAAGCAAAACACATTGTGTAATTTTGTACAATCAAATTGAACATAGAAATAGTGGGAGTTATCACAGTTTATTTTTACATTGTTGGCGATGGTCGCTTAAAGTATATTAAAAAAAATTATTAAACCTAATTTTTAAAAAATTTAGAGAAATACTTTTTATTATATTTACCCAGATTTGGGTCTTTCCATAAGGTTAATGATGATAATTAATGCCGACAAAAAGCGCATATGTTGATCTAGATTTTTCTTGAGATGAGCTGGGCTTGATTTTTGAATATTTAAAGTTTGGCATTTTTAGTTTTTTTCTCTCTTTTTGTAATTTCTAATATAAACAGTTTGATCTTTCCTTGAAATGTTTACAGTCAAAGCTATATGGCCCGATAGAAATATCCTTGGGAACGATAAACGTCGACTTTGACTATTTTTTTTTTATATTGGAAAAACCTTTCGCGCCCATTTTCACTAATGTTTTTTTGAAGATAACATTTTTCTTCTACTAATAGTGTAATATATCTATCAAATGCGAGAACTTTAAAAATAGCTTAATAATGAAAAGTGATTCTAATCACATGAGCGGAAAAAACTATACATGTGTTCTTTTTGGAAAAGTACCAATGGAATTTTAAGAAAATTTCCCTTTCGATAGTAGTAATGAGATGTGGTCCACTAAAAGCAGAAATTAAGTTCTTATGATCTGACCGAGAGTGTATTCAGATTCGCCTCTAAATAAGATTAGCCCTCATCTAGATAACAATCACTAACTGTAATTAAAGGCCCAACTAAAGTGTGAGAAGGCAAACTTAAGCTGTTGTCGAAATTGAACGAAATGGCTGTCAAATGCTTTGAAAAATCTGAAACGACCTCTCTAAACATAGAAATCTATTATTTTTTAATTTTAAGATCAAAACAAAAATTTTTCTTCTACTTGTATAATTTATGAGAAAAACTACTAAAAAATGTAATTGTATATCTTATATAATTATTATACAATTAAAAAACTGCACGTACATAAAAATGGAAAAAACTAAATAACCCTAATTTGTGTTTTATTAATATCAAAAATTAATTTCGACCTCCTTCACAAGAAAAAAAGTAAACTGTGATAGTTGAAGTGTAGTATGGATATCTTATTTTCATTTTTGTCATTATATTAAAGTTTATTAATTTATTTTTCTAAACAATGTTATTAGACTTCACTAAAAATATTTATCTCTGAAAATGGTGGAAAAATCTCAACGAAGCGTCGGATGAAAAAAACTAAATAAATTTGTCTTTTATTTGCATATAAATATTACTGACCTTAAAAGTAATAAAGTTTTATGTTTTTCATGTAATCAACTTTTCTTTTCATCATGTAGAAGCATCTGCCTCCGTACAGAATGTGCTATTTAAGTACATTATAATTAGTCACAGATAATTTTTGTAAATTTGCTCAGTTGTTTAAGTTAGCTTAAGCCAGCTTATGCATACTCTTCAATATTTTAAGGCACTAGATTATTTATAACATCTCAATAAAAGCTTTTCGGTTACTTTGACTTACATAAGAAAAAATTTTCCTCCTTTAGTTTCTGTCTACTAAATTTTTTATTAGTTCATAAAACTGTTGTCATACCTTTCGGTAAAGACCGTCTGAACTGGCTGTTTATTTGATGCGATTGGCGAGCGCTTTCGATGTAAAGATATCATTTTCAAGCCGCGCTTTGATTAGTACTGGTTAAATAGTGTAAGATGTTTGTTGCATAGATAGTGGTGGGTTCAGGTAGTTTTGTCTGTTAGGATGGTGTCTATTTAAATGGTATTATACAGGTAGATTGCCTGATATCTGTCATGTTTATTGAAGGTATATAATTTTAATATTTCAGTTTTTTGTTATTGGGTGGGTAGGTGTGACGATCTGTGGGTGTTTTGCGTTTGTAAGTTTGTTTTAATAGTTTTAGTGGTGTAAAAATTGTGCCGGAGGTTGTATTTACCTGTTCGTTAATAATATCTCCGTTAAACGTTCGTGTTTTGTATATTTCCATATTCTCAAGAATGTCCAGTCTTCGTCCTTTTTTACTAGGATGTATTAACGTCATACATTTATATATTTCCCTTGGCTTGTGTTCATGTGTGTTGAGGTGTATTGCGAACTTAGAGTCTTCTTGAAACTGATGTCTTTACATCGAAAGCGCTCGCCAATCGCACCAAATAAACAGCCAGTGAAGACGGTCTTCACCGAAAGGTATGACAACAGTATTATATTTGCTGGCGGAATAAATCCAATTAACTTAATAGTTCTTAAAATTTTAAAAATTGTGGAAACTATTGATATATTCAAATGCTTTAAAATTTTTTTCTTAAATCAGCTTTAAAATAGTTTTTTTATTTTTGAATTTAGTTATTACTCTTAAAAGACTTAAATAAACGCCATATGGTAAAGTGTGAATACAAGGGGTCGAACGTTGCCATGCTATAAATTAGTGCCGCTTTCCAGAACACTGCTCAGCAGAAAAATCCTTCATAAAATAAAACTATGTGAACTATATGGTTTTTGATGTGCTGAACTCAAATCCGTTTTCGAGTTTTCTCCATCACGTAGGGGTTTTTTCTGGATGGGCGTGGAAAAATTTTCCCTTTCTTGTTCTCTTTTTTTAAGCTAACAACAAAGTAAGTAGATAATTTGTTAAAAATTAAAAGGTTATCCTGGGGTAGAAAGGTATTTTTATAAAGAATATGTAAAATAAAATAAACCTTAAAGTTTTTATAAATATTTTGTGATATCTCAAACACTTCGTGGCAGAATAAGGCAACATTGGTATAATAGGAGAACTTATACAAATTCATACCCAGCGACATACATATCGCAAACAAATTGTTAACACATTATGCGCCAGTAAGCTTCTCAAAAAATTAAAACTTATCTACACCGGAAGACATTCATATATACTATGTACGTTTGTATGTAAGGTTTTTATACAAAAAATTTATAAAGAACTTTAAAAATGTATAAAAAACTGATTTCCAATTAGCAATTTTTTCATATATTTTTGTAGGCAGCCTGACTGTTTATTAAAAACAGTTTTCCTACGAGACCCAAATTGATTTTCACTGCGTTTGTGATATTGAATTTTCTCTTAAAAGTTATAATTCTAGAACCCCGGACGAAGGTAAAAACTTTTTCGCAATTTTGGTCTTTAATAAATTTCTAGTCTGTTCCTCTGTAAAGTTTCGTGTGACATCTGACTTATAGAGTGCGGTCTTTAAAGATTTTGTTGTATCCTTATTACATTTAACTACTCAATTCGAATGTTTTATTTCCTTCATGAAATTTAATAGTTATTCACTACCTTGTTAAAAACGTTAATTTTATTTTTGAAAATTTTGGTGGTGCCCCAAATAAAAAAATAAAATAAGTTGAGTTGGTACAAAAAACATAAAAATCACTAAATCGTGTTTTCAAGGCTAATAAAAAAAGAGACTAAATACTTTCACAAGTGGAAAAATTTAACTAGCCCGCCCACCCGTAATAAATAATGCCATTTTTCAAATAATTAATTAATTAGTATATTTTTTACAGAATAATGTATTTTATGTATTAATTTTTCTTTAATCTTTCATTGTTATACCAAAGGTAAATGACCTATTTTTAAATTTCTTACAGCGAAAAATGAATGTAACTATCACAAAGCAACAGTTTCAAATTGAGGAAAGTGATACCAGCGCTGATAACCATAATAATGAACTCAGTAACGTTGGTGAGCAAGGAAGTGAAGTAAACTTAGATCTTAATTATAAATTAAAAAACAAATTGGACAATAAAAAAATTATTAGGAAGAAAGTACAAAATACAACAATAACGCCACAAGACTTAAGAAAAAGTGATAAGGTCGTAAAATTAAATAAACAGACTATATGTGATGTCGAAGAAGCCGTGTTAGAAAATTGTGCAAAGACAGCGTCCTCGTGGGAAAATTATGATTATGCTTTAGATGAGGACATATATAAGATAGCAGCAGCTGGACACACCACGCCTAATTCTTCATTACAAATAACTTCAATAGATGGATTTTTTAATCGAAAGCGGGGACGACCTCCTAAAAACCGATTTGTTGAAGTTTACAAAAATGTAAGTTGTATCCACAGTACCTTTAAATGATAGATATTCTTGTGGTTTGTTTTCCGATTTCTAGTTTTTAAAGCGTTATAATCCTTTACCTAAACGCCATGAAATAATTAATAAATAAAACTTCATTATAGTATATTAATAAATAATTAATATTATTTAATAATTGCAACATATTCCCGCAGACAAGCCACAAGGCCTAGCGGAGTTTAAATATTAAGAATATTAAGAATAGCTTAATTTTGATTAAATTAAATAAATTAAAAAATATAATATTTGTTTGGAGATGCATTAGTTTCTATACAAACTGGTTTATCACAAGTAAAAGTGCTATATTGGGATATGCCGAATCTTAAATACCCATCACTATACATGTAAACCTAGTATTGAAGTGACTCTAATCAAAAAACGAATATTGGGGTGATAAAGAATATAAAAAAATAAAAAATATAAAATTAAATAAGAATTATAATTTTACATAAAAATGTCATCGGCTCTTAATGAGTTAAAAAATGTTACTATTTGCCGAAATTGATTTTCAAAGGCATTTAAATGATACCCATATTGATGTCTTGAAAAATATGGTGCACAGTCGTACATTTTATGAAAAGTTCACAGCCCCATAACTCAGAAATTATGGGCGAGCGCCAGTTTTTTTACGTAATGTTTTTTTTTTATTTTTTAATTTACTTATATTTATAATTTTCTATATTTGTTTTATTTTTTATTTGTTCAAAATGATATGAAAAATTAGAGGCAAGCGTTGTGTTTAGCCCACTGCTTTGAAGGACATGAACCGATCGTGCTGATTTTCAATAATTTTCGAAATTATGTCTGATCAATTGGCGAAGTTGATTTTAACTCGACTTAAAAGGGTTGGATTTACACAAAATTCAGTAAATAAGAACACAAATTAAATTATTATTTTGCAATCCTGCTTAAGTCTATAACTATAGGACAAGATAATTGTTTTCAGGTGGTTTCGATATTTAACATAAAACTTTAAACTGTATAGAATAAAGCATTAAATCATATAATAAAAAAATATAAAACGCAGAACCAGAACTTAATAGAACTTTATAAAAGTTAATTTTATTTATGCTTTCCTTTTAAAATGCAAAACATTGCTTAAAGTTTTAGTATGCATAGGTAATGAATTCCAAAGATGTATAAAATCGATAAAGAATTGCCACTCAGATACCATAGTTTAATGTATTAACTATTACGGCAACGTGTAAACGATATCATTTCAAAAAGATGGTTAGGTCGTCGTGTGTATATTATTTTGTGTAAAAGCAGTAGACATCGCATTTTTAACAGGTTACCAAACAAGTTACACCATAAAAAACTTTCCCAAGAGTTAATATTCGATCGTACTTCGATAATCCGTAAACATATCTTACTACTGCATTATATGCCGCATTTACAATTCTATTGATGTAATGATAATAATAATAATAATAATAATAATAATAATAATAATAATAAAAATAATAATAATAATGTTGGGATTAGATATGACTTGTCAAGAAGTAAGCGTATTACATTTTCCATGTTTTACTTGTGGCATAGCTATTGTGATCAGACCATGTCAACGTAGTAATAAAGACAATTCCTAGGTTATCTGTCGATTTTACAATTTCTACTTTTTCTCTATTAAGGTTTACCTGGGGTTCACAACAAAGTTTTATTGATTTTGGCGTTATAACTAAGCATTTCGATTTGGAAAGATTGAGACAAATACCATTTGCTGTTGCCTAGGTTTGTGCACTCCTAAGGTCCTTACTAAATTTTTGGACACAATCATTAATGTTCGTTATATATGTGCTTTCATTAATTTGTTTATCATCCGCATTCATGCGTGCTTTACTAAGTTGCGGTACATCCTTGGAGACATACAAGGACGTGTACACTGTAAAAAACAAAATAATAATGCGCTCGGTATGAGAATAAAAGACAGATTGAAGTTTAGGAAAAATTAAACTTTTTTTTCAACTTCATACAAAAAATGTTGTGTTTTGTGATCAAGAAATACCAAAAATGTTATACATATTTCCATTGTCAACATTTTTTGTTATTTCCTTATTTTGATTATGTGACGTTTTGTTTCAATTTCGATTAAGAATGTTTAAGTGACTTCTGATTTATTTATATTTTTTTTTTCTGAATTTTCCGTTTTTAACGAAGTTTATATTTTTTGATTACAATACAATTTATTGGTAAAATTTTAACTTTTTGGTGAAAGTTAGGTAAAAATACAAGCGCTTAGTGAGTTGAAAAATTCCAAGTTGAAAAACTCCAATTTGGAAACTAATTTCGAACCCATACTTTGCAATAAGTGAATTCAAATACACTAAGTATGCAGAGATCAATTCAAGCGTGTGTTATAAGAAAGTGGAATTTTGTAATACCTATAATGAAAGAAAGTTTCCTTTTAGTAAAAGATGTTTTGTAAAATAATATTAAATAATAATAATAATAATAATAATAATAATAATAATAATAATAATATTAAATAATATATAATAATATTAAATAATATATAATATATATATATATATATATATATATATATATATATATATATATATATATATATAATATTAAATAATATATAATAATATTAAATAATATATAATATATATATATATATATATATATATATATATATATATATATATACTCCGGTTCACTTATTTAAAGGCACAAAAGATCCTATATTAATAGTTCTTTAATAAAGCAAATAAAGTAATAATAACTTAAAAAACAAGAAAAGCTGTTCTTCATTAAAATTAGTTAAAGTGCCTTTATTCAAGTGAACCAAAAAAAAACACATTTTTAGATTTTTTTTTATAAATTTCTCAAAAAAAGGTTCCTTAGTTAAGAAACCACCATTGTCATGATTTTGTTTATATCTCAAGATGTGTAGCTTCCATTTCTATTTTAAAATTCTGGAATCGGTTAAAAATTGCAAAAGATACCGGCTCTTGAATATGGGATCTTTTGTGCCTTTAAATAAGTGAACTGAAGTGTATATACATAATTATTATCACTGACTTTAACAAATTTAAATTTTTTAATACAATAAATCAAATATTAGTGAAAATGAACACATATGTATATAAATATTTAAGTATATACGTACCTATGTAAAAATTATTCTTCTATTTTTAGATCATTATTTTGCCAAAAATGCTTAAATGAGTATAAATAAATAGTGAAATTCTAATTTCAGTTTCTCTACGGGTTTTGTTAAAATCAGTTTTGCCACGTCCCCAGATGAGGTGTAGAAAATTTATAACTAATTTATTATGGCAAAAAATACATCTAAAAAATAAATACTCAATTCTTTTAACACAGTGATGCAAGAAAGACGATATATTGTACATCATGATGTTTTTCTTTATTTAAAGAAGAATTTAGTGAAAGGTTTAGAGTGTCGTACGTTACAGCAAAATATGTAGTTAATCTTGTTGGCAGAAATAATTAGGAAAGCCACTTTAGTGCAGTTAGTATTTTTTATGCAAACTTTCTTTGCACAATTTTGTATAACCAAACCGACAAAATATTGCCATATTTTCTATTGCTTGCTTCTGTTAAGTAAGTAATGGTGAAACGCACATCGGTATACGGTGGGTATACAGTGGGTTAAACAATTAGTCCGATTGTATAGAAACTTCAAACGTCTTCAGCAGATATGCAGTTGAGTTTAAAAATGGACGTATAACCAGGTAAGAAAGCCAGAAATCATTGCCAAATTTTTATTGTTCATTGAATTTAAAAAAACGATTTGCTTAACAGTTGCAGCTTTTATTCTAGTTTAGGGGATGTTCGGCGGGCAAAACACCACGCCTACCTCTAACTTTTCTATATCATTTAGAACATTGGAGTAACTCCAATCAAAAAAACAAATATGTGGGGCGATAGAGAATTAAGAAATAAGAAAAAAACCAATAAGTGAAAAAACTGGCGCTCGCCCATATTTTCCGGGTATCATTTTAAAGCTTTTGAAGAGATCTTTAAGGAAATACTAAAAGTTTTAAAAATGCTTAACCTATTAAGAGACGATGATATTATTATGTAAAATTATATATATGTATGTAAAAGGTCCGCCAAATAACTTTTTTTTTTAAATTTCTTTCTTTATTTGAAAATAGAATCCTTCCGGTTAATAACGGAAAATAGTTTCATTCAAATGGCTGCCTCGGCTGGCCATGCAGTAGCCTACACGATCGGTCCAGTTTTTAAGCACATTATCGACTGTGTGCAGCTGTATTTGACCAATGGCTTCACGAATAATGTCCTTTAAAGCGTCCATTGTCTCTGGCTTGTCGGCGTAGCACTTATCTTTGATAAAAGTCCAACGGTGTTAAATCGCAGCTCCGAGGTGGCCAAACGACATCAGTTTTGCGGCTGAAAATGCGATCTGAAAAAAAAACAGGGCGCAAAACATCGGGTGTATCTTCGGCTGAGTGGCACGTAGCGCTGTCCTGTTGAAACCAAATGTTGCCAATATCCTCCCCTTCAATTTTTGTGAACAAAAATTCGTTTAACATGGCCCGATAACGATTGCCATTGACTATAACAGCCACTCCCTGCTTATTTTTGAAAAAAAAAAACGGCCCAATTATGCCTCTGAACCAAAATCCGCACCAAACAGTGACTCGTTTTGGGTGCACCGGCTTTTTTTCAATGTATGCGTCCGGGTTTTCTTTACCCCAAATGCGACAATATTGCTTGTTTACATATCCTCGAGATCAAAATGAGCTTCATCTGTAAGTCATTCGCAGGCCCACTTAGCGAAGCGAACACGCATTGGATGGTCCGTTGGCTTCAACTCCTAAACCAATTGGGCTTTGTATGGCGTCATACCAATGTCTCTATGCAAAATTCGTCTCAATGATGTCTTCAAAATGTTCAATTGTTGAAAACGACGGTGAGTGGATGTTGATGGCGCTTCACGCACACTTTCTGCCACACCAGCAATATTCTCGAGTGTACGCATTGTTTTTGGCTTTTCATGCTTTTTTCACAAAATAACGAACATACGGAGCTGACAGTGATTCTCTTCTTCCAAAATCCGTACGCAATTTTCGCAGACATTCTGCAACATTACCATGATTTTCAAGGTAATGTCGCAATATTTCCCAGCGTTGTTCAAGCGTATACACAACCATATTCTTTCAGCGGAAGGATAAAACTAATTATCTGTCAAATCAGATATAAGCTAAGTGTTACCATACACGAAACAAACACTAGTTGAAAAAAAAAAACGTTAGATGGCGGACCCTTTAATATTTAAAATTTTTTGTCTAATTTTTTTTTCATTCTATTTGATTGGAGCTACTTCACTAAACTAGACTTACATAGATGGTGAAGGGTATATAAGATAGCACTTTTACTTGTTATTTATCATACTGCTTGTTGTGAAAGAAGTAGGAATGAATGTATTGTTGTAAAAGAGGCAGCATTGGAAGTTAATTCTTTTACGTTTTCGTAGAAAGTTTTGTAAAACCAGTAAAAATTGTATGTACCTTTCAAAAGAAACCAAAATTTTCTAAGCATTAATATATCATATGACTAACTCACCTTATTTACAAGTCAAATTAATGTATTAAAATATAGCATCTTATTAATTCTGTTAAATAGAACGTGTAATAAATAACATAACATAAAAACAAGATGCAAAAAATTAAAAAAAAAAAGTTACCAATCATTTTACACTTTTTTACTTTTTATGGCAACTTGAACTTATATATATCGGTGTTATGTTACCCTTAAACATTTTTTGGATGTAAAAGAACTAGCCGCATATCATTTAAGGTAGGGTATTGTAAAATATAGCCTTTGTTCATTTGATAGCGCGATTAGTTTCAGCAGGCGTAAAGCAAGACCTTAAGTATGTAATTGATAGGTAGAGGAAAAAACCAGCAAATAATTTCATAAATTGCTGAGACATGCTTGAAATGTATATAAAGGCTGCATTTGTAGTCGAAGAGTAGTACGAAGAGTGTTAAAAAATATATTGCAATTTTAGTTAAATTTTTAATAATCAAAATGAAATGTAGGGTTCTTATTTATGTTGGATAACTTCTTTATAATTAACAATTTTTAAAGTTCCTAAAATAATATTTAAAAAAGGTACGTTCAATGTCAAATACTTAAATAAGAAGCAGTTACACAGTACATAAGTTAGGCCTTCTCAGCACGTGTGCCAATGAAAATTATTGAAAAGTATAAAAATGTTTATGGCTATAAGTACCTCAAATATTATTAAACAGTTGACATTAATATTTAGTAAGACAATTGTTAATATAAGAACGAAATGACAAGTCAAATAGACAAATATGAAAAGACTTGACACAAACCAACTCATGAATTAAAGAATTCAATAAAATAAAAAAAAGTTTAGATGTATGTTTGCTTGCCTGCTTGCCATTTTTTATAATTTGCATGCAATTAAATTAAACAATTGCATACGTGCTAAAAATTTTAAATACTAACAAGTCTAAAACCATACAAAGTGTTATACAACTTTTTTTTGTGCGCCCTACAGCATTATAAATGTTTTCATTATTTAGATATAAAAAATTAAATCAGCCTTATTTTAACCAGTAAAATACGATTTTAATAATGTTGCTAATGATATAAAAACTTTTCATTTCTATAAAACCGTATTTTTTAATGGGTTTCAATAGCTAAAAATATACAATCCTGAGTTGACAGCATTAATAACAGATATTATTTTTTTGCTTTTGTTTATTGGAATCTTTTAATTAATTTCATAATATGCTTATCTCAGCGCATAAAGGCATTTTTAAGTTGAGTGAGGAAGATTTTTTCCTTTACACTTTTATACGTAAAAGTAGATAATAGCTTAAATTATTTAAAAAAATTACCAATTTTCTATTATTGTTGTTATTGTTAATTTGTAAATTATTTAGCTTCACATGCTAATATGACCTAAAATGTTTTATGTTATGTTTTTATGTTATGGTTTCGTAAATTTTTATGCGGTTCACTATTGTTACTTATCAATACCTGAACAATTTGCTTATTTAGAATAATGCTTGAAATCTCTCACAAATGCAGTGTAGCTTTTAGGCATTATTTTGGCTGCATGCAAGGCATTTGTTAGTGACGGCCCATAGAATTTATTCTGTAAACTCGAATTCGATACTTGTTCTTTGCATTGTTGTCATCTTTCGTGTTTCTTAGTTTAGAAAATTGGCTGGCAGTACATGAAAGATAATTTCCCTCTTAAAATAAAAGCTTTAAATATTAAAGTGATGAGGAAGATATTTGTGGAGTTATTAGCAGAATTATCATTCCAGCTATACTAAGATCAAATATTTCTATCAAAATCGAATTAGTCTGCCTCTAATGTTTTAAGAAAATATCGAGTATAACTTAGAATCATCTGTTCAACGGGAGGCTGCGAGCATTATTTAATGGAGTAATTTTGCTAAATTGATAATATTTGTCAGAAAAGTGCAAGTTTTGTTGTATATCCATCTAACCGACAAGAACGTCTTTAGAAGGTCTTCAATTTTTAGGCTCCGCTGCTGTATTAAACAATTTTTCGCTTCAAAAGAATGAAAAATGCCCTTGTCAACACTTTTTTACATTCCTTTTTTTTCCTACGGTATTCAAACAAGTCATTTGGTAGCTGTTGTTAATCAAGTGCAAAAAATCAAGGAGTGAGCTTCAAAAATTATTTCGCATATTTAATTTTGAGCAACTTAAAAAAAAAAAAACATATTTACATTAAAGTGATTAAGTTGAAAATTTTACCCCAAGTAGTAAACATATTATATTTGAGGGATATAAAGTGAAAAAAAATGTGTTTTCTAAGCGAAATAGTGAAGACCGTTTTAAGAGGGTCTTGCCGTTTTGAGTGTACAAAAATTTCCCACCTTTTTGATTGTTGTTTGCATATTTTGTTTATGAAAAAATTTCTGTGTGGGTATTATTCTATTGTTTTCACTCTATTTTACATTGTGTTAAAGATGGATTTTAGTAAACGTGCATATAGGAAGAAGATCAATTTGGAGCAAGTGTCTGATGAATAATTGCTTGACAGCCTTGATAGCGATGACAGTTTTACTGATACCGACTATGTTTGCGATAACATCGAGGCCGATGCGTAGCCAGAAAAACAGACCACAGCATAATGCATGGAAGATATGAATATAGCTGTGATTTGTGCATTTGCGAAGGCAATTAATTTTTCGTTGATAGACATACCCTCGGCTATTTCAACTTTTGTTAAGGATGTAGCAAAGGTCAAATCCATTCCGACACAAAAACCGTCAGCATCAACTACCACACAAAAAGCATCCTTCAAATGCTTAAGGGCTCGATCTTCATTGCCAACAGTTGAAGCTGCTGGACCTTTAGATCAACCTTATTCAAATAATAACTGGCATCGACTAATGCTAGAATTAAAGCCTTTGGCATACGATAGAAAAAAAAAAGTCATCCAAATAAACTGTCCAATATTATTAGAGAATACAATGCTCACATGGGTGAAGTAGATCTAATGGGTGGTCTCATGGGTCGATATGATATCCGAGCTAAGACTCGAAATATCATAGTTAGGTTTTTCTACCATTTTGTGGACATGGCAGCCACAAATGCATACATTTTATATGAGCGTTTGCATGCCGAAAACGCCAATAATGTTAATAATAAAGAATTGCTTTTACAGCTTCCAGATTTTCATGAACAAATCGCTGCGTTTGAAAGTAAGCGATCGGTAGGGCGACCATCTGCCACCTTACCCTTGCATATCAAGTGTTGCAAAAGAGCTGTTCATCAAGTTGTCGATATTTGGTTTGATGGTGTTGATTATTTACTTGTTTGCGTAGATAGAGAAGTCAAAAAGAGTCGCAACTACAGCAAAAAATCCAAAACCCAGGTCATTTGTTCCAAATTCGATCTCCATTTATGCGGTCAGATAGACTAAAACTGCTTCTCGGACTACAACTATCGATAATAATATATATTCTGTTTTATTTGCTTCTTTCTCTTAATAAAACTTTTTTATAAAGAAAATTTACTTGTGATGTTTTATTACAAATAAACCGGCAGACGGTCTTCAGATGCTCGAAATTTTCTGTATTTTTACTCAAATACTCGGTAAAGTGTTTTTTTACCAAAATCCGGGATTTTTAAAAACCTTTTTATTTTAAAAGCTATAGTAATAAAGTCTTACTGCAAGTTTCACGATATCGCAATCGTTCGTTCGCACAATTACATTTAAAACAAATTCTCAAAAATTGTTTTTGTTTTAAATGTAATTATGCGAACGAAAGAACGATTGCGACATCGTGAAACTGGTAGTTAAACTCATTTTTTTAATTTTTCATGTTTTTAACACTTGTTGGCATTGGATTTATTCCAATTTTATTGACAATCATTTTCTGCATTCTGCTGTACATGCGTACTTTAAAGCTCTTTGTGTCTTTAATTTCGGATACCCTTCTGGTGGTGGTTCGTTAATAACTATTCTTGCAGTATGTTAACACTATCATATAAGGAAATGTTAATACGCTGCGGTACAATATTAAAACCGCAAGTGTTTTCTGAGTTCATTTTAGTACTGGGAAAGACCAATTTCAGCATACCATTTGCGTAGAATGCTCTTTAAACTAAAAAAAACAAGCACCGAAATTTTATTGGGATAATAATGTGGTTCCTTGCTCTAACTACAGTATGGGTTGTATCCAACTGGACTATCTAAATTGCATTCTTTTTCACCGGTTAAAATTTCTGAACATACAAATTTACGATCCTTATTCCAGTTTGCAATAATATTTATTTTTTGCAAATTCTTAAAGCTTCTTTATGTGCCGAGCAAGTAATTATGCTGCGGCGAAAATGAAGACTGCTGTAGAATACTATTTACAGTCCATGTGCTACTTTTTTAGCTGTTTTTGTTAAATTGCTGACCGTAAAAACAATTTTGCTTTTTCTATTTTCTTGATGCAGTCTTCTTGTTTAATTTTCCAGCAATTTCCCGAAAGCTATCACCTTTTTCACCCAAAGGGACAATTGTGTCATGTTTTCAAAAAGAAAGAAAACAATTTATCTGTAACCATTGCTAACAGTTTAAAGAGGCAAAATTCAAAAACCGTCAACTAAGAATTGTACATTTTTAATTTTTAATATTGTGGCTAAAACAATGAACCAGCCTACTAATATCGTTTGTAAAATACATATACATAAAAAAGATTTTGAATGCTTCTCTTAACAATTTTTTTATGTACTTTCAGTTTGAATAAAAGATGAATATAAGAAATCTCTAAAAAAAATCGTGCGGTTATAATATTTTACCGCAGTGTGTTATTGTCCAAATTTTTAATTCTTCGTCACAAGTCCATCCAATAATTTTCGCTTGTAGCTTAACAACGGTTAATAATTCACTACATCAAAAATTTTTTTACTTATTACAAAATGTTTTTTTTTATTTCTCTTTATTGCCAAAAAGAAGGAGTCCTGATTTGTTTCTCAGCAGAGATGACACATGATTTAGTTATTAGATAAATATACAAGGTTTACATGCAACAAAAAAATATGCACCTTTCTTCAATCAAAAAAGTAGCATGTATTTTGAAACCGATTGATGCGGAAGCAGTTTTTAAAATGCCAAACAGTTGTAGGTTAAAAAAGTTTGGCAGTTATGGTTTAAAGGGGCAATAAAAATGGTATTAGCCACTTGAAAAAGAGAAACTTAACACCGTTTAAAAATTTACAAACTAATCTAAATCCGGCAATCTTAACTTATGTTATTTTAAAAAACACATCGAATACAAGTCAAAAATTTGATATTTCAATTATTGATGCCGTGCTATTAAAGTTTGGTTTATATGAGTATATTTTGTTTGAGCATGAGCGGCGCTTTACGCGCTGATTTAAAATGTTTTTGGAATTACTAGTACATCTGTCTAATGAAGCTAAGATTTTAATTGCATTTTTTTTAAAGAAGTAGCACTTCAGGCAATAATGCCTATTTAGTTATTTTCGTAACCGTGCTACATTCTTTTAGGAATTTTATTTGTTATTTTACTTTGCCGGCGAATATGCTATGAAGAAGTACCGACGAAGGAGGCTGCATGTTTAATGTTAATTCTAAATATGTATTTATACCATTAAACAGAAAAAAACATTTTTTATTTTTGGTTGCCGCAGGGGTTGAACCCTTGTCAACCAGGTTTGTAGCCAACGTGTTTACCACTTCGACTACAGCAGCCTTCTTTACATGATTTTAGAAATATTGATTTTAAATATGTGAAATTAAGTATTTCTTCGTTATTTTAGTAAATTAAAAAATTAATAATAAAAATAACTTTCAGTTCAGAATGCAATTGATATAAACGATTATTTTTTTACTCTTATAGACATTTCAAAAACCTCAAGCCATATTTACTAGTTTTAAATTAAAAAAGCAAGGGCAAGCTGATGCAGTTGCAATTCCTGAAGACTTCGTCATTAATAGTCTAGAAAGCTATGTGGACACTTCAAGAGGGTCCGATAATGATATCGATAATACAATAGGATATTTCAGATCAAAGCCAACAAATAAAAGTTCAACACTTCGAAAGTGTATAAACAGACTTAACAACACAGCAACACAAAGAGAAAACAGCTGCAGTAGATGTAAAAATCACCAAACTCGAACATATGATAAAAATTCAAATGCAATAAAGGAGGATGCTACAGTCAATAAAGGAAATTATTTAACCTGGAATAAAGGTTACGACTTGGTAAGTACACATTACACATTACACTTTTCATTTTCGTCTAAAATTTACATTCCAACTTTTTAAGAACGTGGTACATTTATAAAATAAAATTCATTTATGATTTACAAATGATCTTGATAAAAACAACGACAACAACAGCAACAAAATTCAAAACCGGAATTTTCCGCAATAATGAATAAATCGAATGACTATTTGTAAATTTTATTTATATTGTTTTTTAACAAATAAATTCTAATAATTTTAAAGATGACACAATTGTGCTTATAAAATATAAATAAGCTTTACTTACAGACAGTTAAGGTAAATAAAAGGATTTTGTTTTTTATATAATTAGGAATTTATTTAGTAATATTAAAATTTATATTTATTTACATATTGATGTATGTATGTTTTAAACAAGAATTTTTTTACCTTTTTTACAAAGTTGTTAGATGAATGTTCCAGGACTCTACAAAATTCAGCCTCTGATCAGCAAATTGGAAATAACGAGATGATGCCGATGTCATTGGATTCAGGGCCAGCACCTAAAAAATTAAAACCTTGCAAAGCTGCAAAAAATGTAACAGGTTAGTTCGAAATTAAACTAAAATTTTCTTAATAACGATTTATTATTAATTTCAGTGTTGATAGGAACATGCAACATCAGTTTTTTTTTAATATTAAATATATTTTGCAGCAACATTAACTACTAACACCAAACACTTCTTTTGCATAAAAACCGTTTAATATTAAATTATATGTTTTTAGCTTAATTTAAGAAGACTTGCGACTTGAGAATAATAAATAAATAATCCTAGATTGTATCGCTACTAAGCTATCCTGAGATAATTATAAAAAATACTAAATGCTATAATATTTTCGTAACAATTTGATAATTTTTAAATTTCAAAAATTTGTAAAAAATCAATCTTGAAGCTAAATAACATGACAATAACACGTCACACGCCTTGAAAAATAGCAAATAATATTTTTATGCGAAAATTACACAAAAAATTTAATAGCGGCTAATATGCCTTACCACTTTGTAGAAGTACGCCATTTGAGAAATAAGACTTATGTGCGGTAGAAGCTCCAATGCTTTGCCAATGTGGTCATAGTGGGCTATTGGCCAAAATGTCTATTATAAATTTACCGAAATTACTTGTTGGCGTGATAAGTTAGTTTTCGTACCCATTTAACCTTTATCAAAACCTTTTTGCATGCTACAAATATTTAAATTTACAAAGTTTGCAATTAAAAAAGAAAAGGACAAACTACAATGTGTTAATTTGAGCGTCTATAAGAACATATAAAAAAATACGTAAAGTACTTAAATTACGTGTAGAGTACATAAGAAGCTATTCACTAAGTTTCGTCAAGTTTATTAGTTACTTTGAGCTAAAAAGTTGCTTTTAATATTCCTAAACATTTTTTATTATCTGTGGTTTTAAAGTAAAGCTTGAAAATTTGTCCAGGAGATAAAATAGAACTTTAAAAAATATTTTCTTTTTTTTTATAATTTTTTCTAGTAATTCGTGCTGCGGGTACTTTCTATCCAGAAAATACAAATGAAAGTTCTAACAAATTTAAGCAAAGTCCTGTTGATTTAATTAAGAAAGAGCGAAGCAGAAATGATGTGGCACAAAATCTAAGCCTTAAGGATACAATAAAAATTGATACGACAAATCAAACATTATCAAAAAATATTCCTGACTCTTCTTTGATGTTACCACAAATTTATAATGTTTTACAAATGCAACAACAATTGCTTGGTTTGTATCAACAAATGGCCCTTTTGAACCCAGCATTTTCACATTTAGATCTGAAGACATTTTTAGCACCTATTCTCGGTAACACTCAGCAGATGACAGATTCGCCAAGTCCCTCATCAACAACAACACCGGAAACTGGCTGTGAAACGGACTTGTTACTCAAAAAACATTTATTAAATACAAATAAAAAAATCTGTGGTGAGTCAACATCAGAAACTAAAGCTGAAAATTGCCTAAATCAATTACATAAAAAAACAAGTATCAAGGTTGAAAATCTTTCTCAAAATACGGCTACGTTGTTTGATGTTTCTGCGGGGACTTGTACGTCCGATCAAAATATTTTACAGAAACAATCTCAACGAAACAGAGAGGGTATACCTGCGGGCTATTTAAGATATCGGTTTAATGAAGACTGTGGTTACGAAAAGTGTGGCTATCGTCAACATCAATCTCATTTCCATTGCAACCGTACTGACTGCCAGTATAGCTTTTGCGACAAGACCCGTTTCGTTCAACACACTGCACGTCACGAGCGTTTGGACACCTTGATGGGCAGTGATTTTCAGCAATATCGAACCACAATGGTCTGCAACTATTCTAACTGTCCATATTCAGTAAATGGGACAGAAGCTTTTAGTGACACTTTAAATGGTCGAAAGTCATCTCATTTTCACTGCCTAAAGTGTCCCTTTGTCTGTGCCGATACCATCAAGGTAGTGGCACATCGCCGTTTACACAGTAAAATGGAATTTATACGATCAGCCGGATTTCGAAAGGTAACCAGTTATGAAAATTGCTTAATTTCAAACTTTGCTTCCAACTTAAAAAAATGTCAACAAAATGAGAATATTGTTCTGTCATCTAACAACTTTTCCAGTTTGACTTTACAGCAGTTTGATGAGGTTTGCAACCAGCCATCATACGATTCATTACCAAATTGTCCATATGCCATGCGACTTGCTCACTACCATTGCTTAGTATGCAACTGTAGTGTTTTATCAAAATCACAGTTGTTGAACCACAAGCATCAAAACTTGTTAGTATCGAACAATAACCTGCCATCATTAGAAACGGCAAGACTACATGCACATAAAAGTTTGACAGCTCACTCACATGACGTCAATACATTAAAATTAAAAAAATTGGCATAAAATGTAACAGTCTTTTTTAATAAAAAAAAAAAGTTAATAAATTTATGAAGCCTATTAGTGTCTGTCCTTTTTTTTAATCAAAGATACTTATTTACTAAAAAAATTATGTGCTCAATAAAATTTTCAAGAATAGTATTTTATTCAATTAAGCAGTTATTTAAAAAAAAATTTGTCATCTTTCAGAAACTCATAAACTAATTTTGAAAGTGTATTTTTTATTAGAGTATTTATATCCTGAAACACCCTGCTTTTTAAAGGGTGGTTCGAAATTAATATATTTACAAAAATTAGTAACTAAGTTTAAACCAGAGAGATGCAAGAAGTGTATGAAAAAGCAATCATACTTAAACAATACTCGAAGAAGCAAGGTCACTTAACCGATCAATTATACTTTAACTCATTATGATTCGTAAATTTCAACTAAATAGAAATGATGATTCTGTGTCGCTTTATTTATTTGAAAATAAATAATTAAACCAGTAAAGTCTTACAGTTTTTGCGGTAACCATTAAAAATTAAATGATTACTGTATTTTTATGTAATGTCAATTTTTACAAATTAAATAAGTCAATAAAAAAGATTTACTTGTTGTACATGTTGACCGCAGTTAAAAACTTTTCTTATAATTAGATTATTTATTTAATTTCAAAATAATGATGAAGATTAAAAATGATGTTTTTTATGTGTTTTCATAAATGTGAAGTTAAACTTCAGTAAAAATTTTTACTGAAACATTATGTATATTAAAAATGTAAATGCTCATCGATATTTTCAATAACCAAAATAAAATATGTATGTATGTATATATGTATCATCTTGCTTAATTTTATGACTTTTGCTTAATTTCATGATGTTTGCATGTATGTTAGTTTAATTCATACGCAAATGGGTCAAAATTTGCATGTCAACAATTTAATAACTGAAAAACAATCAGGCTTTAGATCCCAAAACTGTCGTGTATCTACTCTAATTGATGTTACTGAGGAGCTACGTTCAAAAATGCACAACGTATCATATCATTCTGGTTATAAAGCGTTTGACACTTTTGAATACACGACTCTCTGCCAAAAATTGACACAAATGTTTCACTTTTTAAATACTGCTGCTAAAATTTTTTCATCTTATTTACGTGGTAAAAGTCAAATAGCACACTGGTGCATATTCCTATAAGCGCACGCTTTTTTATTTTCTTTGTGTTGCATATTTTTCTTTTTTAACCATAAATAAAGTTGACGGAGTGCAAGGTGTCGATATAACGGAAATTTTTTTAAACAAGTGAGTTTTTTATTTTGTAATGTACTGCTTGCATTTTTGAGCAATCATAAAATATTAGTGCTACCTTCAGTGGAAGATTTATAAAAATCAAAATATTACTATTGGCGACGATGGAAGGTTTTTAACACAAAACTTTACAATAAATATTTTTGAAAACAAATTATTCTAAATATAAATTTTAATATTACGAGTACTAAAAATGACACGCTGTAAATACAAAGAAAATAAATTCTAAGTTAAAAACAAATAAGAAATTTAAAAAATAAACAGAAAAACTGTCCTTCTACACAAAAATATTCGTCGTTCGTCGATTTAAAAATAGGAATAAACCTATCGCAGAGTTCGTTACCCATGACGAATTTTGGAAACGCATTGATTGTGTGCATTTTCATATACAAAAATGTATTTTTATTTGTTCAACAAATATTCCCAACGAAAAATTCGTCGTTAATTCCAAATGTTTTTACTGCATTAGACTAAACCACTGCTGGATATACATGTACGGATATGATGTACAACTTTTTATTAACATTTTTAAACTTAGATGTAAATAATATTTTTAAATGGGCTACAGTAAATGGCATTTGCCTTGATGCTAAGAAATCAAAAGCAATTATAATCAGTAAGGCAAATCACATACAAACCAGTTTGCCATCCGTTACCGTTAGGGCATTTAAAAATTCAACTAGCTGAAAGTGACAAAAACCTGGAAATTATTTTGGATAACTATCTTAATTGATCAAATTATGTAAATGCTATATGCGAAAAAATCTATGCTATGCTAGGCTAAGAAATTTCTCGAACTCACAGTGTTTTACACAACTTAATATCCGTATGCCCCTTTGCTACGATTTATCCTTTCTATTAAGGCAAAAGTTTTTACATTAAATCGCCTGATTATTTTCAAAAGAGGATTCAGTTTTCAATATCCAACAGAGGTTAAAAAATAATTCTATCATGTATCGCAAGCTTACTTTTAGACGAATGCTATTCGTCTCTGGAATAATCTCCCTCCTAATATCCACCTACTAAGTAATGCAAAACTCTTCAACTCTGCAGTTTTAACACACTTCAAATAACTAAAACTGCATTACTTTCTTTGTGAATTTTTGTTATATTATATTTTTTTTTAAATTCTTTGCTAATTGCCACGTTTTAACTATTTTTATGTTTTTTTGTTATTTTTTTTATAAATTTAATATTAAAATTTTATAAATATAGGATTTAAGATATTAACATATAATTATGCTTTTGTCTAAAGAGTACTATAAAATAAGACTAGAACTTGTTGTATTGCAAATTACTTAATAATAAATAACAATTTTTGACAATGCATAAATCAGCAGCAATGTGATTTTTACAGTTTTATAGCTCGAACGATTATTGACACACGAGTTTGTCAACTTTGATGCCCATTACATAAACTGGGTAATGCCATATACAAATCGGTTAAGTACTTTAGAATTTACATGATTTACTAGCATTTTTCTTATCAACTCCACTTTATTGAGACGACTATACATACAAAAGGATTTTTTGGAGTGCCAACATTCATTTATGTATGTAGATAAACTATATATAAATTTTATATTTTTAAGTTTAACTTGACGTTTGAAAGCAAAAAAAAAAAAAAAAAAAAAAGAAATAACAGCAGTTGAATTTTAAAATCTGCTTAATAAATTTGCTTTAGATAGAATTTCTGCTTTATCCCGTTTTCTAAAGAACTGGCTTTATCAATTAAATATCATAACACAGTGAGGTGAAAAAAAAATTAATTTCTCAAGTTTTTTTTATTTATTTTCCTTATCAGGATTTAAACCGTGGAATATTATAAAAGAATTAAAGTTAATTTTTTTTAATTTTTTCTCTTCGCAATGTGAATGTTTAATAAGTGTATTTTTTATCATTTTTCATTCTTTTAACTACTTTTCCAAGTGAATGAAGAGTCTTATAAATATCGGGATGCTTGAGAAGGTTTTATATATAATGGAAATAGATTAATCTTATAAACCAGGTTGCAAAATTTTAACAGAGGAAAAGTGATTGCTTGAATAAATCAAACGATTATTTAATTATCTTATGCACAAAAAATCACACGTCTCAGGCGAATCTTCAAGTACGGACATGCTTCATACTATTTAAAATTCTGAGGTAGTAGAAAAATTCTTGTAAATCGCAAAAAAGTGGAACCTTATAAAAAGATGACTTTATTTTATATGTATAATTTCAAGCCACTTTTTGTCTTTCGCAATTAATAGAAGCCTTTTTAATTCACGCATCTAAAAAAACTGTTTTGAATGAGGGTCGATTCAATTACTTGTTAGAGCCAGTTATAATATATGATAAAAATTGCATGAAATGTTTTTTGTTTTGTGTGTTTTTAGCTGTAAAATGCTTCCGTTAACATCCTTTTCCATCCATAAAATAATACATGAGCTGCACTTGTTTCGTGCGGAAATGTAGTCAATATCAATCAATGTTGGTGTGGCGAAATATTTAGAAAAAAAAGACATTAGGTCCGTTCAGTAACTGAAAATTGTTATTAAATGTTACTAGAACGTGTTCACGTTCTCGAAAAACTTGCAAGAAGTGCAAAAATGTGAGAGAGAAAAAATTTGTTGCAAGATTTGGCTAGCAAACTTTTTTCTTGCAAGAGTTAGTCAAACCGCTGTAAATGAAATACAACTCTGATGAGTAGGCTAATTATTTAAAAACTGTTTTACAGGTCGACTGCAGAGCAAAGAAGCTCATCGGTGACAGTAGGATATTTTGGAGTTTTGGAAAAATGAGCCGAGTATTTTACTATCTCATCGCTTAAAAAATCAGTAGACCCGTTTGAGATGTTCGCTTTTCATTTAGAGCGACCCTTAGCCAACGAATAGCAAAACACCTAACAGATATTAGAACTTTTTTCGTTGTACACTTCGTTTGTAGAATAAACTTTCTGCAAAGATAGTTCAGTACCAAAAACTGCAAATAAGTTTGGGACCATCTCCTAGGTGGAAGCTAAGTAAAAAAACTCATCTAAAAGCAATCATATATTTTTAACATATTTTAATTTGTATAAAGTTAATGGTTCTCGCCGACATTTTTGTTAACTTATCTGCTTTAAAGGCAGATGTTTTATGAATTATTTATTTTTGTTTATTATGTATACATTGTTGAAGTATAGTTTCTCGATTTCATCGATTTTTTCATTTTGTGAATTAGAAACCAATATATTTAGAACGCTTCGTAAGTCGATATCAAACAAAACCTCTTCTTGATAACTTTAACCAGCTGGATCTTAATCTACGAGACGGTCGGGAATTGTTCAATAGTCGCTGATGAAAATCTTTACCTGAAACACAAAGTACACTTTTAATCAGGATTATAAGAAAATAACTTTTAAATATTTTTTCGAAAGTTAATGAAAACTTAATACTATAATTATTAAATTATTTATGCAGTATCTTATTTAAAACTAAGGGCTAGTTTTTGAATTTGTACTTAAATGTCATTTATATTTAAGTTTTATGTAAGAACAAAATTCAGTTCTTCAAAGCACACTAAAATGAAACTTAAAATACCAAACTTGTAATAAATAATACAGTTTTACCATATGGTTATGGCTTTTTTTTATTGTTTCGAAAAACAAAACAAGAGTAAAAAAAATTTTAGCCATTGCATATTGAATATTTGAAATAACTAATCCATTTGTAAGCGGCTAGGGCGATTGAACCAAAATTTCACATGGGTACAGCAGATTTAGCAGCAGTTTAAAAGCTAGCTACCATCAACCTCCCAGGAATTGCGCTATGTGGTTTAAAAGTTGGGTATCTCGCACCTGCAAATTTTTCTAATGGTTGGCATTTCTTAAATTTTTGTCTGGATTTAAAAACTTATACATTGTCTTAAAGGCCTAGTCAATAGCTTAATGTGTATTGATGGAGCAAAACTATATGTTTTGCATATATTTCATAGTATAAATCGTTTTTGGTTACTAAAAACTTTAAAAAATAAATGAAATAAGTTTAGGTGGTAAGTACATGAGTATCGCTGACATTTTTTAATATATTTTCATTTCATTGTGTTTGTTAGCAGCTGTTTTTCATAACTGTTGATAGTAATGCTGCCACAGTTAATTAAAAACGATCATAGATGACTGAAAAACTGAAACTGTATTTAATTACAAATTAAACTTAAATGCAAATTAACGAAATGTGTATTATATTTGAAACAACAAGTTTTGTTTCTTAAACAATTTTTTTTTTAAGCCAAGGAAGTTAAAGTTAGTACAGTCGATGATAATATTTTTATGTTTTCTTTTTATAATATACTCTATTGAAATTTTTTTTACAAAATGGCGTTAAGTAAATAAATAATTGACGTTGGTTGGGGTGACTAAGTAATAATTTTTTACAACACAGAAAAAACTTACACAATGGACAACCCTTGTGTTCAATGATTTACATATATATTATAAATGTCCATTCATAGCACTGTTCGCTAGCTGAAGTCATACACATTATTATGCTCTTTTGTTTAGTCGCTGAAAGAGCACAGATTGAGTAAATTGTTTAAAGATACACTGAAAAATACTAAAGGCCAGGATTCACTATAACAATCTTACGATTTAATCGCACAAAAATCTGTCCGAATTTTGTCCTACTATAAAATCGTTTCAAAAAGGCGTCGTGGATGCCACACTATTATACAAAAAAGATGCAAAAAACAGATGCTTTTAATATTTTGTTGTTGCTTTGTCCTCATCTTAAAAAAATCAACTCTGATCGCATAGAAACAATCATTTTAGAACATCTTTTTGTATTATTAAGTATATTGAAAAGTAATAATGTTAAGCAATGTTAATATGTTATTATTAATATACATTTCTAGTCTTTATATATATTTGTTTAAATTAGATAATATAAAGGAGAAGCCAGAACACCAAAAACTAAAAAATATCAAGCTATATATGTTATTAATATTTAATTTAGTTGTCGCTGGTTGAAAATTTTTATCGCTTACTCGTAGTATTGCTTTTCTGCAGATTTTTTAAAACATTGTTTTTAAATTTTAAATATTTCGTTTACGTACTTTTATTGCGATTTCCCATTTTTTTCATTGTTCTTTTTTTTCTTATAGCAGTTAATTAATCACAAAATTATATGTGACTAAAAACCTTCGTTTTGCTCTTTCGTTTATATTATTCGAACCCAGTGTAGCCAAATAAGGGGATTTCTCTCCAAAATGGGAATTTCAACATAAGTTTAGGGACAGAAATTCGTGGGAGGGATTTCGGGATTTTTCATTCTTAGGTTTTCTATTAGAAGCACTTGTTTTATTTATTGACATTGATTTTTATATTTTCATTTTTGTTTACCTGTACTTCTGCCTTATCGAGTTAACATATTAAAAGCAGCACTAAATAGTGACTTTGATATTTTTGTACGGCAAATTAAAATTACAAATTCTAGTATAATATCAATTGGTCATCTTATTTTAAAAAAAAGTTTTCAAAATAGTACTTATAACGCTAAAAATGCATAGGACAATATGGTAGGCAATGATAAAATTTGTTTTAGCGCCTGTTTTATTGAAACAGATAATATTGAGTTTTAATATGGAATACCGTTAAATACTCCTAACTGATTGATGAGTAAACGTATCTATCGAGTTAAATGGATAGCAGTATAAATTTGATTTTTTGCAAAGAATTTTAAAAACATCCATAGACTCAAAGGTTTAATGCAACAAAAGTAACAAAATTGCGTATGGTTATTGGCACAGGTACCAATAAATTCCATTTTCGGCCTTTGGGCAATAGCTTTTACGAAGATAATGCTGGAAATTCTTTCTTTCGTGAAATCGCAGCCTTTGTGTTGTTGTAGAAAGAATTTTTTTTGTACATGAACACTACGAAAACCAAACTGAGAAATGTGCTACAGTATGAATTATTGGAATCACTAATAAGAATAAAAACTGCTATTATAAGTTCGAAGTTCCTGAAGCAATGATAGAAAGTTTTCAATCTGGAAATATGTATAAACGAGTTAAATAAACTCACGACGAACTTGACGCCTTTAAAATAAGTGTATATTTATATAATACAAAATATATATTTTCAACCTTAAATTCTATTTCAGAAAAACCCTTATAAAAAGCGAATTAAAAAGAATATATATATATCTTAAAGTATTAAACTCTGAATAACGCATTTGTTGGTTTATGTATTTAATTTAATTTAATTTATTTAATTATTTGTGCATAAACCGAAAATATGTACATGTACTTATGTATATAGACTTCTTGTATACAAACTAAGAAAATATAAAAAATTTGTTCTTCTATTGAACGGAAATGTATACCCCTGCAATCAAAAACACACAATTTTGAATTTTTGGTTAGTTAAATGAGTTTTCATTTAAGCTTACGCTATACTTTTGGATTTTGAACGCACGCTTTTTTTTATGTAAAAAATTTCAAAATATTAAATTTTTTCTGTTTAATATAGACTCTTTATAACCCAGGTCAAAATATTACAATTCATCATATTTTGTATATGTGCGCATACTTACACGATTAGTTAATATTTTAATTTTTATAAAAATGCGTATTTAAATTGTTTCTTTTTGGGGACAACATAAGGGATTCTCGTTTAGAAATGGGGATTTTTTGGACATCATTCTTCAAATTGGGAACAAGAGCCAGAATTTTTCTGGCAACAATGTTCACACCACTAAACTGAAACTGGTTAATTTTTATCCAAACAGTTTTTATATCACTTTTATATTTAGCTATTTTTTGCAATAATTTTAACTCTATAATTCTTGCATTAAATTTTATTAATTATTGAAACACCCTTATATTCCATCTCCAAACTTTATACTTGTTACAGCGGACTTATCACTACCGCTCCCTTTATAATTTAAACCTACCTACTGCATACAATTGTTTAACAGTTTTGCAAAATATACCAAATAACATTAACTATAGGGGCACCCATTAATTTCCCAGTTCAAATTTTATACTTGCTGTTGTAGTAGACTTAGCAATTAGATTCTTTGCGAATTTCAACAGCCCGTCTATAACGTTTCAGTTTGGCCATATAAATCAAATTCTGTTAAATTTTTAAGTGTTTGTATATATTTTGGAAACACCCTTTAATTAATAAATTTAAATTAGAAATGCAGGTCCCTTTTAAGTTTCAACGTTCTGTCTATAACGGTTTAAAAGTTCGGCCACATATATCAAATTACATCAACTATTGGGACACATTTTAATTTTTCAATATTAATTTTATATTTGTTTTTATAGCGGAGTTAGCAATACAAGTTCGTTGTCAATTACAAGCGTCTCTCTACAACTGTTCAAAAGTATGGCTTTATACATCAAATTAAATGAACTATTGGGGCACCCTTCAATAGGAATACTTTTTACTATAACGGTCATCCTGCCCGATTTGTTTATCTATAACGTGTTTAAAGATATAGCGATATAAGTTAATATATATCAATTTTGGGAATACCTTTTAATTTCTTAATTTAAATTATTAATTTGTTGACATAGCGGGCTTAGCATTAAAGGTCCCTTTTAAGTTTCAGCGTTCTATCAATGACATATCAAAAGTTCGGCACATACATTAAATTACATCAACTAATAACTTCCAAATCCAAATTTTATACTTATTGTTATCGCAGAGTTAGCAATACTGGTTCGCTGTAAATTTTAAGCGTCTGTCTACAACTGTTTAAAAATAGGGCCATATACATCAAATTAAGTGAACTCTTGGGGCACCCTTTGATTTATAATTTTGAATATTTATAATTGTTGCTGTAACAATGGACATTCTGTGCAATTTTGTATAACGGTTCAAAAGATACACCCATATAGACAAATTTACGGTACCTATGGGGACACCCCACAGATTTATCTTGGTATTACTTTTTGCCATTTAGCTCCCAATAGTGAGTTTTTTTTTTTTGTTTTTAAGGTGGTGCTCTTTACGGTTCTTAATACACGTACAAAACATGTATGTTGCATGGGGACACCCTTTAATTTTTAAGATTAAGAACTGTTTTTGAAATGGGACCAATCTGTAAGCATCACATTTCAAATAAAAAAAATCTTCAAAATCGATCCAGAATTGACTGTGTTACGGAGGCACAAATATAACTGACTTAATAGTCGAATTGATAAATTCCTCCTTTTTTTGAAGTCGGTTAAAAAGAAATAGTTTATATTAATCTTTACTCATCCTTTCAAGAATCAACATCTTTTAATATTTTGGTGGAGATAATTAATTTTTTTTACTTTTATTAATTTAAAATTCCCATTGTTGAATTTTAACTCAACTTTATTTTTAGTGTAGCTATATTTTTCTCACCAATACAGCTAATCTTTTGTTTATGCAAATCACTGATATATGCATATATAAAAGCAAATTAAAACTAAGATCTGAGTTTTTCACTTTAACACTACAATAAATAAAGAAAAAAAAATAAAAATAGCATACTGTAACGGTTTAATAGAAAAAATGTAGAATTAGGTACATATGTATGTATGTGTATAGAAGGAGTCATAGAACAGAAGCACTTATTTTAGTTTTTCTAATTTTTGCTATCACCTACTGTAAAGCAGCAACAACAGCATAAAACAGGAATCGATGTTTGTACTCAAATATGCAATTTTTTAAGAACGAATGAAACTGTTTACTTGAAAAGCAAAAAAACTTAAGAAATTAATAACAGAAGAAAGATACATAAATGATGAGCCATGTTCAGGGTGTTCAGCTAAGATAGTTAGTTCGGTAATCATCATAGTTTTGTTCCTGGTTTTGATTACGTGTACTGTAATCTATAAAATTACATCGTTATTATCGTTTATTATTAATACTTCAAAACAAAAACTTTTTTATTAGTTCTTATCTTTGTTAGTTAATTTTTAAAATGATCCATGTCAACATTGTGTGGTATTTTTGCCCAAAATTCAATTTGTAACTGTAAAATAATTAGAAAAATTAACTAAATTTTAGTCACTGTTGTTAATATTGAGTAAGTATTCGTATTTAAGGATAAGTTCAAACTATATACAACTTTAGTTTTAGCCCGTTTGTAGTTACCCTAGTCGCGAAAAATGTATTTTAGCACAAAATGGAAGAATTCTTATAAGTCTAGCATTTATTAAATAATAGCGAAGCTCATGTTTCGTGAAATACATGCTACGTTTTGCAACACTACAATAACAAAATATATAGTACAGAAATTTGCTACAACGTACAACAATTGCAGCGCTAAAAATTATTGCATACTTCCAAGAGAAAACTTGTAACTGTTTTTAAGCAAAAATTCGATGATTTTGTTTTTTTAATGTTTCCTTAGGCATTGTATTCATTTTTTTTTTTTTTTTTAATAAGAGCTGACACGATTTACAAACCAAATTTAAATAATTCATAAATGTTTCTAAAAATCAGATTATTCAATATACATATTTGATGTACGTGTAAGAAAGGCACTCTCGCTTCGTAGCAAAAATCGTTTTAAATATGCTAGACTTGCAGATATGCTACGAGCAATGAGTTCCGCTAATATATTTTTAGCCCCTCTTAGGTTTTGTTTAATATACATATGTAGATAAATTTTTTGCTTTTTGTTACTATTTATGTCTTTATTCTGACAATAGAAACTTATAAGTTTATGTTTTAATATATTTTAATAATTGAAATCATTTTTTATTTATATTTAAGATATGCTATTTGAGCTGATTCTGAAATTAAACAGTCGTTTCAATACTTAATACCTCGTTACTTTTATCTCGCAATTAATCACAATTATAACGAACATGATGTTTATATAAACATATGTATATAAAAACATACGTGTATACTGTTATAATACCACATTTTTTCGTTATTTATTATAATTGTTTAAAAAATCAGAACAATTTGTTGCAAACTTTTTTACACAAATCAATGTTTTAAATCACGTTTATGTGCAGAGCAAAAAAAAAACCAACTTCAAAACTGATTTTAGCTGTCTGTCTACGATAGCTCAAAAGTTTGGCCACACTTTTTGATTTCTAAATCGAAATTTTATACTTGTTGTTATAGCGGACTTACTTATACCAATTCTTTGTAAAGTTTAAACGTCTGTCTACAAATGTTCAAAAGTATCGCAATATACAGCAAATTAAGTTAACTATTACCCTTTAATTTATAATTTTTAAAAATTTTACTTACTATTATAATGATCATAGTAACCGACATTCTCCGTTGGTTCACAATGATTCAAAAGATATGCCGATATATGTATTTTTTTTTTAAGAGAAGTATAACTTCAGGCATTATTACCTTTTTAGTTATTTTGGTAACCGTGCTACATTCTTTAGGAAAGGGATAGATGAGAGATAAGACAGGTGGTGAAAGGAGAGATATAGAGAGTTAGTTATTTTTACTTCGCATTTTTTCATATTCGCATATTATAATGAAGTACCGACAAAGGAGACTACAAGTTTTTTTTTTTTGTTAATTCTGAATATGTATTTATACCATTAAACAGAAAAAACATTTTTTTTATTGCCGCAGAGGTTGAACCCTGGGCAACCAGGTTTGTAGTCAACGTGCTTGCCACTTCGACTACATCAGCCTTTGTATATCCATTCGCTTTTGGTAGCTATAGTGATACACAGTTTTCTTAATTGTTAAGTGATGCCCTTTACGGTTTAAAATGCACGTAAAAAATGTTATGTTGTATGTGGATATCTTTTAATGTTTTAGTTCAGAAATGACTGAGTTTATGAAATTATATTTGGTGCAAGCTTTTAAATAAAGCAATAAAACACAAAGTTTCAGAGGAATCGCCTCAATTTTTGAAATTCTATAATTAAAAAGGAAAAGTACTTATCAAATATACACAGGTAGAAACTTCGTAGTACAACAAGCTTTTAAAAGGTGTTAAATAGTAAAATACATTTTTTTTTCATTCTATGATCACTTATGAAGGGCAAAGAAAGTCGAAATTATGAAATACTAAACTTATTCTAATAAAATTCAATTAGAGCTTACTCAGGTCAATTTTTTTCTCCAAATGCAAAATTAAACTAACTTATTTTATTTTTATCACCTAACGTTTCGTTTGAATTTTCAATATATTTTGAGGGGTATTTTTTTTAATAACAATAATAATTAAGTTAATAAACATAAACATTAAGTTATAAGCGGTTTACGACAGTTTACGATTATTTTGTTTTGCATTTCAAGTTGAGTTTTTTTTTATTAAAATTAAAAAAAAAAAAAAACTGGAGTACAGAAAACACATATTTATGTACTCGTATTATTAGGTAATAAATAAATCAGTAAACAAAACAAAACTTATTTTTTAAACTTAATGTAAATATCGCAGGCTTCTAAAAGCCAGGATTCACTATCATAAGGTCGGGGCACAAAGAATCTGTCATACGTTAAACTTTGACAAATTCAACTGACAAGTCAGTTAAAATACGTGTTTTCTTATGAGCGTTGTCACAATCAATACGTGTCTGTCAACGCAAAGTACTAAAGTTAGTCAACATTTAACGTATGTTGAATACTTTGACAACTATCAACTACTTTTACTTCTCTGTTTTCTTTTAACTCTTGATGTGTTTCAATTGTGTTTTGTAATTTTAATAAAACAATTTTGGTGACAAACAATGAAATACAAATTTAATTAAAATAACAAGTGAATAACATACAAATCAAAATTAAAAGTGAATAAAAATAGAGAGCATACTTTGATTTAACATCCGTTAGCAAAGTATTCATTTGTCAACCTTATCCGTCGCACAGTGGCTGAAAATCGTTTTTCGTTGGCCAAAAGTAAATTTTTTTTTTGTTGTCACCGATTTTAAAAATTTTTACGTCGTTTTGTAGTTAATATATCCAAATTAAGGTAGCCAAAAAATTATGTTAAAATATTGATAATTGTGGGCGTGGCATGCTGTCAAACTCAACTTTTTTTTTAATTTCAGAAAAAGGTGTTTTTAATTGGTTTTTTACCAAAATTAAATGGTTACTACTCGCAAGCTATCATCGATAATGGTCTGCGGTTTTTTTTACAATTCTGGTAGGATTATTGTCTTTAGTCGTAGTAAGTAGGCACAGCTCTAGCGTTTAATATTAGGGGCGTTATGAAATATTTATGAAACTACTATATTTTCCTCAAATTTAAACTTTAGTGGAATAGAACTTCTAGGGAACAAAAGGGAAAAAGAAACGTATACAACCACGAGAAAGGTGAAAGTGTCCTCTTTAAGGCTATATATACTTTTGCACCCGCCACGAGCCGCCTGTAGAACACTTTTTTCATTGTAATGAAATTACTCGAAAAAAATTCATATGCAATGGTGTATTAAATTTTCATTTTTTTGCCTAAAAGTTTATTTTTTTTTAGTTTAGTCTACGTATAACTAAAAAAAATAAATATAATACCTTCGAAAGGGTTTAATGGCTTTGTTTTGATCAGCAAAAAATAAGTAATAAAATTATCACAATGGGCTCTACAGAGCATATGATCTCTTTCTAAATTTAACTGTTATCAAATGTTAGGGTCAACCAAAGTCATAAACAATTTTATAACAATAATTGCGACATTAAACCACTAAAGTTAAAAAACAACCCCATATTGACGCATGAGTGCAGTTTTGTTCAATTTAAGCGCTACCTGCTATGAAATTAAAGATCAGTGTGTGAAGAACATGTATCTAAAAATTTATAAAGGTACGGATTCGTTAAGGGATTACTCAGTAATAACTTAATCCTTTAAGTGTACGGATAAAACATAACAAACGCAAATAAAAATATTCAAAAGAAAATGGAGAGCTTCAGTTATAAAGAACTGGCCGAAGTGTATTTTAAAAACAAAAATCAGGAAGATGTTCTTAGTTACGTTAAAATAAAATTAAACTTAAATTCGTGTAGCATCGAAATGCAAGAGCAATTATATATTTTCGTCAAAGCACTAAAAAAACGCTACAAAGAAGTTATGTACAGTAAACAAAAATTGTATATAAAAAGTGCAAAGTGGTTAGAAGGTCAACTTACTGTCGCTGCAGAAACAGCAAAGCAAGATAAGGCTGGAAGACCACGCAAATCATTAGTGGAAAACTGCAGCGATAGATCTAAGAGGCGGAAGCTTAAAGATATTAACGATGCCTTTGATTCTACAAATATAAAAGAATCTTTCCTACATCAATTACGATCACAGAACCAACTTACAAAAGTGGATATCATTGAAAAAGTTGTTAAAGCTAGTCCACCGAGAACAAAACGGATTCTTAAAAGTATACCAACTCCGAATGATGCAATACAGTACACAAATGAGGAGGCATTAGCATTATTTCTGGATTTGAAATTAACAAAACAGCAATATATTAAACTCAGACAGCGTGCGATTGAAAAAGGCTCAAATATATATCCAGCATATCATCACATAACCGCTGCTAAAATGGACTGTTTGCCATCAAAGGACACTATTACAATCACACAAATTTCGGCAGAGGTACAACTACAATCTCTACTTGATCACACAGCCGAACGCTTGCTGCAATTAATAACAGGAAATGAGTTGAAGAAATACGGAAACACAAAGTTAATTCTTTTTTGTAAATGGGGATGTGATGGTTCTTCGGGACAAAAACAATATAAACAAGCTGTATGTGAAAATATTTCTGACTCAGATATGTTCATGGTATCATTTGTACCATTGCGATTGAAAAAGATTTTGGAAGATTCAGAGCCATCGACTAGTACAACGCAAACAATGTATATTTGGAAAAATGAGACACCATCTTCTACGAAATACTGCAGGCCAATCAAATTTCAATTAAAAAAAGAAACAAATGATGCTATTAATAAAGAAATTAGTGATATCAAAGCCCAAATTACAACACTACAGCCATTACAATTACAGTTAGATGGGCAGCAAATTGAAGTAAGCTACCAGTTAGTCCTGACAATGATAGATGGAAAAGTGGGTCAGGCTTTGACTAACACGAAGGCTGCATCCAGCTGCATTATATGCCAAGCAACATCAACCCAATTAAACCAAGTCCCAGCAAAATCAGTATATAATACCGATGCATATGAATTTGGATTATCACCACTACACGCAAGAATACGACTTGTAGAACACATACTAAAAATCAGTTATGATTTGGATTTCGGGTCTTCAGGATCAATAAGAAACAACGAGACCAACAAAGAGTTAAGAAGTTCAAAAAAGAAACATGTTCAAGATGAATATCGCAAACGTGGACTGATTATAGATCAGCCAAAACAAGGGTCAGGCAATACAAATGATGGCAATACCGCAACAAGATTCTTTTAAGATCCAGAAACAGCATCTGAAACAACAGGAGTGGATTTTAACCTTATTTTCAGAGTTAAAATAATACTAGAAGTACTTGCGTGCAATGAAGAAATTGACTGTAGAAAATTTGGAGATTATGCTAAGGAAACTGCAAAAATATATACAACTAACTACCCATGGAGAAATATGTCTGCAACAGTTCACAAAATCCTTTATCATGGTGAAGATTTCATTAAATATCATTTGGTGCCACTTGGAGATCTATCAGAGGAGGCTCAGGAAAAAAAGAACAAGGATTACATATTTTATAGAGAGCACAATACTAGGAAAATTTCACGGAATTCAACAAATGAAGATCTATTTAATATATTATTGGCAACGTCAGATCCGTTCATATCCAGTATTCGAAATCAATGGAAAGTGGACCATCGGGATTTAGATGAAGAAGCCAAAAAACTGCTAAAGAACAGACATAGCACAGAACAAAATATGGAATATTTGCAATTAGTATTTAAGTCAAACGAATAAAAATTATAATTGCCTTTCATTATTCTTTAAGTACGGAAAACATTGTATTAGTAAAAAATAAGTTAAAACGTTATATTCGACCGAGTCGAATCTTAAATACCATCCAACAATATAGGATGATGGAGGGGTAAGGGGGTGGTGAGGTGAAGGTAGCGCAGAAGATCCGAGTACATTTTCCATTCGTCATGAAAGCTTAAAAATTAATTTTTTATGCAATCTAGGCTTAGGTAATACAATTTGTTAATTATTGACACTATTTTTCATATAATATGCTATATAAACGCCCACAAAAAGAGGGCGGGGTCCAAAAATAAATTTTTATGATATTCTGGCTCCAGGGTAAGGACCTTGAACCTTCTTTGACATAAAAATGTTTCATTTGCTTAACAAATTTACAAAAAAACTTGTAAAAATGTGTAGTTTTTCAGGGGTTGGTTTAGTTCTTCTTAGGGGAATTTTTTCCTCCTGGTCCGACTTGGCCCATTTACGAACTTAGCCTGCCCTATCCTTCAAGATATATATGTACCAAATTTCAAGGGTCTAGCTCTTTTCGTTTAGACTGAATCGTGTTCATACAGACAGGCGAATGGACGGACGGCCGGATGGACGGACGGACGTATGGACAGACGGACATAGCTATATCGTCTTAGATTTCATCACTGATTAAGAATATATATACTTTTTTGGATCTTAGAGGGATATTTTACTATGTTACACACAGAATAAACCCATATTTCACTCTGAAAGTTAAAAAAATTAAAATGTTCAACTTTGACCTCGAATTCCTTAAAAAGTCCTCAATCAATTTTAATGTAATTGAAACTGAATCAAGCTGAACTAAATATCTATCCATTAAAAAAAAAATTATTTCAATATTTTGATCGGTTCAAAAGTTACAGAATTTTGGCCAACGAAAAACGATTTTCAGCCACTGTGCGTCGTTACTTTGACTTTAGTTGAATTTGTTAAAGTACAACGTATGTGCCCCGGCCTATACTCAGTTGCACGATCTGTCAAAAGTTGCATGCGTGCTCAAAAAGTACGATAGTGTGGATTAAAAGTGGCACCAACGACGCCATTTTCAAACGATTTTAAAGTTAGACAGAATTTTTTTAGATTTTTTTGTGCTTAAATCAAACGATTGTGTACGATAGTGAATCCTGGCCTTAACTAAGCCAAGTTATTATTATTATCTCCTTCTTCTTTTCTTTTTTTTATGTATTCATAAAGTGGCAAGAGAATAACATTTGTTTTAAAGCTTCTATTTCTAAATATATACCGTAGTCATAAGATAGGATATCTCCCAATACTATTTCTGAGTTCAAAGAAGACTGCTTAAAAATTTATTGAAGTTCATTTATAGTACCATTGAAGAAGCATTGAATTTATAACATATCTGATAAAAACTGAGTATGACACATTTAAGATGAAATCCATTTTAGTATGTCTATATTTAAAATGTCTTGAAATCGTTTCTAAAAATCATTGTGTAGGTTTCAAGTGTTGATAGTAAACAAGTCATGCTTTAATGATGCTGCTGATAATTTTGAGATGTTTTTGAATTCGATTTTTTGTAAAAAGACAATTGAACACAACTGCTGCAGTACTATGTTTTTAAAATTAATTACTTAACGTTAGAGATTACCGTCATTAAAAAAAAAATTATACAAATATGTCAAAAACGATATTAAATTTGTGTTTGGTTATACTCCTTAGTTCGAAGTTATCTCAGAGATAGCTCTTTCTAGTTCATTTTCTTCTTCTTTTATCTCCAGAGCACGCGAGATTGTTTCTCTTCGTGGCTCGACTATGAATATCTCGAACGAATCTCTTTGACGAGAAGACCTAGTTACCATGTGAATAATTGAAACTGTTTGTTAATTAACCTTAAAATCGTAAAGTCGTTTTTGACATACCATTTAAGAATTTGAAGTTAAGTTTAAACTTGAATTGTTACATACAGCTGCTAAAAAATAATTGATTAACTGATGTTTTCAGTTATTTTAAACTAATAAAACATACGCACACACTTCTAAACGCAGTCTTTTATGTGGGAGTTCAATGCTACTTACACATTGTAAAAAATTTTCCAAAAATTGAAGGTCAACATAAAATTCCTTTTTTTTAACACATATCTATACAAATTAACATAATTATGAAGCAAAAATAACATCGTGCATTTCCGGCAAACATTTTCATTGTACAAGTTAACGACACAAAAGTTGTTGATCTTTTTCCCATTTTTTATATTTACCACTAAATAAACACAAGTCATTGGCTTATTGCAAATAATCAAAAGTTATTGACTTGTTCCCAATTCTATATTAATTCTTATTGCAAAGAAGCAAACGTTATTCACTTGTTCCCAATTCTAAATTAATGCTTACTACATATAAGCAAAAGTTATTAACTTGTTCCCAATTCTACAACAAGAAAATGAATATGATGACCGTAGCATTATTTATTATTATTAAGTTTAGTTTTAAGTAAATTCAAAAATAAAATGTTAATCGTTATTTTGGTAGCAACCAAAGAAGTACATTAATAAGTAATTCTCAATCTACATCATTATAATTGGCAAAGAAGTACATTAATAAGTAGTTCTCAATCTATATTATTATAATTGGCGCCCGAACACAAAAAAACATCCTACAGGACAAAACGAAGTATCCAAATAAATCCGAGAGATAAAAGAAAGCATCTAGACACATCCTACAGGACAAAACGAAGCATCCAATTATTTCCGAGAGATAAAATGACATATCTAAAAACATCCTAAAGGAGCAAGTAAGCACCAAATCCGTATAGCTAATCAGCATAAGGACATCACGCAAGGGGTTAGAAGGGGAGACCTAAGTAACCATAAAGGACGAAAAGGAGAATCGAAGCTTTTGCAACGTAATGATAATACAATTAATATTCTTCATGTAAGTTACGAAAGAAAATTAAATACAATTTTAAATATTTAAATAAGTGAATTATAAATATTGTGCTAAATATAAAATTGCAAGTGATTTTAACAATCGTAAATAATATAAAAAGAAAAATATATAAATATAAAAGAAAATATAAAGATAAAAAGAAAAATACAAGCAACACATTAATAGTTTAAACCAAATATAAAATCTTTTGAAGAAGTTATAAGCTAATAAATTTGAAAAGAAAGTCTTGAATTATAATTAAATTAATAAATGAGAAAACAAACGTAATTGAAATTTATTTTAACGATATTATAATCAAAATTATAAAATTTTGTAAAAATTTCAAATTTAACTCCAGTAAAATTTTTATTTAATACTATTTTCAAGTGAAATCAAAAGTTAGTTTAAATTAAAATCTTAAATTGAAAATTTAATTATTCGAAATATTCTTCTGTAGTAAATTTTTAAAATTTCTACACAATACAAAAACTTTCTTTTTTCTGAAAACTCTGAATAACATGGCAAACCCATCCAACCTCGTAAGACCTCCCGTCCTTAACTTAGAACAAAATCGTCCACAACCTTATCGCCAAGATCAAATGAATGCTGCACTGCAAGAACAAATAGCCAACTTAGTTACAAAACAAGTTAGGGTAGCAATCGGATTATTAAACAATCCAAACGAGGATTTTCGTAATGGTGTAGAAGAAGTGATTGAGGCTAGATTTAGAAATAACATAAGGGATTTAGATCAAATTCCCGACATCGTTCGATCTTTAAGAGAATTTTCTGGAAATTCATCCGAATTTAATTCATGGAGGAAAAGCGTTGACAGAGTGCTGGAAATTTATGGTAATACCAAAGGTACCCCGAAATATTACGAAATACTAAGCGTTATCCGTAACAAGATTACAGGTAACGCGGATGCAGCCTTGGAGTCATATAACACTCCTTTAAATTGGAAAAGCATTGTCAAGTGCTTAACATACCATAATGGGGACAAACGCAATTTAGGTACATTAGAATACCAAATGACTTCTTTGATTCAAGGTAGAAACTCAATACAGCGCTTTTACCAAGAGGTTTACTCAACTCTCCTTAATACTGAATAAAATAGGAGATATGGATATAGGTAGGGAGACATCCATAATACTTACACAGACATACCGAGACAAGGCCCTTGATACTTTCATTGTGGTCTTAACGGAGATCTGACTTGCCACAAGCATTACATTTATGATTGAAGCTGCAAAATCAGAATTATAGAACAGAATACGCCTTTAGCCATCATAACGTAAGACCACGCAAAGAATTCACACCGCCCCCACCCCCACCAAGAAGGAAAAATAATAGATTACCGTTTTACCCCGAACTTACCCAGAACAATGCTAGGCATTACGAACACAATCAAAGGTCATATCAGCCAAAATCATCAAATTAATAACCAGTTTCCACGACAATTTCAATCTCAAGGACCATATTTTCCGCAAAGTTTTACACCATTTAAGCCTATAGCTCCAAAGCTATAAAAACCTGTACCAATGGATATCGACACTTCTATCCAAACCAAAAATATTAATTTTCAAAATAGACCTCGTCAGACAAACCAATTTTTTGGGAAAAGACCTCTTTCCCAAAATACAGCAATGCCCCAAAACAAATTACAAAGAAGTTTTCATATGGGATTTAACGAAGAAGCCTCTTCTAATAATACTTTTTACACTGAAAACGAAAGTTTTAATAACATAAAAGATGGCCACCACCAAACAGCTCAAGAGCAAAATCTTGATGACTACATTCAAAACTATTTCGAACAAGAAAATATACAGGAAGATACCGACGACATGTCAGACATACATTTTTTTAAGTTAGCTCATTCTTCGCTCCCATATTTTAAATGTGAGGCGAAGAATGGACAAATACTGAAAATTCTTATTCACACTGGCTCGAATAAGAATTACATACAACCATCCCTAGTTACCAAGGCAATTCAGAACCAAAACATGTTTTTCGCAAATTGTATATCGGGCAATATAAAAATTACGCATCACACCCGTGTAAATCTTTTTAACCTAGCAAACCTTGAAATGAAATTCTATATTCTACCATCGCTAAAATCCTTCCATGGCATTCTTGGTCATGACAGCCTAAAAGAGCTTAATGGAATAATCCATATAAAAGAACAATACATGCTGATAAATAATAGTAAAAAAATAAAAATCTATCAACAAACTTTTCAAGCCATAAATAAAGTGGAATTTAGAACCAACCACTTAACAAAAACTCAAATGATGAAACTTCAAGAAGCAATCCATGCACATCCAAACTTATTTACAGAACCAAATCAAAAATTAATCAATACCACACGCGTTCAAGGGGAAATTAGAACACTGATTGATTCACCAGCATATTCAAAAACGTACCATTATCCCATGGCACTTAAATGTGAAATAGAAAAAGAAATAGCTGAGCTCTTAAATTATGAGATAATTATACCATCAAATTCGCCATATAACGCACCCGTTTGGATTGTTCCAAAAAAGTGGATGCATCTGGCGAAAAATAATTTAGAATTGTAATTGATTATAGAAAACTTAATTCTGTCACCGTGCCCGACCGTTATCCTTTTCCAGAGATAAACAAAGTTTTATCAAATGTAGGCGAAAGACCTTAAGAGAGTGATTCGAAAAAACCGCATTTTCTATTAACAATGGTAAATTTGAATTCATACGACTACCTTTGGGGTTAAAAAATTCACCATTTAGTTTTTCAACGTACATACGACGACGTTTTGAGGGACTATATAGGAAAAATATGTTGTGTCTATATAGATGACATAATTACATATATTTAGTAAAAATGAAAACGATCACTTTCAAAATTTAAAAAAAAAATTTCAAACATAAGAATCTGCCAATTTTAAGGTTCAACTTGACAAATGCGAATTTGTGAAACAGGAAGTAGAGTTTTTGGGATTCATTGTAGGCATCAACGGTATAAGAATTAACCCCGAAAAAGTGAAAGCAATAAACAGAATGAATCCGCCTAAAACCTTGAAGGAATTAAGAAGTTTTCTTGGAATGTCAGGGTAGTACCGTCACTTTATCCAAGATTTCGCAATTTCGCAAAATTAGCTAAACCCTTGACATCCCTTTTAAGAGGGGAGGATGGACGCGTCTCTATAAACGCATCAAAAAACAAACCCATATATCTCAATCAAGACGCAATAAACTCTTTCGAAAAAATTAAAAGTTCACTGACTTCAGAGGATATTATTCTCTCCCATCCGAACTTTGAAAAAGACTTTGACTTACCAACAGATGCTTCAGAATACGCAATTGAGCAGTTTTGTCACAAAATGGCAGACCCATAACGTTTCTCTCAAGAACGTTAAATAAGGCGGAAGAACACTACGCCACTAACAAGAAGAATATGTTAGCAATAATTTGGGCACTAACCATTTTGAGAAACTATTTGTATGGGTCAAGAAAAGTTAATATATATATAGACCACCAGCCTCTCCTTTTTGCTCTTAGCAATAAAAGCACTAATAGAAAGATGAAAAGAGGGAAATCCATCTTAGAAGAATTCAACTATGAACTAAAATACCAACTGGGTAAGACTAATGTGGTAGCTGACGCATTGTCTAGACTCCAACAAATAAACTCTATGACAGCAACCCAACATTTACAGAACCTGTAAAGAACAAAAATATGATCGTAATCCAAATAAACCAAAGATAGAACCAACTCCGATTCCGCAAAATCCAGGAGAAATAATCCATATTGATATTTACTCAACCGAAAAAAGCTTGGTCCTTAGGGCCATTGACAAGTTTTAGAAATATGCGCAGACTATAATTCTGAAATCTTGGGCAATAGAACACATAAAAGAACCTCTTATGGTATTCCTAATACAATAGTGATAGACAACGAAAAATTTTTAAATTCTGCGACCATAAAATTTTTGCTTAATAACCAATTCGGAGTAAATATTTACACAACACCTCCTTATTGCAGTTCTGTTATTGGACAAGTAGAAAGGTTCCATTCTACCCTTTCTGAAATTATGCGATGTTTAGGAACAGAAAAACTTCACACCTCGTTTCATGACTTACTTACAAAATCAATTTCACTCTACTACTAAGAAAAAGCCAGTAGAAATATTTTTTTGTAGAAAATATAAGAATATCTAGGAGGCAGAAGATAAAAGAAAAGAAATTTTAAGTAGGTTAAAAGAAAAACAAGATCAAGATTTAGAATTTCATAATAAAGACAGAGAAAAGATTAGAAAAATCTAGAGTGTTTATCGTGGGTTATTTGACACTTGAGTTAATTTCAGAAACAGCTGTTCGTTTTTATGTTAGTATTATCTTACTCCTTTGCATTAAAATTTTGTACAAAATGAAAAAAAAAATTAATATTAATCAAATCGGAAACTATCAATAATAAAATATCAAAATAAAAATTGAAAATATTTAAGTTCTTGCAGTTTTTGTAATCCATTATTAATGTTATTTTACATACATGTTTGTATGTATCAATGTATGGACATACTTGTATTCTTGTAAATAAGTTCATGATTGCACACAATATAGTATTTTACACAAAAACAGCGTTGTCTATCGTAATTTCAAGTTAATTTCGTTGAAATTAAGTAAAATAAGTTGATTTGGGCAACTGTTACATATATGCGAAATTACATAACTTCAAGTTGATTTCGGCCGAAATCACGAAATGACTTAATTTCGTGGCAGCCTGAACGGGCGGCTATAACGATTGAAAAGAAGGTATTAAAAGACATTTCAAATTTAGCAATAGATATTCCTTCAACCTATTATAAAAAGATTATATAGTACAACCAACATTCTTTAAAGTACTGAGGCAAATTGTTATATTCAAGACTATCATGTATTTTAATTTTTGCTTAGTTGTTTCTAGCCTACATCTTGGTGTCCATAAATTGCTGTTATTACGAGTTTATAATCTTTTTCTTGAAAAATTTACTGTGTGATTACCAATGCAATGTAATAGCCCGTTCAGGCTGCCACGAAATCAAGTCATTTCGTGATTTCGGCTGAAATCAACTTGAAATTACGTAATTTCGCATACATTTAACAGCTGCCCAAATCAACTTATGTTACTTAATTTCAAGGAAATTAACTTTAAATTACGATAGACAACGTTGTTTTTGTAGAACATACTACTTTGTGTGCAACCATGAACACATTTACAACCTTAAAGGTCCGTTTCGTTAGAATAAAATTTTAAGTGTCAAACGGATATATACAAATTTTATACAAAAGTGTTTTTATAATATTCACGTATTTTTAAATTCAATAAAAGTTAAAAACTTTACAATGGCAAAATAAGTGTACAAATTATGTAAAAAATTTAGTATGAGAAATTTTTTTTCCAGGACAAATTATAAAAAACGTTCAAACTGGACTGATGCCTCCGAAAGCGTCTTTGTGCAATTGTGAGGAGACAACATCGATAGATTGCGGGTAAACCGTAAAAACTCTTATATATTTGAAGAAATGTCCGCAAGTATAAAGGATTTTAGTCACGCTTTCACCTTAAAGTAAATCAGGATAAAATTACATAAATATAGGTATTGTTAAATTTATTTGATACGTTCTTTATTTTTAAAATCAAAATAAAATTTAGAATGGAAAAGAAAATATTTGGTCCCTTGGGAGGAAGTCCGTCCACATGGCCACTTTATAATAGGGTTCACGCAATAACTGGTTAGCACAAATCCAACAAATTTTAAGAGCTTATGGAAAATAAATTAGGTAAGTATTATACATTAAGAGATTTTTTAGCGGAGTATCTTTTAAGTAATTTAAAACAAATAATATATATATATATATATATATGTATATATATATATATATATATATTATTTGTTTTAAATAATATATATATATATATTATTTGTTTTAAATTACTTAAAAGATACTCCGCTAAAAAATCTCTTAAAGTTTTTCCAAAAGAGTCATTATCAGAAATTTCGTTGTCTGTAGACTAAGGTCTTGTGTTTTCAAAATTTTTTTGTGCTTCCAACCACTGATCGTTAACTGTATCATTTTCTTCTATTAAAAATTGTGTAGGATAGGATTTTGTTAACATTTTGTATGTTATTATCAATGCCTTTACCCATTTTCCTGAATCTTTATTTCAGATGACCAAAAGCATTCTCTACAACTCTGCGACATTTTAAGAGATTATAAATGAAATTTTTTTCACTTTCTGATGCTGCAGTGTAATTAAATATTCAAATAGTCTTAATGCCGATTCTCCAACTAAAAATGAACCAATTTTTTTTATTGATTTGCCTTATAAATGGTCTTTAAAGGAATTTAGACAATTTTCGTTTTAAAACAGATTTTTCAAAAATTAAGGATTCAATACAGCGGCCTGGGCTGCCTACATTAATATAAATAAATTTGCACCTAAAAAATCATATGTATTAATGTAAATAATCAATGAATTATTAACCGTAATTTTAACTGTAATCTATAACCGCCAGTTAGATAGTAGAGTACCACCCTTTATAACTGTAGTAGTCACATGTTTCCTCTTTGGGAGGGTGAGTTTCTGTATGGCAACCATCTATGAATAAATTTATTTGTAAACATATTTTAATCTTTAAGTAAACTACTCATATACACATTTATGGGTAATTATTTATAGCACCAAAGCATTGTGGAAATCCCAACATTTCAAATCAATTAATACAGATAGTGATCATTGTGTTGATAAACATGTTTGATGTCATATACTTTGAGTGCATCCCTCGCCAAACTACATTGCAAAAGTCATTTAAAATATAACATACCGTCGATTTTTCCACACTAAACAGTTGGCTGATAGTTAAATACTCGGAAGACGATTTTAGTGCAAATAAAGCAATCGCAATACGTTTTGGCAAAGGTATGCATTTTTCGAAGTTGCTGTTTTCTTTCGCAAAGTCTCTCAACTCTTCACAAAGACGCCCGAACGGTTTCTGCGTCATTCTAAAAGTCTCTTTAAATATTTTTTTAGTAAAATAGGAACGTCCTCTTCCCAAAAGAAGATGTCCCTAGGCTGATGGAAATAAAAATACACGTACGTACATACATTGAGATGTACAAACATTACGTATGTTAACATTTGTTGTGGATTATAAGAATTGCAAGAGCTTACATATTTATAAAACGTTTTTCCACTTTGAAACGCCAGAAACAAATGAAACTGATTAAACAAGGCAGAGTGGATTCTTTTTATTTTGACGTCTTTTTCCAATTTCAGCCGCTGCAGTATCAATTTATTTTTTGATATTTTATTGTTGATAGCTTCCAATTTCAATGTTAATAACTATTTTTTCTTTTTTTAAATTTTGTACAAAATTTTTATGCAAAAGAATAAAATTATACAACTATAAATAAAAACGAAAAGCTGTTTCCGAAATTTACTTTATGACAATAATACCCACGATAAACACCTTCGTTTTCGTTCGTAATTTCAACTTGAAATTACTTAATTTCGTGGCAGGCTTTAATAACTTAAATTAATAAGTACACACTACATTAATTCCAGTATTAGTAACACAATTTTGGCAATAGTCCTGTATAGAGACAATATCATGATGCTTACGAGAACAAATTGGACTAAAGAAGTAGTTAACAATTTTTTCCTTTGCAAGAAGAAACTCTAAGCACATAAAAATTCGCCATAATAATGAAAGAATTTTATCTGATCCAAAATGAAGAGGCATTGTCTTAATAAACATACTAAAGAAACTATGTTAAAACTATTTTTTGTTTGTTTTGAAAATACTACACACTGTTTTTATTTTGTTTTACAGACACATGTAGCAGGTTCTGTAAGTTTTTACATCATTATGATGTAATTTATATTTTTTTTATATATTTGTGAATACTGAGCTTTCTTAACATTTACAATTTATATACTAAGATATTAAGTAGTTTAAACAATTGGTACGAATATTTTGTCTTCACATTTATCCGATTTTTTTTAATCCGGTATTTTATAAAAAAAAGTATGTATTTGCAAATAAAACCTTATATGTTTGCTATGATGTACGAGTATGTTATCAGTAATTGCCAGAACAACGTACGTACATATACCTATATGTATGTGTGTACATGTATCTATTCAAACGATAACGAACGTTTATCATATCAAGGTCGATGTTGTTGACTAATACACATGTTTTTTATATAATAAACATGAATTATTTTTACATTTCTGACATTTTCCTATCTTTAAATAATTTTATTAAGCATTTTATGTTTGTAGAAAAGTAAAATTTATAATTTTTGCAAATAAGTGGAAATAGTATGACTAAATCATTAGTTTGTTAAGAGCATTCCTTTCGCTATTCTGTGCTCATAACTATTCATATTAGAAATAAAACAGCGATCTGCCCCGAGAATGCCGTGGCAGTAAAATCGTGACCAACTTTGGTTTTTAGAAAAAAAAAACAGATTACTAATAAGGGAAAATTTTTTTATTATTATTATTTAATAAAGCGAAGAAGACAGGAATAATTCTCTTTTCGCCTTTCTCCTACTCTTTGCTGAAATATTGCTAAGTATACAAGTGTATATGTAAGTGCATATGGATATCTGCCTGTACAGTTAGTAAGCTAAAAACTATACGTCTAAGATTAGTAGTAAGGTTTATCGGACTAAACTAATAACATTACAAAAAAAAAAAAAAAAAACAAAAAAAAAAAACATCAAAAGCCGTAAAACATTTTTATTCACGATCTTATAAATGGACGAACAAGCAGCCATATTATGTCAAAATTTTTTTTTAAATTGTTTAATTTAGTTTTTAACCAAATGAAGAGTTAAGTAAGTTTTCCCTAATTATTATTTTTTGTTTGTTTTTAAAGTTGTAGATACAATTTTAAAACGCAGTTCCAACTTGGCTTGAATTTGGAAAATCTATACAAGTATTTTATATCGATTTCTTTTTGGTCAAAAAAGAGAAAGAGATTTTTTTATTTCTTCCCTTTCAATTAATGTTTACTTTAATACTCCCAGACTCCAAAGAGTAAAAAATTTTCCCCTTTTGAAAAAAAAAACGCAGCAGTAAATATACATTTTTAAAACTTATTTTATAAACAGCAATACAAACAAAAGGAACACTTCACAACTATTACCAATACCGTTGAAAAAAAAATTTAAAAAAGTAAATAATGAGAAGAAATGTTAACCACCATCGTCAAAAACGTAAGCAACTACAAACAATCACCCTCTACAACAGAACATCATCAACAGCATCATCGTCATAAATATAATTATAAGGTTCTTCTTCCACCCCCTAACACTAACATTGAATTTGACCAAAATTACTACTAGTGCCTCCATCACCACACTATTACAACTCTTTGCTACCACTCTTGTATAACCAACACATTTATAACAGATTTATTCAATCTAGCAAACACTCACGCACCCATACTTCTAGTTTATGAAAGTAAAAATAAATAATAAATAAAACAGGACCTGCCATTTCTTTTTTTTTTTGTGTTTTTGTTGTAGAAGAAAATATTTTGAAATAGGTTTTTCTTTTTTTATGCCTGTCTTTTGTCCACTGTGAATCAAGTAAAATGTAGAACGCGCCATTTTGTACAAATTAGTTTTTTTTGTTGAGTGTACTTTCAAATTTATGCCATATTAAAATTAATTAAAATTCCAAAACTAATTTTAACTCTATAATGAAACCGATTTTATTAAAACAAACCTCACTTTGCAATTAAACCACTTTATTAGGTTAATCACAAAATAGTTTTACCGAATATTCTAAAAATTATCATTTGTTACATAGATGAACTCAATTTAAAGCTTAATTTGCGGCGCTATCCTTTTTAATTTACAAATAGAAAAATATTATGAAACATCATTTTTGACAAATGGATAATATTTTTTTATTATTTTTCCTTAAAAATTTCTTTGTTGACAAATTTTCCTTTCTTGTTTTGTTTTTTATAATATATTTTAATCAGGTAAAATCCATTGCTTTAATTGTTTTTTAATTAAGTGTGTAATTTAGTAAAATTTCACATGATCAACAGTACACAGTATGGCAGAATTAAAATATTTTTGAAATAACTCAGTCACTTGTAAACGGCTAGGCCGATGGATTCAAAGTTTTCATGAGCATAGGTGAGGAGTTTTTGACACGGTCTTAAGGGCCTGGTCTTAAAAGTAGGGACGAGGTACTTAATATTAAGAAAACAAAGCGCCATCCCTGGAAAGTAGATGGTATCAAGCTTCAAAACATTAGCTCAAGATCTCCTCTGCTATACTCATGTAAAATGTTGGATCAATCGGCATAGCCGTTTACAAATGGCTGAGTTATTTTCAAAACATTTAGATTATGTCCCACTGTTCAGTAGCTTAGTGAAGATGGAATGCATTACAAACGAGTAGCCTTTTAATTCTTATTTTGCTTTCAAAATAGAAATCTTTGAAGCATGATTCAGAAATTACAAAAGTTTTTCCTACCAATCGACTGCTAAAAAAAAACTGAATGATGAAATTTACTATCTAGGATAATTTTTCAAATTTTATTGGAACACATTTCATTGTAGTAACGACAACAATACATTTTACTTACAGATGAGCTTCTTGGCTCTCTAATATTTAGGGTGTTATGACTCCAAATTAAATTTTGAGGCAGTGTCTCTGGAATAGGGATCGTATTCCGTTTGGACGAAAATAATATCGGACACGGTAAATTGTCTCTTTTTCTAAAACCTGAAAAATGTATTTAGCTTATCGAACATCACATCGGATTTTCTGGCCAACAACATTAAGAGCTTCCGATTGATTATGTTTTTATCAGCATAACTGTATGTAAACATATAGAATTGGGTCATGAGAGTAATTAGAACTTGTTTCAACATTCACTAGTGTTAAGATCCGCTATAAAATGTTAAACCACACGTAATTAAAGGAAAAATTTTGGCACAGTAAGTGATGTTCTAACATGCACGGATGGTGGTCGATTGCTTAAGAAGTAATGTTCTTAAGAAAATGAAATTAAAAAAAAAAAAAAATAAAACGAAATAAGAATAATAAAACTTTAAGGGACTCATCGTTTATGGAAGATTTTGATTTCAATTATTTCTCACGTGAAGCCAAAATTTTTTATAAGCTGCGTTAGATTTTACGTCATGAGCATTTCTATTGGAAGTAAATTGTACTTTTTTCCTTAGCAGCTTAGTAATTATGTAGACAAACTGTGTGCAGAAGTTATGTCTGCCCCTTCTTTAAAAATACATTTCGATTGACTCACTGGACAATTGCTATAATAACGCTATGATCTCAAATAAAATCGGTGATCTAATTCTTGATACCCATTCGTTTTTGCGTACGACATACTTTCCTGGTCGATCGGCTAGTACATTTCATAATTTGATTCGCTTCTTATTGCGTAGCGCGTATCTATGCGGGATGACCTTCCTGCGAAAATCCCTTCTGCCACTGTCGATAATAAATAGTTCAAATCGATACTTCTTTATATATTGTCCTTTCCATAAGCCAAAAAATTAACTCAAAGGGTTGTTATACATAGTAAAAATATTCTTTTGTTTGGAACCATATTTGTTGTCTACTATAATAATAAAATTGGTAAACGAAACCACAGTTTAAAACAACATATTCTATATAATTTGATCATAATATGATAAATTATAAGTTTTTTCGTTTTTAAATTTTTTATTTGTTTATTTATTTATTTTTAGAGAAGTTGGTACTAAAAAGTTCTGAAAACTATGTAGTTAAGGCGATGCCGAAATGTTGTTTGTTTTCGCACACACATACATATATTAAGAAATTTAATATGTCAACGATATGTTATGGTATAAATATCTTTTAGAGACTACTATATAGGTAAAACTTAACAAAATTTTGAATTTCAAAATACTCATGTTGCTCTTTTTGTGTATAATAAACATCGTATGATCAATTTTTACCAAAACTTGTTTTTCAACATCATGGTACTTGAGAGAATATCACAATCATAATTTTTTTAGTATTTATTTGGATAAATAAAGTAAAACTTGGCGTTACATCCATAAATAAAAGATCCCGTTAGAAGCATAAGTAACATTTGACTTTGATGCTGGTAGTTACGCACTGTTTCGTCGCCATCAATGAGTTGCTCATTATTTTTGGAATATTATTCAAAAATTAAAATTCTTTGTTTGTTCTCCTATGTAATTAATTACATATTTCTAAGGTCTAAGCTATAAAATTGCCCGTTATCTTGCCTAAATTTCGGGTTACCGAAATTATATTTCTCTTACACGTTCTTTGTAAAGAAAGTACTTATAACCATTCAAGCCCTATATAAAAGCATTCGTAACTTATGAAAACATTTAAATTAAAAATAATTTTAAAGAAAATTTATTAAAGGCAATGTTTACAGATCTAGATAACTAAAATTTTTAAACCAAATTTCTAATTCATTAAGCAAACGCATTATTTTCTTTAGTTTGACTAACAACACTATGTAGCCAAGACATTAAATTGTGGTGTGCAGACGGATTGTCTAACTCCTTCTACATAAGGAAACTGGTCAATATTGACTATTGACTTTGGATAAGTTATAGAATAATCAGCGACCAAAGAAGTAGTGACAAGTCAAAAATTTAAATAAAGAATTACAAGTTCTCATAAAGGCTTTGTATTCTGTAATAAATTTTTTAAGACTTACAGTTAGAATGCAAAGAAAAGAAGATACATCAGAGACTTTTCTATACTTTAAACAGAATGCAAAAAGGGAATTTAAAAATTCTTGCCTTTTCTGATTTTTTTCATTGGTGGACCGATTCTGATTTTTTTCTTTATTGAAAAGGTTATGCCTACCGATGGGTTCTATTTAAAAAAAAAATTAAAAAGAGTCAAAACTTATTGCAATGGCTCCTTTTAAGAAAGGGCAAAAAAAGAAAAAAATATATCCTTTGAAATTAAAGTTTGCGTCCATAGAGACGTAAGTTAGCAAATATGGCCTTCATTTTTTGGATCCTAATCGAAGGACATTTTAAACTTACACTGTGTGCGTATCACTATACAAGCTAAAACGCTGGTATTGATAATAACATTAAAAATTCAACGGTCTTCCTTAAGAGATGTATTTTGACGTATATGGTCTTTTATTTGGACCTCAATAGGCAGAGTCTTGAAATTTATTTAGAGTGCGTATTCGGTATAACTACAACCGCGCAAAAAATTAAATGATGTCCCTATATAAGATTTAAATTCAGAAATAAATATAGTGTGTATAACTATACCCGGTAATAAAGATATAAAAAATAAAACTTAAATGGGGCTTTTATATTTTGAACTGCAAGAGGTTATTTACTTACATTTCTTTAAGAAAACTTATACTTACGGAGTAGTTTCATGTCATGTATATTTTCATTTTATACTTAATGTGCGCCTGTTCGTCAACCTCTCTTGAAGTTGACATTTTTTTTGCAAGTATTATTATCAAATAAATTATTAATTTGTTCTCCACGTCGCTATTTTCTTCTACGTAAATTGCAGCAGTTAATAGCAGTACAACTTACCTATAATTTTGCGATTCCGCAAACAAAACAGCCCAGCACATTTTTATTTTAGCACAATTACTTAATTATTTTCTTGAAATAGTTTCTTTTGTTGACATTTTCACTTTTAGAGTTGTTTTTGCCGTTGACCGAAAGAGAACAGATTTAAAACTAAATGAATTGTTAGAAAAATCAGACATTGAAGCATATTACTGTTTTAACATACTGAACATATTTTTATTAAAGCGCCTGTTTGTTTGCTCAAATATACTCATGTGAGAAGTTAGACATGTTAATGTATGTATTAAAGTGTGAATGTCGACTTTGTTACTCGTATCCGGTAGTATCATGCGTCATTAACATATAAGTACGCATCTCATATATGCAACCGTTTATGTTGTATGTTTGTATTAAGACGGAGTACCTATGGAACACACACTAACATGCAAACATAAGCACATATATTAACACATACAAACATTGTCCACTGCATTTGAAAACAAAATTTGAATAACTTAAATAGAAATTTTGAAACAACTATAAAACAAAAAGGGTTAAATCTATGAATCTTTGCTCAATGTTAATAGATTGATTACCCTTTCTGTTTCCAGCTACTTGGTTTATAATCAGAAGGTAAGTATTAAAGAACAACTGTCCGCAAACTGGATAGCAAACTGACCTAACCGGTTTGACCAGTTACTGGGCTGTTTTTATTAATGCTAAAGGACAATACAACATAAAACCAAAAAAAAAAAAAGAAACTAAATAAAAGTAAAATATGCATACGCACTATTTTATGCGTCATATCGCTCATCATTCATTATCCTTTTTTTGTTGTTCTGATCAAACACAAGTCACTTTCCCTTTATACATGTAAATGCAGGCAGATAGGGTGGCTTTTACTGGGTTGATCTTTCAACACAAAACAGAAAAATTAATACAGAAATCAACAATTCTTAAAGAAACTGATAACGAAATATACAATTTTTAAATATTAAATCCTCTAAATTTATGCGTAAAAACTCCTGGTCATAGGATTGCCTTCAAAGACATGTGCTATGGTCATAGCGATTATGTCACTTGCAACAAGAACAACAAAATTTGCTTCTTATTAAGTTTAATAAGTTTCTTAAAAAATTATGCTAATTAACTAGCTGCACCCTTAAGAGGTTGTATAAGACATAATCATTTTTCGTTAGTTGACGATGTTAAGATAGGGATGATTTCACAAGGCTGGATTTATTTATTGTTGGGATAAACACAGTTTGTATATTAATATTTTTATTCTGAGCCGTTCATATATGTTAGCATCTATAAAAGCCAGCGGGCTAGCAAACCTCGATGTTCACAAAAAACAACAGACCTTAATGTATATTTCAACAACGGTCATCATCGTTGTGGTACCAACCCATGCACACACTGACAATATGCAAATACAAAGTTTAAACAAAAAACCAAAAAAAAAAAGGGATCGACAATGATCAAGAAGCTAAAGCTACATGCTGAAAGATACTATAAAATGTTTAAATAAATTTAGATACTTTGATTTGAAGCTTGGAGTAGAAAACTAAAAACTGGTTTTCCCAGGCCTTACAAACAAACACACACAAACACACAAACTCTTACATTTTAATGGCATTTGTAAAAAACAAGTTTTGCCTCTTTTGTTAAAACGCACAATTTTTTTTTTATTTTTGCCTGCATATGCAGGACATCACAACAAATATAACGACCAGTCCATTCAATATCGTTTTTGTTGCAGTTTCTGTTTTCATTTATATACCTTAATATGCACAGAATTTAAGATTCAAAAAATAATAAAAACTCTGTTTAAATAAAAACTAGGAGAAAATGTTTCAATCACAAAAACCTCAGCAATCATTCATATTTTCCTTGCTTTTTCGAATTTTGTTGTTGCACTCCCTAAATAGAATTTCAAATGATGCTTAAAAAAGATTTTTTTTAACCAAATTAAAACGTTTTTTTGTTACTGTACTGGAGTAGACTAATGCTTTTTTTTAGCATCTTTGAACCTTTTTCGTTTCTTGCTAACGAATCAGAGACCTGATTACCATGATGATTAATATCGCGCTATAGAAAAACAGACCACCTGTACTGCTAAGTCGAATGGCAGTTAGTACTAGATATTCATATATAACAGGAGCTCACATCCAAATAATATCTTTTTATGTTTGTGCCTGCAAAACTCAGTTATTTTTTAGACGATTTTGATTTTTTTTTATTAAAAGATGGTCCCGTTTTAAAAATAGTTTATAGTTTGAGAAGTAAAAGGGTGTCCCTATACAACATACATGTTTTTTAAGTGTATTATGAACCACTCTAAAATTAAAAAAAAAACTTTAAATAAAAGGGTGTCCCCACAAGTGACGTAAATTGACCTATATAATCTTATCTTTTGAACCATTATAGAAAAACGCTTCAAAAATGGACAAAATGCCGACTGCTATGACCGTTATAATAACAACTATAAACTTTAAAAATTATAAATTAAACGGTGTCCCAATTGTTCATTTAATTTGATGTATATAGACAAACTTTTAGACAGTTGTAGACAGAAATTTGAAATTTACAAGGAGCTTTAATTCTAAGTTCACTATAGAAACAAGTATTAAACTTTGATTTGGAAACTAAAGGGTAGGACAATAGTTGATATAATTTGATGTATATGACCAAACTTTTTAACCTTTATAGACAGGCAGTTGAAATTAACAAGAAAACTTTATTACTATGTCCGCTATAACAACAAGTATAAAATTTTGATTTGAAAATCAAACGGTGCCCCTATAACTTATGTATATGACCAAACTGTTGAACAGTTGTAGACAGACGGTTTAAATTTACAAAGAGTTGTATTGCTAAGTCCACTATAACATCAGGCATAAAGTTTTAATTTGGAAATTAGAGCGTGTCCCAATAACTAATGTAATTTTATGCATGTTGCAAAAGTTCTTTAACTATTGTAGATACACAGCTAAAATTTGTTTTGAAGTCGACTTTTTAAGAATTATTTTATAGGTATCAGTTATTCATACGAATTCTTAGACTTTTGAAGTCATCTCTTCGCATGTCTTTATATGTTTGTAAAGGAGTTAGAGTTATTTACTGCCGCAGAAATAATTCCGAAACTATTATCTACCTACTAAAAAACTATACGCCCTTATTTTGCCAAATTATAAACTATTTGTCACCAAACTGTCACCATTTTTTACTCGTGGTTCACTAAAAACTATATCGGGGTATTTGTCTTTAAATTAAAAAAATAGCTTGATGACAATAGGCATTTTTTACTATAATTTCAAAAATAGCAAAAGATCATTACAAGACCTGAACGAACTTTTTCAAGACTTGTAAGTTCAAATTTCTCTTTGTTTGAAATTGGCGGTACTTATATGGTTTTCTAAAGACATAGTTATGAAAATGCGCTCTTAACATTAATTATCACGATGTATTTCTTGTGCAGACTCGCTAAAATAAAACACTATATCTTATTTAAAATGTCTGAAGCAGTTTGAGCACATAATAATCTTTAATTTATTAGAAAAGTTATTTCATCCATTTAGGAGACATGACAAATATTTTTTCGTTAAAAATGCGGCTGCTACATGCAAATGCAAAACTTACGATCTTAAGAGTGTAATATCGTAACTACATAGCCATCTTCTTTGCTGTTAACAATATAAAAGTTCTTCTATTTGGTGAACATTTTCACAATTTGTAAAATATTCTTTTTTGCCACCAGCAGTTGTTGTTGCGACCCGGACATTATTTTATGAAATTAAAGGTTTCTAAACTTAATTTCTAAAAAAATATCAAGAACACTAATGAATCCTGTAGGCGCGTAATTCAGGTGGCTTCAAATATACAATACTCTGTAGAGCAAGTCTTGAAGAAAATACGTCATAGATTCTTCCAGACAGATTATTATTTAATATGAAATAGTCACGGACTGTTAAGTCTGAAGTCTGTAAAGTGTTTTTACTTTCTTATTGTTCTTGGTTACCTAGCACTCTCGCCGATAAAACAAATAGTATGTAACACTCAAAAGGTATAAGCAATTTCCTTACAAACTGCTTAGGAATCTTTTGTGATTTTTGAGATTCATTCACTTAAAAGATTGATATAACTGGTCCAAGACAATTGGCGTTGATTGTAGTGAAAGCACTGTTACAGACTTTTTAGAAAAACTAGGCAAGAATAAAAAATGCAAAACATTTTTTTTTAGTAGAAAGTGAGCGTGAATCTTAATAGAAACATTTTGAAAATCTCGAAAGCCACAGAGACTGTCTAGTCTATTTTTATAAACTTTTCAATATATGTATGTATACGTATACGAGTATAATAAAAGTTATTGAATTTAATTTATAAAGGTTTTTATAAAGAGTTTCTTGAAGCTGAGAATCTTTTTAAACAATAATTTTATTCTTTCTTTTAAAATTTTATATTTTTGACAATACCCCAGCAGTATGACTGTACAAATTTATGTTATTCTATTTTTTGCAATCATCACCAATTGCTTAAGAAGAATAATGGTTGAAAAAGTAAAATAAAAGGAAGTAAAAAATTTATGAGGAGGGAAAAGTGGAGGTGGATTTTTTCCTTTTTTAAAACACAAGAACCCTTAATTGCTATAAAATTTTAATATTTTATACAAGAAGAGACATTTAGATAAAAATGTACAGAGAAAACACCACTACACGGACAAAAATAAGAAAAAAAAACAATAAAATATTCCAACCATTGAACAGTCATTATTACTTTAGCTCCTTTTTCCACAACTACAACCACTCTGGACCATTGCGAAAAGAAAAAAGTTGTTTAACAAAGCTAAACATTTGCTAGATGTTTTTTTTTCTTTTTATATGCCTCGTCACCATTGTCGCCGCCATCAAAACGGGCGATCATTACCACCACCACCAACGCTAACAAGGCTAAACCAAACAAGAAATATTTCTTCAGGCCTGTGCATTAATAGTAGATAAGGCTGCGAGTATGTCAATGTTTGTTAGCCAGAATTAAAAAAATAAATGTATGTATATAAGCCAATTGGTACAATCATACTTAATCCAGATTTAGATGCAAATCTTAAAAAGTACCATGTTCCAAAAACTAGCTTTATTTGCTATAGATTTTCTCTGACAGTCAATAACTAGATAAAATAGAATCGTTAAATAGATGCTGGTCAGTCTAGTTTAGAAATTTTTTTGATAGTGCATTACTTTGTCTTGTTAAAACTGCTTGCCTTTTAATACTCAACTCATGCCAACTACAATCTTTAGTAATTCAGACAGTAACTGTGGGGTTCATCACTCTGCGGTTATGGCATATTAAGCTGCTATAGAATTATATTTAGTTTTGGCTGAGTTATTTAAAAGTCTTCTTAAAGTGTTTTGAAATTTCTTGTTAAGTTACTCCCAAATCATCATTCCTTTGACAAATAGACTCAGATTACCGCGGCAATTGATGCGCGTTTTAGTGTTTGCTTTATATCAAAGGAGCTAGACATGGTCCACCAAAAACAAATTTACCTGCTTTTTTTTAATAATCAGATAGATATTTTCTACAAGAGCGACAGGAACAGAGTTAATCCCAAATATATAATGTTTAAAGTTTTTCAGCTATTCGATTATGCGTTTGAGAAGCTAAAAACAACCATAAATAAGCAAAGTCCAGTTCAAGTCACTTTTCCCACTGAGTTGGGAATTTCTTTCCAACCGAATCGAATATCAGTCTAAATTCACTGCCGCATATGCTATTAATTGATAATAAATTTAGCACTTAATCATCGCTAAAGTATTAGTTTATTAATTGGCAATAGCTTTAATTTATGTGTACTTGGCATCAGGGGCACTTATTGCTTATCAAAAATAGTTTAAAGCTCAAAGCAGTCTTACAACAGCAGAAAAAAAAACTCTAGAAACTAATTAAAAACACTGTAATTAAATATTATTTTAGTTAGTTCTGGCTGGACTTAATGAAGTATAGTTGTTAGATTTAAGATTTGAATACTTATAGTTGGTTGAATTATTTCAAAGATACAATAAGCAACTTTGAAGAAGAAAGGCTACAAATGTTTTAATCACAAATTATTTGCAAATCTTTACTTCAGTAAGTTGCAATAAAAATGTAGCTATTGCATATTTCTCTTCATTATTATTCCATTAATTTAATGGCTTACACAGTGACAATATGCAACTCGTTATCTGACGTAACAAAACAGCTGCATTTCTTTCGATACGTTAGAATCTCACAAAGCTTAGCTATAGTTAACAATTTTAAAATAACAAACAAAAAGACTATTATTTGAATTCATTTCATTTTTGTCGCTCTAAACTTTTTGCAAAACGTTTTAACCTTAAAGAAATCAAGTTTTGTAATTTGGTACTATTATTTTGGCATTTACAAAAGGGGTAAAAAAAGTTCGTCATTATATTTAAGTGTTTCCACGCGAAGTTGATATAAAAAATATTATACAATTGTGCTTGTGAGCAATTATTTTATATATCTGTAAGTAAATTTATGTAAATAGAAATTACATAGCCTTGGCGTATTTGCCACATTCGTTTTGTTGCTTTTATTATTTAGTTTTTTTGCCAAGTGCAGCTTCAAAATCCAGTGAATGGACAATAATGATCCATCAAGGAAACAATTTCTTGAAAAGAAATTATTACTGTAGTAATTGTATTAACGCTAATGTTGTATTTGTTTCGAATCATCGATTGATGTAATATTCATTAGCGTAGAAATGAATGACTTCTTTCAAATTTGATTTAGCATTTAAAAATCTTTGCTTATCGAAATTTTAGCTCAATTACCTATAATCAAGTAAGAGTGCTTTATTCGGCTATACGAATCTCATATAACCTTTACAATGAATGTTAATATAGTTTAATGAAATAACTCTAATAAAAAAAATATTGGGATAAAAGAGAATTAAAAAATGAGAAAAAAAAATAAGTGCTGTAAAAAATTTTACATAAAAATGTTACCGGCACTTAAGCATTTTTATGAAATTTTTGCATTTCCTGAAAGATCTCATCAAGAGCTTTTAAATAATACCCATATTGATGTCTTAAAAATATGGTGCAAAATCGTACTTTTCTATGAAAAGTTTAGAAACCCATAACTTGAAAAATACGGGCGAGTGCCAACTTTTTACTTGAAGTTTTTTTTTATTATTTTTTAATTGTCTATCGCACCACATATATATTTTTTGAACAAGTTACTTCATTGTTCCAAATGATTGGAAAACTTAGAGGAAGGTGTGGTGTTTTGCCCACTGCCTCGAATAACATTTACCGATCTTGCTGATTTTCAAAACTATGTCTGATCGATTGGCGTATTTAGATTTTCTCTAGTTCACCTAGTGCCTTGGCAAAATCGATTTTAACATTAACACGGATGGACATCGCTCAATAGACTTCGCTATGCATAAGGATCCGGAATATGTACATTTTAAATTTTCATTGAGAAAACACGTCCACATACACAAAAAATAAACCTGATTTAGGCGGTTCAGTTTAAGATTTCTGTGAGCGATCAACGATGTGAGCAAAAGACGGGGGGTTCTTCAAATTCTAACTTCTAAGCGACAGAGAAATATTACATAAAGACAACCAATTAGGTGATTATGTAAATCTCGAAACTATTTGTAAGAAACTGAAGGTCAAACATGACACAATAACACTATTTTAAAAACTTTTTTAATAGAAAGTAAATATTTTTAAATGTTTAAGTTAAAAACCTAAAGTTGTTTTTTTTTATTTTTATTTTTTTTTTTTTTAAGAGAAGTAGCACTTCAGGCATTAAAACCTATTTAGTTATTTTTCGTAACCGTGCTACATTCTTTAGGAAAGGGATAGATGAGAGATAAGACAGGTGGTGAAAGAAGAGATAGAGAGTTATTTATTTTACTTCGCCGGCGAATCTGCTATGAGAAAGTACCGACGAAGGAGACTGCACCGTTTTTTGTTCATTCTGAATACGTATTTATACCATTAAACAGAAAAAAACATTTTTTTTTTGTATTTTGATTGCCACAGGATTTGAACTCTGAAACAACCAGGTTTGTAGTCAACGTGTTTACCACTTTGACTACAGCAAACAAACAATTTAAGTTGAGTTGATATTTCTTCCTTAAGAACGAATTTTGTTTATGCTTTAACACCGGACAGTGAGAAACATCTTTAGAAATCCAAGAAAATTTTATTTTGACTCCTTATTCTTAAATCTTGATAGCCGCGTTTATGCTATGTTGTGCAATCAAACGTACAGTGTTACAGATAAAAAAAAAAAAAACAAAAAAAAAAATACTGGATAATTGAAATTTTTGCTCTTTAGAAATTGACTTTTAGTAATAAATTAAAACGTCTTTTAACGTCAAACGCCTCAGTTGGTATAATTATTGATTTTCTAAAAAGGCAGAAAGAACTGTTTAGCTATACTGCTCAGCTATGCTCAGAATACGGTAGGTGTGGTAGATCTTTGTATATTAGTGTTTTCGAGAATGTTTGCATTGCCATTTTCTCGAAGCGTACAGAAATGATATAAAATTTTTATTTGTTCTTAAAATAAAGTTATATTTTGGTCATTTCGAAAATGAGCCAAACTAACGAAAGAGGTAAAAAAGTAGAAATTTTCGAGCTGCAAGGCCTAATAAATTCATTTCAAAATGAATAAAAGTTACATAGAACAAAAACAATAGTCCTGCTTAATGATAATTTAATAAATTATATGTACAAAACAGGGAATATGTAGACCATCACTTCAACAGTTAACCAGCTGAATTAAACTATTTTTAAATGACTTCAATAAAAGAAGGAAGTTATCACTTTGAGTGAATGTTGCTTTCTAATGTTTGTGCTTGCATCACTCAGTCATTTCTAAACCGATTAAAAACAGTTTATAATTTTTAAAATTAAATTGTGTCCCCAAACAATAAACATGTTTTTAGTTGTATTATCAGCCGTAAAAGCATCACTATAAAATTAAAAAATCAATACAAAGAGTAATAGAAAAATAATCTAAAAATTAAAGGTTATCCCCATAGGTGACGTAAATTGACCTATGTAGGCCTATTTTTTTAACCGTTATAGAAAATCGCTTAAAAATTTGACGAAATTCGGCATTTTACTATGACCGTTATCATAACAAGTATAAATTTTCAAAATTATAAATTAAAGGGTGCCCAAATAGTTCATTTTATTTGATATATATAGCGATAATTTTGAACAGTTTTATACAGACGGTTAAAATTTATGAAGAACCTGTATTGCTATGTCTGCTATAACAACAAGTATACAATTTGAATTTAAAAATCAACTACTTGAAAATTGGAAAAAATGTTCACTAATTCTTCTAGTATAACAAGATGTATAAATATTTAAAATATAAATTAAGGGATGTAACATTAGTTGATGTAATTTGATGCATATGGGCAAACTGTTGAACAATTGTTAGCAGACGATTGAATTTACAAAAAACAAACTGAATTTAGATTTGGAAACTAAAGGGTGTCCCAATAGTTAAAGTAATTTGATGCTTGTTGCCCAACTCTTAAACCGTTATAGACACACAGCTAAAATTGAAAAGGAACCTGCATTGCCAATTCTGCTATAATAATATCTTTGTTTTGAAAATTTAAGGGAGTCCCAATAGTTGATGTAATTTTAAAGGAATTTGTATTGCTAAGTTCACTATAACAACAAGTGTATCTTAGTGTATAAATTAAAAGGTGTTCCCTATAATTGTAATTTCACTAATTTAACAAAATCTTAAAAATTAGACATCATAGACCAATAAAAAGTTTTCTCCTGTTTATTTTTAAAGTTCGTTACCATTTGAAAAGCTCAATACTTTTAAGAATCATTTTACATACAAGAAAAACAGTGATAATAACTTTGCTATAAGAATTATCAAATTTGAAATTAGAAGTCTAAGGCCGACTCCATAACTGATGTAGTTTGACCTATATAGCCCTATTTTTGAAACGGTCCTAGACAAACTAGACAGAATGTTCATTACTGTATCAGCATAATAACAAGTCAAAATATTTAAAATTATAAATTAAAGTGTGTTCTGATTGTTGATTGTAATTTGATATACATGTAAAATGTTTTGAACAGTTATACGAAAATAAAAACAATTTTTTTAAGTTAGTGTAAAAATATAAAGTTGGTCTTTTTTTACGTAATCAATATAAAGAGACTTAATTTGCTCTACTTTTATTTTGCTGGTATGATTTTTCTTCGTATTTGTGAATGTTTTCGTCAGCTTAAAATGTATGTAAGCTTAGCAAAAAAAAAAAAAAATATTTTAAAATTAGAGACAATAAGAAAAACCGTAGTTTGCTTCAAGTTAGGCTTTTTTCGTGTAAGGATTCTCTTAGACGTGATCAAGATTAACGTCAGTACGTAGCCGTGTGGCCATAACCTGACGGTGGTCTTACCACTGAGTGAAATACAAAGCGTCGACTAACGCCTCCTAGAGGCGTAGCCAACAGAGTTGCAATTTCAAGAACATGGCTTTCAGGACCATGTTCTTCCCCTTGCTTGAGCTTTGGAGAATATTCAACCCCGTCTGTTGAGAATGCAATAGTACACAGCACCCCACCTTCCCTGCGGACACCGATCTTACCAACACAAACCACGTGTACCTCGAAGGGACCTCACCGATAACCGGCTACAGAGGTGGGCGGCTCTATGTATGGGCTGCCGGTTCCTGTGGCTCCAGTTTTTTAAAGGACTCTGGTCAGCCCTTCGACAAGTACCCAACTTGTCTATCCAGATTTGGTGTCTGGACACTGGGGTACTAGTTTCCCCTATACCTCGAGAGCACCTGTGTCTAAGCCTTAGTAAGCTCGAGCAGACTTGTAAAAACCCCGGAGGGAAAGATTCTCTCATCTCAGTAAAAAGGTACTGTATTTAAAACAGATTAGAGTTGCTTCTCAAATTGATAATTGTCGTTATATACATTTATCTTGGTAGCCGATCCTCATTTAAGGCTGTGCTTCCTTCTGAATAAATATTTGTTTAATCCCTTCTTGAATATATCATATTTTCAGAAATATATTATTATTTTTTTTTTTTTTTTGTTAAAACACAAGTCAGAAAAACAACAATTTTTCCCTAAAAATATAACTTTTAATCTCTCCTCTTTAATGTCTCTGAATAAAAATGGGAAGCAACTTCACAATCTAACTTCGTTTATTTCTGAGTTTTTATTTATTATTATTATTATTCTACTTCTTTCCTTTTATGTTCAGAAGAAGTATAATCTTACTTCAGCAATGTTGTTGCTCTAAACCTTAAAAATATATAAAAACACACAAGTACACTAACACAGTTATAAGTAAAGAAAAAAACTTTACACAATTGCACTCTACATTAAGTAGTTCGAAGTGGATAATATTATTGAATACCGTTGAAAAAAATTATAATTCGAAATGTTCATAGTGGCTACATTTTTGTATTATGATTCTGCTGTATTATCAAGTAATCATAATATGGTTGCATTTGTTTTTAACATATAAGAGTAAAAAAAAAATTTTTAGTTCCATCAGGTCATTACATGTATTTAAACACACAAGGATATGCATTTCTAAGATATTTTAGAGATGTTTGGCAGGTGTTGTAAGGGACTTTTTGTTTACAAATATATAAAAACAGATTATTATTAAATAAGAAGAAGCTCAAGGAACTTCTGCATTATTGTTCAGGCTCATAAGCTACTAGGTTATAAATACAAAAATGGTTGTTTATTTAGAAATGAAAAACTTTGTTATCGATTAGAGACATTTCATTCAAAGGTCTTTGACAAAACCTATGGTATAAGTATAAAGTTATGCATTGAGTTAAGGTAGGCGGTTTACTTAAGGCCGCAGGCGTATCACATCACTGTGATTAATATTTTGCATAATCGCCAAGTCAAGCGTGTGTTTTCTCACAGTGCCGTGTTTACAGCTCATACGCCACAATTAATTAAGCCAAAAACGTGATCTTTTAACAATCGTTCATCATTTGAATAAATGCATTTTTCGAGGTTTTTCTTCTGCATAAAATACAAAGTGTTGGCTCGCGAATTCGTGTGTAAAAGCAAACAGCGTTCTAACACGTAAAAGCAATTATAAAAGCAACTTTTAGAAGAATGGCAAAAACAAGAATTTTTAAAATCAAGTAGTACCGGAGCATAACACGTAATTATTGCATCATTGACTGCAGACAGCTTATAAATATTTTTATATCACTTGTCTATAGACAATTGTACACAAAAAACATATTGCTTAACTTGATATTAAACTAGGATAATAAAACGAAACAGGATCAAGCTGCTCATTTGCTCGCCAAAGATCCGATTGAAAATCTCTAAGATCACTTAAAGTAAAAACAAAAATTATGTGTTATTTTTATAGAATAAGTGTGACGAGAATAAAATTTTTATTATGGAATTTCTTGGTTTAGAATATTAAAAAATTTTTTAAATGATCAAATATCTTAAAATAATCAAATGTAATATAAATAATCAAATATCAAAAATAAAGGTGTTTAACTAACCTCATAGTCCAATGAAAATGTTTTCACTTGTTTATTTTTTAAGCTCGTTATCATTTGAAAAGTTCAACAATACTTTTAAGAATCATTTACGTACAAGAAAATTAAAAGGAATCTTTGGCAGCTGAATTATAGTAGTGTGTGAGTTCTTTAAAAAGTTTGTGTGTGTTTGTGCCAGCTTATTTAGGTACGTACATAAACATTTATGTTTGTATATGTGTGTATTGTTTTTGTGAATACATACGTACATTTTAATGAATGTAAGTTTTTATGTACTTCTGTTCATATAGTAAAAAGCAGAGCATTTTTTTTTATTAACAGAAACGTTAAAATGGACAGAATAAGATGGTGGGTTTAATTAAAAAAAAGGAAAAAACAACAATTAATTATAAAATATAAAAAACAAAATTTTTTTAAAATGCCTAAGTTAACCCTTAAAGAAAATATTATTTTCAGTGTAAATCGATTAGGCATTTTCAGAGTAACTAACGAAATAGGTAAACAGCTGCTGTTTATACTTAAACCAATGAAAAAATTGGAAGACTTTGCTAAGCTACACACTTTCTTATGAACAAACTAATTCTTAAGCCATAGGGAGTTTAACCACTTTCAAGCCTTGTAATTGTCGAATTACTTAATCATCGCTGACTGAGTTGCATGCAATCATTTCTTTTATTTATATATATTTGATAAAACACTGCGGCAATAATGCCTTTTAACTATTTTTGTTACCTACCATAGAAAAAATAGAGCAGAAGGTTATGTTTATTTAATCTTTATTTTTAGAACAGTGTTGCGTTACCTCTGGCTATGGGCGTATTAGATTGAAACTGGTAAAAATCCTGTTTAGTATTATGTTATATTTCCGATGACTTAATACTGTTCTGTAATACCGTTCAAGGTTGGCGTTATGATATACATATGCTAGTATGAATGAATACATATAAGTACAAATGATGTTGTTAATATGTAGAGGCTGCGATATAAGCCCAGGCCATTGAAATAATCATATGCTTATAAGTTAAGGTGCTACCAATTGCTTTGCTGAGTAACCCTTAAGATTGCCCGCTTGGGTTTTCCCCTATTAGTTTTCTTATTTGCAGAATTAAGCCGTCGCTTCTAATATCCCAAGATCCTCAATTAGAATCTTGTCACTGGAATTCCTGTCTGCATCATGCGACGATTCGTTTTCCATTTCCTTTAGTTGGCAGCAGTCTGTGGTATAGGATAAAGTAAGTCCGCGGAAAGATCTCTTAAAGGAGAAAGAAACGATTTAACTGGCAATAGTTGAGCTACTAATTATTTATTTAAGAACAACTTAAAGGTGTTAGGATTGTCTTAGATATAATTGCATAGACATTTCACAGCTTTGATTTGCTCGTCATCCAAAAGGAAGTGGGTTGCTTATCTTACATTTTAGAAGAAATTATTTAAGATTACCGTTTATATGATTATTTAATAAAAGAGTTCTATATTGAAGAGCTAAAATGTAATCTTTTACGATGTCCCATTCTATATTCAACTCTTTTAGAATTGAATATAGGCTTTTGTTAGGAACTAGGTTTTTATGAAACGTATCTGTTTGCAAAGCTATTAAACACATTTAGCGCCATGTGCGGCACCGGTGCGCACGAACTGAGTACTCGTTTGGGCCGCGTGTTCACATATCCACACGCAACCTTAATTTATTTAAACGTGAATGTGGTATGATGCACACGATAAACATTGGATTTATACACCTGGAATCAATCTGTGATCCCAGGAGAACGTAAAATTGTGCTTAGCCTGAACAGTTTGCATACCCATAATGCGTCAGGGCGGACAAAATATAGGGCTATTTGGTTCAATGATAACAGGAGGATGGTTTTTTGTAATAGTATTTTTTCCCCCTTCTTATGTTGAAATAAAAATTTTTTTTACCATACAAAAACAATGATAACATTCAAATCCGGAACAACTTCTACATCTGACTCTTCATCACAACTACTATTTATCTATCTATCTATCTATCTATCTATCTATCTATCAACTTTTCTTTGAAATCTTTTATGTTTTTCAAATTAGCTGAATTTAATCGTCTATAGCAATAAAGAAAGAAAAAATATTAAATGTGCACCGGTGATCACACGGCCATAGGAAGTAAAATTACCGGTGATCACGCGGCCCTTGGAAGTAAAATTACTTACTGAGGCCGCGAGATCACCGGTGCACACACGAAAAGTTGATGAAAAATCATGGAAAAATGAAAATTTTCACTTTTTGTTTTCAAATATTTAATAAATGGACATAAACAGAATGCTATCCGCAAAAAAAAAGATATTTTGGCCCGAATGAGTAAATCGCTATTTTGGCTTGGCGCGAGATGTGTTAAAGACAATATTTGTTATATTTAAGTTCCCATGAATACAAGATAAGCTTGCCTTTTGCTTGTTTTTCGAATGTAGTAAAGAAATTAGCTAAAATAATTTTTTACTAAGTTTATGTGGAATCTTTGATTATCTAAAATTTAACATCATTCTTTCTGTTTATATATGGGATGCAATCAAAGCGTGTGGAAGTGAAAATCATTCATTCAAGTATTAACGTATAATAAGAAGTGCGTGTTGTAAGTTTCAACACATGTTTTACAAAATAATTTTACTCTAAAATAAATTTATTTTTTATTGATGAAAGCGCGTGTTTTTAAACGACTTAAAAAAAAGAAGGATGTTATCAATTCGACTGAATGTTGCTTTTTTATGTTTGTGCCTGCAGAACTCAGTCGTTTTTAAACCGATTTTAAAAGTTTTTGGTGATTTGATGGATTATATTAATAGATTGGTCTCTTTTTAAAAACAGTTCATCATCTTAAAAATTAAAGCGTGCCGCATATGGCATATATGTTTTTTAAGTGTATTATGAACCGAAAAGCGAACATCTTAAAAATTAAAAAAAAATGCGTATTACTATATATACTATAAAATAAATCTAAACATTAATGGGTGTCCTTATAGATGACGTAAATTGACTTATATGCGCCTATCTTTTGAACAGTTCTAGACAAACGATTGAAAATTAGACAGGATGTTGATTACTATGACTGTTATAATAACAAGTTTAAAAATTAAAAATTATAAATTAAAGGGTGTCGCAATAGTTAATGCAGTTTGATTTTTGTGGCCAACCTTTTGAACTGTTATCGCCAGATAGTTGAAATTTACAAAGAACTTTTGCGTGTTAAGTCAGCTATTATAACAAGTATAAAAATTTTAATTTGGAAATTAAAGGGTGTCCCAGTAGTTAATGTAAGTTAGGTTATGTGGTCAAACTTTTGAAACGTTCTAGACAGACAGCCAAAATTTACAAAGAACCTGTATTATTAAGTCCGCTATAACAAGTATAAAATTTAAAGTTAGAAATTATAGGGTGTTCTTATATTTGAAGTAAATTGACCTATAGGGCCCTATCGTTTTAACCGTTACATACTAACACTTGAAAATTAAACAAAATGCGAAATACTTTGTCCGGTATATTAAAAAGTATAAATATTTAAAATTATATATTAAAGGTGTTGCAATAATTGCTGTTATTTGATGAATATGACCAAACTGTTCAACAGTTGTAGACAGCTAATCAGAACTCTTATTGCTAAATCCGCCATAACAAGTAGCAAACTTTAAATTAGAAACTAAAGGGTGTTTCTCTAACTGATGTAATTTGACCTATCTTTGAAACCGGTACAGACAAACTCTTAAAATTTAGACAGAATGTCCATTACTATATCAAGAATTATAACAAGTATAAATATTTAAAATTATAAATTAAAGGGTGCCCTAATGGTTGTAATTGGATGTATATGGCCAATCTTTTGAACAGATATAGGCTAACGCTTAGAATTTAAACAAATTTTGTTTTACTGTGCCAACAATAAAAAGCGTTAAAAATAAAGGGTGACTACATAACTGCTGAATTTTCCAGTTTAATCTGTATTCATATTTCGTTCTACGCATATACAAAATCCTGACGCAATCTTTCTCGAATATAATATAATATAACTAATGTATATTTACCGTCCAAAAGAAATATGATTTTAAGTTTGTTTGTTTGTTTAGCAGTCGGTTTTTGTGCAAGAATTATCTATTAAAATATGCTACTTTTTGTCATTTTATATCATTTGATGTTCAAAACTTATTTACTTATTTTTCGTTTTTTATTAATTTTATTACACAGCAATACGAATTCGTCATCACACAATCTTTGCGTAAGTTCGTCGAATAAAACTCAATTAGAACGACAAATTAATTTAAAAATATATTTTTGTTACTTGACTCACTTGCTAGAGTGACCATACGTTTGAAAAAAAAAATTATATTGTCTTTTATATGAACTATTTTGTATAAATGAATTATTTCTTTTTCAAATTGGAATAGATGATAGAAAAATATAAATTTATGATATTAGAGAGTAGTTCTCGTTAGTGTAGGTAAATATATCGTTGTCAGCCAACACTAATAATATATAACAACTCTATTGAGAATTAAATAATTCAAATATACAACATGGAAGTATTAAAAATACTCGTATTTTATTTTTTCTAAATAGTCGTTAGAATTGACAACTGCCTAGTAGATAGATACGAAGAATGCTGACGATGGTTGTAGCAACCAAGGAAGTGTATTGATTCTGCTTTTATTTTAATTTTACTATTATCTTTAGAATACATCAAAAGTAAAATAAAAATATTAGTTCATTTAAAAACCAATTATTGAATATTAAAAAAAAAACAGAAATAAAAAATTAGAAGAAAAACGGTTCCCCTACACAAAAATATTCGAGGTTCAGCGACATAAAAATAAAAATAAACCTATCGCCAGTAGTGTGAAACAAAAACTAAATTCAATAGCTTTGAACAGAATAAGACCGTATCGGTTGCTTTTATGTTTTAGGAATTTTGGAGAGAGCTTAAATTTTTGTTATGTTTCTCTTTTTGAAGATCGCTGTTCTAAATTAACAGAGTACAACTTTGTCACCTTCTCTTTACTTTATAAACTTTTGATAGCATTTGTCAAAAAATGCTTACCTTTCCAAACTATATATATATATATATAAATAAAATATTTAATAATTAGAAAAAATTTTGACCGGGAATTTATCAAGCATTCTAATGTTTTAAGTAAATTTTAGGCTTAAGCTCTACCAACGGATTAGAATTTCAGCATAAAAATGCTGCGCAAGCAATTCCTACATTTTTCCAATGTGTTGAAAATTCCAGGATTTCAAAACGGTGAACAAATGAAAGCAAATAATTTGTATTTAACAACATATAAGCGAAACTGTTTTAAGTAACGTTTCAAATATTAAATGTCCTATCATACTGTCTTACATACATGTATTTCAAAGCGGAAAGAAAATTATTGAAAAATTTTACCGGATATCATCATTGTCAAACTAATTTAAAGATAAAAAAACGACTTCGAATCAAACAGTTAGGGGGTCATCCAACCTAAAATAAAAATTTAAATGGAAGTAATCTTCAACTGCAAGTTAAAAAATACTATAGAGTTCATGAAAATTCACATTTATTGTATGTTTTAAAGTTTGCCTATTACGGTTAAAGAGATAAAGCTACATACGACAAAATCATATCTCATTTGATATACACTAATATGTTATTTCTAAAATTTTGGGGTGTCCACCCACTACGCTTTAAAAGATACGTAAAGAACACATGTATTGTATAAGGACGGCCTTTAACTCTTGATCTTATTATTTTTTTTTTTTTTTTAATAGAACCAATCTGTAAGAAAAACCTTGGGAGTGAAAAGCAAATTTTCAAAACAGATATGAAATTACGAAGTCTTAAAGTAAAAAAAAAAAACACTTAAAACATTCATAATATAATATTAATAATAATTTTTTTCTTTTTTCATCGGCTGTACATATGTAGTTAGTGCATAAAAAACGCGTTTTTTCGCGTAAAATGCTTAATTTTATCGTTATTACCACGCTCAAAACATTTCATATTTCAATATTTTTCTTGACATATGAATTAATGTGAAAACAAAAACATTGACATACATACGTACAAATCTGCGAGAAATGAGTGAGGGAACTTATGCATACACAATTATCTACTAACACATTTGTACTAATTTCATACTGTAACGGAGTTGCCATACAACGGCTTTTCGTATTAAATTTAAATAATTTTATTCTTTTTGTTATTTAAATTTAAGTTTTAGCAAAGTTTAAAATGCAACTTATAAAAAGTTTTATAATAAAATCTGTTCCAAATATCAGGCAAAATTTTCATTATATTTTTTGTAAAAAAAAATGTCTATGGCAACGCTGTTTGCTACAGACATCACACGTATACAAATGTTTACATAAGTATTTTCATTTTCCCATTAAGAAAGTGATAGAAACGTTGTTCTACGCAGTAATGGATATTTTCAACATCAGTGATCGTCATTTGATGGATCAAATGATGGTCACTGTTCTTGTAGGGATAGTATAACAAGCTGTAGTATGTTTATCATGACAGTGTTATAAATGAAGTGGTTATTGAAACCAACATTGCAACATTGCAGCAACATTGTTTATATTTAAGGTTTAACCATGTATATATTATTATTATTATTATTATTATTATTATTATTATTATTATTATTACTATTCTTATTATTATTATTATTATTATTATTATTATTATTATTATTATTCTTATTATTATTATTATTATTATTATTATTATTATTATTATACAGAATTACACTTTCTCAGCTAGTGCTAGAATTTAAGTTCCGGGTTTTCTATTGTTTCCCTCATTATAGTTGTTGCTTTAATAAGTATTGATTTTTGCATTCGGTAAGTATTTTTAAATCTGGACTTATTGTTTTTATTGCACATGTTGTTTCTTTGGGTATTGATGCTATTGTGCTTATTACAATTGGCAGTATGTCTACGCAAATTTGTTTCTGTGTATTCTTAATATATTGAGCTAGTGGGATGTATTTGCTTTTATTTGTGGCTATTTCTTGTATATTGTTTTCGTATGACACTGCAAAGTCGATTATTTGGGCTATTTTGTTTTCTTTATCAATTATTATCATATCTGGTCTATTAGTGGTAATAGTGTCGGCGGGATTATTGACTAGTATTGACCTATCCCAGTAGATGATGTAGCTGTTATTTTCAATAATTGGCTTGGATTGGAATTTATAATAGTATGTTGTCAGCTCATTGATCTGTAACCGTTTCAATACGTTTATGTGTACTATTTCCCAACATTATCGTTCCTTTGCTCATAGTGATTTTGGAGTAACGTTGGTTTCCGGGTTGTTATTACACCTACGACAGTTATCATTTGTTATAGTGTGGTCGTTGATTATATATTTCCTATAGTTTTTTGTATGTATTACTCCATCTTGGATAGCTATTATAAATCCTTCAGTTTCTGCAAAGATATGACTCTACATGAGCCAGTTGTTTGTGCTTGCCGTAGGATTAAGATATTATTTAGGAATATTTTCCACGTAACGGTTCCGATTTCCAGTTTTCTATTGTGGTTGTTTGATTGTTGCTACTATTTCTAAGATTGAGCGGCGTTAGATTATCATCAGCATTTACTGCTCCTCTATATAGCTGCGATACTATTGCTTTCGCTTTGAAGTATTTAGTTAAGCTTTACTAATTGACGATCATGCAGCAATTTTACATTTAATATTCCTCTTCCTCCTAATTTGCTGGGTATGTTTATTCTTTCCATTGATGCTCTTGGATGGTGGTATTTACTCTTTGTTAGGGTTGTTCTTATTTTAATATCCATACTATTTTGTTCCGTATCCGACCATCCTATTATACCGAAGGTATATGTGAGCATTGGTATAGCGTAGGTCTTTATTTATTGCTTTTACAAAATTTCGACCATTTATTTTGCTTTTGCGTAATTTATTAATTCTGTTTAGAAATTCTTTATTGATGTTATCCTTCTGTTTTTTTGATTTACTGTGATGTCCTGCATTATAGCCAGATACTTATAGTGCTGTCCTCTTAAAAGTGATGTTTTTTAATGATGTGATGTTTTGTTTTCTGTGGTTGAGAAGTTCTCAGTTGTTGTGTATTTCCCTCTTGTGATGTTTTGTGTTCTACACTTATCGATTCCAAATTTCATTTTTATATCAATTGTAAACACTTCAATTATTCTAAGAAGACTGTCTCGGTTTTGTTTTGTACTTGTGTAAAGTTTGAGATCATCCGTATAGAAACAGTGTAAGATTCTATCAGTGTTTGAAACAAATTTATAGCTATATAAGCTTTGTTGTGGAAGTAGGGAACGCGGATTTAGTGTTAGGCAGAAAATCAAAGGGCTAAGGGAATCGCCTCGGTATATACCCCACTGTATTTTTATTGGTTTTGATATTATATTGTTGCTTCCGTTTCGTATCTGTAGAGTGGTTTCCCAAAATCCCATTAAGCCTTTAATGCAGCTTATTAGTGCCGTATCGACTTTATATACTTTTAATACTTCTAGGAGCCAGGAGTGCGGTACATAGTCAAATACTTTTGGTAGTCGATGAATGCAGTGTACAAGTTTTTCTTACTTCGTATGGCCTGCTTCGCGGCTACGCTATCGATCAATAACTTGTCTTTGCAACCCTTTGTCGCCTGTCCGCATCCTTTCTTTTTCTCTTCGAGTATGTTGTTACTTTAGCAAAATTGGTTAATTTTTATAGCAATGCAGGAAGTGAATATTTTATATCCTGTGTTTAGACATGTCATTGATCTAAAGTGTGATGCAGACATCGAGTTGCCGACTTTGGGTTACAGGTAGGTCAGGCCTATGCACATACCAGGTGAGATGTGATCTGGTTGAGTTATAATATCGTTGAATGTATTGATAATCTGACCGTATAGTGACGTCAGATACTTGTAATAGTAGTTATGTATCTTGTTACTTCCTGGTTGTTTCTAGTTATGGAGTCTACTTATCAGTTTTTCGAAGATATCATTAGTAATAAACGCATCAGTCATGGGTGTACTAGTGGCGGTATGTTCATGGAAATCGTCAATCTATATATCCTTCCAGAAGTTTTCATTATCGTTAATAGCCACATTATTATCCTGTGTTGTTAGGTCTTCGGCAGGTTTTGCGATCATGCTGTAGAAACGTTTTTCTTCCATTTGGAAGATTTTGTTGTGTTTTGTCCTGTTAAGATTTTTCGTGTAATTACGCATTCTCTCTTTTTGCCTGACGGTGTCGCGCAGCTGCTCCATATTGAGAATCAGGTGATCGAATTGTGTGTGTACAAGGTGTCTGCTTTGAATGTTCGACAGCTTGCTTTTGGCTTTCCTACCGGTTTTATTAGTGTTGCATCCGGTAAGGAAGCCAAGGTCTTTTCTTATGTTGTTCATTTTTGCTGTAGAGGTCTTTGCCATCCAGGCCGTATATATCTGTGTTTTTCCGGGAATTTACTTTGTGTATTCGTAGGAATTCTTTGATTAATCTCTACATCATCCGGGGTATGTTATCGGGCGGTTTCATAAGCTGCGTTATTGTATATGCACTGCTGTAGACTAGTCCTACTATATGGTTATAGCTGAAATCTGGTGTCATTTCCACAGGTAGTACTTCTTCAATAGTTATCGATTTTATTTTATACATTTTTCTGCTCGGTTTATGTTATAGTAGGAAAGGCCTCTACTTAATTTTTGCTTTATTGAAAGTTGTCTTAGTTGATGTTATTATGCTTTCCTCCTATTGTGGCATGCTGTGTCATCCACCATGCCCTGTTCGGTTTCCAGGTTTTGCGCATCTATTGATTTATTGTTATAAATTGATTGCTTTAGCACTGGTAGTATTGTAGAGAATTTAAGTGATTCGCTAGTATTTGCATCGGTTGTTGGGGATGCTGACTAATTACGCTCAATCGTATTTCATGCCCTAATGTTTAAGGTATTAAAGTAGATCTATTATTATTATGAAATTTTATTATTATTATTAAATTTTTATTTGTTTTATTTTTGGCAAAAAAACTTCTAAATAATAATTTTAAACTTAGCGTGTCGAGCTTTTAAACCAAATATTATAAACTATTTTTAATAAAAATTACAACACCTAAAAAAAGTATATATGATGGTTATAAATAGTATTTGAAATAACTATAAAAATTAAATTGTGGGCAGTGTTGCCAGGTTAGGCTTATATCCAAAATGGGATTTGTTTAAGGGGAACAAAAGTTTTGTTTACCTGGGAAAATTTATATATTTTGGGGATTTGTATTTTATAAAATATAAAAAATCATTACAATTTAGTTATCGTTCCAACTATTTAGTTCTTTCTAAATGAGAACAGAGATGGATTGGGAGAGACAAAAAGTAAAACAAAGCTTACTTGCCTAAAGATTTGATGAATTTAGACCATTATTTTGAAAAAAAAATTGGCTTTGTTATCAAAACAGTTGATTGCGATAAATGTTAAAGTGTTTTCCATCAAATCTCATTTTTACAAAAAATATAAAAAATTTTCTTCAAATAAATGGAACAATAACAAAGAAGAAGAATCTGCTTTCTCAAAACCATATGATCAGAATTAGTTTTAACGCGTTAATGTGAATCTACGTCAGGGCTGCCAAATGTGACGATTTTTCGACATTTTGCCGATTTTTCCCTTAAAAATGTTACAAAAGCCGATTGCCGATTTTTCATAAAAAAATGCGGATTTTTATCAAATTAATTGACAAGACGGTAATTTCTATTTAAAATCATATTTTTGTGATCTGGTAATGCACTGCTAGAATGTTGAATAAATAAATTTAATATGTTTCGCTTATTTTTTTATAAAAGAAAAAAATGAAATCATATACATAACTATTTGTTATTTTAGCGTTAGAAATATAAAACGATATATCGAACAGTCCTAAAAGAAACAACCAATTCGTAGATATTCAAAAGTTAATAGAATTTAAAAAAATGCTACATTCCAGTCAAACAAGGTGATTGTCACTTGAGACTGTGGTTGTTAGCATATTCGATTTATACGAGCATTTAAATTTTTTCTTTCTTTTGTTGTAAATATTGACAAAAAATTATGCAAAATCTATTTTAAATAATTTAAATGAAATTTATTTATATTTTGTTAAATATATTTTTGTAATATTCTTAAATATATTACTGAAATACATAATTTATATGAGCAGATGGAAAGACTGACTAAAACAATAATTTGTAATTTTATAAAAAGGATTCACTTGATAGATTTTAGAAACAAACACAACTTTTTGATATTTGATTAAATTTATTTGGGAAGTAATGCTAGAGATTTAATATCAAAATCTAAATTAAGCAAACCTTAAATTTACAATATAATTAAAAGCTTTGTAAGTTTTTTATCGAAATGGTTATCTATGACTTTGAAATTAACTTTAAATCACTTTGTTTAGTAAATCTAACTATCATAATGAATAAAAAAAAAAAAATTAACTCTATTTTTGATATTCTTAAGGAATTTCCGCACTTTGTAGATCAAAATAAAAAACAAGCGTTAGATACCGAGTGCCACGAAATGCAATTTCTAGGTTTTGAAAAAATATTTAAAAAGGACAAAATAAATTTACTCTTTTTTTGGCAAAAGTTTTTCAAGGTTTAACTCAATTTGTGAAACTAATTATAATTTTGTCACATTCGTTCGCAAACGTCGAAACTAAATTTCGGTGTTTCTTAGAAAATGAAACTTTAGAAGGAATTCTTTATTCTAAAGATTATTTAAAACTTAATAAATCCAATTGTTTCGATACTCATATTAAATACGACTTAGCAAAAATGTTAAATTCTGAAATGTGTACATTATTTTATATGAAATGTACATACATATATTTAAGCTTGTAAAAATTTTAAATTTTGAAATGTGTTCATAACTTTATATGAAATGTGTATTTAAGCTTGTAAAATTTATTAAAACCATCTTAATAAATATTTTTTTGAATGAATTGAAGATTAATTCTGGCTTTAGTTCATTTATTTTAATTTCTTAAAACCTTTTTTTTAGAAAGAAGAATTGTTTTGTATGTGGACGTTTTTCAAAGAAAACAGGAAAACTAAGACGCTAGCAGAATGAAATGCTCCACTTCCTGGACCGCTACATCCTTCATCAGCATTCTTCGCATCAAACTACTTTCTGTTGTGTAATTGTAAACATCATCTATTTAACTTTGTAAATAAGAATACGAGTAGTATTCACATCAATATCAATTGGTTTAGACGAAATTTACACACAAACTAAAGTATTTCTTTTCCGTTCTCTCTGAATTTCATCTGTACATTTTTAATTACCAAAAAAATCTGATGTATCTTCTTCGACATTTTAAGATCTTAAGTAAGGTAAAAAATATCGAAATAAAAAATAAAATAATAATTCGTGATAAAGCAAACTGGCCTTAAACTTAATAATTTTTTAACTTGATACCCGGAAAATTTATTTAAAACTTTCAAAAGTTTTTCCCAATAATGAAACTCAAAAGACTATAGACAGTAATTTTAAAAATTTGTTCTTTTATATATCGATCACAGTATAGAGCTACCAGTTAACTTTTTTTTTTAATTGATGAGCGATGCTTAGCTTCTTGGCTTGTATTAAAAAAAAGTCGTTTTATAATTTGCGATATTAGAATGTCGGACATAGATGTCTTAATTTTTTTTCCTAAATAAGAACCTAAATTTTTCACAATATATTTTTAACTAAAAAACATAACGTAACTAAATTTATATATTTTTTTAATACAGAAATAGTTAATACTTTCTATGGAGATTTTTTTAATTTTTAAGCTATTTGGAAGAAGTTGTTTCACAATGTCACAATGGAGTAACAGACGAGAATTCTTAAATCTATCAGAGTCTTTACAAATGTCCGAATTATTTTCTTTTTTAATCCCGAAGTATAGGCATTAAATATCTACCATTTCTTTTCGTTAATTTATTTTATTGTTGGTTTGAAAAACTTAAAGAGTTGCTTTGACGTTTTTGTTTATAAATTTAATTTGCATTATATATATAGTATATACCTAACATACATTATATACTTTTATACGTTTAAATGATACTGTAGAGGCTCGTAAAAGCTAAAACGCGCAAAATACTGACGTCACTATACGAAGAAGTACTTAACTGTCGAGAGTCATTTTTTTCTTATTTCTTATCTTCCATTAAAAAAATTTGCTCGGATAAAGGTAACATTTTTTTATGTTTCTTCTACAAAGTATTACAGAAGTTACTTTACCAATGGATCAGAATCCAAAAAAAAAAGTGACAAAACTCTCTTTTTGCAATCAATTATTATCGTCAATTTTGGCTCAAAAGGGCCGATTCACAAATTAATTGTCCAGATTTTGTAACTTAAAATAATGCAATTACGCTCAGTGAATACAAGTTGTATAAGGACAATACGTAGTTCTACAACACACATATATCACTGTTTCTCAAACTTCAATTAAACTTCGGAAAATTACATTAGGTTAAAAAGTTCCATCAGAACGAACTACCAACTTTTTCTGTCCTGTACTGTAATTCAAAAATAACCGTTTGTAATTCAATTGTAAAAGAAAAGCAAAACAAGTAACCAAAAAAAAAAACAAATACTTTTTCTCTTTTAGAAAATATTTTTTCTAAAATATAGTTGACCTAAAAAACTCTTAATTTACAAAAATAAAAAAAGAAAAAAAAAGGACACAGAACTAAAAAAAACGACTCAAGTTTTTACTCAGTCTCAGTATTGAAAAAGCAACTTGTAAAAAACTTCTGCTTAAAAATGTATAAGAGATAAAAAACAACGCCTCCCCTGCTTCATAAAGAATATTATTTACTCTCAATATCTCTCTTTTTTCAACCCCATTCCAAATCAAATTTTAAGGGTTTCTATAAACGCAACAACTCTTAAAAACTTGTAGATAAAAAGTCTATAAAGTAATACATTCATGCTCTTTATTGAAATAAAATATTTACGGTGACACCTCTTGTGTGGTAGCTGAGTCATTTCTGAAACTTATGACCCTATTTACCAACCGTGTTGAGCTATTATGGACAACAACCAATGAAATACGTAAAAATGCTATAATAGTGAATTCGCTTATAGATACTTAGCACCCTCTAGGAATAAATAAATGTATTCACCCAAATATAACTTTTGACCACTTGCCCAATTCAAAGTGTATAAGAATTTTAAAATGTGCTATATACGATCTAGTGTTTTCTCTCGAGGTGTTATTTACATACGACTTATCTGTCAAGTCTGTCAAATATCTGATATGACTTAAGCCCTCATTAGTCTTTACTTTCTGTTGCTGTTCTGTTCCGTGCCGTTCTGCTTTTTAAATTATTGTGATTACTTTTTCTGTAACAACATATCAGCTGTTTATAATAAACATAGAAAACACAATACACAACACAAGAAAAATTAAAATTGTTCACAAAAACGTAAAAGGAATAATTGAAAAATTACAAAAATGAACAACAATATTGATTACGCATCCGATTCTGAGTTTGATTCAGATATTGATGATGCACTAATTGTTGGAAGTTTTGTGAATTTGTGCAAGTTGTACCAAAAAATAAAATCAAAAAAAGTGAAACAAAGGAGGAGGTGGTATGCCCGACCTATCAATAAGGATTGGTTATCATCGGGTTACCATCGAAAACTTTTTAAAAAAATCAAGGAGATAGATGATAATCAGTTCTTTCTACACACTAAAATGACCAAGGATACTTATGAGCTTTTGTTAACTCTAATCAAAAGTTCGTTAAGAAAGCCCGGCCAACGTATATTAGCAGAGGAGAGACTTTCAATAACCCTTCTGTAAGTTTTCTTGTTTTTTTTTTTTTTTGTTTGTTAATTTTTTTGTTTATTGTATACATAAATACATATGTAGCTATTTGGCACATGGGACTTCTATTCAGTCGATTGCTTGGAGCTATAAGTTGGGAAAAACAACTATCCGCAACATAATTTTGGAGACGTGTGATGTGATTTGGAGTTGTCTGTCTCCAGTGTATGTTAGCGAGCCAACGACTGCACAATATAAAGATATTGAGGTAAACTTTAGCAATATGTGGAATATTCCCAATTGCGTGGGAGCAATCGACGGAAAACACATAGCTTTGAGGTGTCCGCCTAATTCAGGGTCAATGTTCTTCAATTATAAAAAGTTCTTTAGTATTGTACTGATGGGTGTTTGTGACGCTAATTACACATTCATCGCGGCTAGCGTAGGAAGCTATGGTTGCCAAAGTGATGGAGGTATTATGATCGATATTTACTTTAAAAAATAAACAATCTTATTAAAATTTTTATATTTCCGTTAGTCAAAATGTCGCTAAGTTTTATTTAAACATTAATTTTATTTTTCTCTTCAAAGGAATCTTTCGTACGTGTCCTTTCGGACAATCAATTTTAAACAACACAGTCCCCGTGCCACCACATAAACCGTTGTCATCATCATCATCCACGCCATTTCCCCATTATTTCATAGGGGATGCCGCTTTTCCATTAAGGCCAAACCTTATGAGACCCTATCCAGGAACTAACCTTGAAAGAAAGAAGACTGTTTTTAACTACAGGCTATCCCGAGCTCGAAGAGTTATAGAAAATTCTTTTGGAATTTTAGCAGCTCGTTGGAGAATACTTTTGACAACTCTAGAGTGTTCACCAAGCAATTGTGAAATTATTGTTTTGGCATGTATTGCACTACATAATTTCATAATGCTTAATGACCAAAAACGTTGGTATTGTCCAGGCAATTTTGTAGATCGAGAAGCAGAAGATGGCAGTATAAACGAGGGTGGTTGGCGCACAGAAGTAAGGGTGAATGGTAGTCGACCATTAAGATCGATGGCAACATTTATTCGAAGGTCATCTGAAACCGCCATTCAGTTAAGAAATCGCTTATCAGAATATTTTTGTAATGAAGGCGCAATTGCGAATCAAAATTCAATTTAAATTTTTTTTATTTCAATAATTGCCATTTAAAGTTAAATTAAATTAGTAATTTTCTTTATTTATGAAAATATATAATTTTTATAAATTAAAAATTAAAATATATTATATATGCACTAATTCATTAAAAGATTTGTTTAAAATTTCAATATGAAATTTTTTTAAAAGTAAGTATAAACATTCATATGTAATACATAAAATGCATTTAATTAAAATTTAAAGCCATTTTATTGAATGGCATCGTAAGGAAAAAATAACAATTCAATAAAAACTAGAAACGAAAACAAAAATAACAAAAATAAGTAAAAGTTGCAGAGATCCAAAGTTATAATAATATCTGATAAATTATGGAAATATGAAGGACATATTTATTACTCAGGCTCTAATTTCACTTGCATTAGTACCTGCGTTATCAAATTCATTGCTTTTATTTGTTTGTTACTGCTAAGCGTATTAAGTGTAGCAGTAATCATTTTGCCAAAGGCATAATTGGGATCACTTTCTCTTTGCTGCGTTTTTTCCTCCCTCGATTTGCAAAATTTTTTAAAAGTTTGTACTGCTTCAATAAAAATTTCATCAGTGTTATCAGAAATTTCTGTACTTTTTCTTTTTTTAGACACTTTCAATGATTCACCAATAGAATCAAGTTTTTGTTTGGGTGTTGATGACGACGATGACGGTACAAAAGCATTCGATTGTGACTCTACAAAAGAGCATTCTTGTATTTCCATGTCTAAAAAAGTTTCATCAATAATAAGCGACTCTGGCTCTGAGGTTTGTTCAACAATGTTCATAGTTGAACGGGCTCTGAAAATAACATTGTATTAAACTTAGATCAATTATTAATATAAAATAAACTTACTGTCTTGGAACAACATGAGGTGCCAGAAATTCTAACTGACTCATTAGATGCCAACGATGGTTAAACGATGCGCCACTACCAGAAGCAAGTTTTTCGGCTTTCTTTTCCTTTGCGAATCTGTCTCGCAATGACGTCCACCTCTTTATGCAATTTTCTTCTAAACATGTGGCATACAGGTTTATAAATAATGTTCCTAATAACTTACCAGGTACATCCATTTCTTTTGAAATTTGCGACCAAACAACACGCTTTTTGTCTGGCATTCTGTAATTTTTGTTAAATTTGTTGTACAGAACATCATTTTCTTGCACTAAGCAAATAAGTTTTTCGTCATCCATTATTTTTTCACTGTTTTAATTTCTATTTACCAAAACTTTAAATTTAAAACTTCAAAAATGGATTTGTTCACAATTTTTCACTCACACTACCAAACAACTTTCAAGTTACTTAACGTTGAATTCTATTTTCTACTGATTCGAACGGAACAGAACAGAACGTCAAAGTAACAACAAACCACAAATACATATTTTCCATTTAACAGAAATTGATCAGCTGATTCGTCACGGAACGGAAAGTAAAAACTAATTCTGCATTTATTTTATTTTAAAAACAACTGGTGGAGAACGCTGGAATTGAATTTTTGCCTATCACGTTACTCGTCAAACAAAAGCAAATTGAAAATGTTGATGTTTGAACAAAATCGATAAAAACATGCAAAGCTTCTATACGCTCTCATATATGTAAATATTTGAGTTACATGCATACACAATATAGCCAGATAGAGGGATTTCAACATAAAATTACACATTCTAGTATAATACCAACTGATAATTTTTGTGAATTTTTTTTCAAAAAGTGGGAAAAGTAAAAACAATGCGATAACGCTAAAAATACATACAACAAAATGTTAGGCAATAATAAAACTTGTTATAGCGCCTGCTTTATTAAAACAGTTAATATTTAATGGCAGTAAATACTCTTGATTGATGAGTCATCGGATGTATCGAGTTAAATGGATGGCAGTTTGGATTCGGTATTTTAGCGCAAAAAAAAAAAAATGAAAAAATAACAGAGTTTTTTTCCATATTAGTTAATGCAGATGTAAAAGCAGAGGCATTATCAGTTTTTTATGAATATGGGCTTAGGTCTTAATAATTTGTCTGCCGTTGGAACAGACGTTTGAATCAATATGTGTGGCACAGAAAAGTCTCTCTTTGTTTTTCTTAAAAAAATAGTTTTATTAAATTACTTAAATGCGTTTGCAGCTCGAAACTGGAAAAATCCCCAACTCTGTCTACTTCTTGCACTCTACATTAAATTGGATATTGATATAGCATACACCGACATAGGTATTGTTACAGAATTTTCTAAGGAATTGAAATTTTTACCACATTGATTTTAACGAAAATTGTTTTGAACACTTAATCGTACTAGCGAAAGAAAAGCTTAAAATATTCTCAAAAAATACCACATACTACGAACTCTTCAAAAATTTACAATTTAAGAATATTTTAACCATTAATAAATAAATTTTATCCCGTTTATAGAATTTTTAAAATATCCATAGACTCAAAAAATTACTTACGAAAGCGAGTGTAAAAATGCAAAAAAAAGTTCTTTTTTGAACTCGCTGCCTCTGTGTTCAATCTAATAATTATTCCAATAAGTAATGCAGTTTAAGAAAGAATATATTTTTGGATGAAAACTACGGAAACCAAACTGAGGAATAAGCTACAGTATGAATTATTGGAATTACTGATGAAAATAAACTCTGCTATCTTAAGTTTTAAGTTCCTGAAACAATGATAACAAGTTTTAAATCTAAAAAAAAGAGTTGAACAAAAGGTACGAATTCATTCATATATATTTATATAAAAAATATATTTTCTTAGTCTTAGATTTTATTTCAGAAAATTTGTTATAGAGGCGTATTGAAAAAAATATTTTTTAAAGTATTAAATTATATATTTATTTTATATATTTAATTTTCTTTTGCTAATAAAATTAATGTTTTTAAATAATTTATTTGTATGTTAGCCGAATTGACTCGTATTATTATGTAACTAACAATGTATCACCCTGAATTAAAAAAAATTGAATATATGTTAGTAACATGCTTTTTATTTTAACTTACTATATACTCTTGAGTTTTGAATGTTTTATCTTAAATTTGTAAGAAAATAAAAAATATATACTTTATTTCTGTATAATATACACTCTTTTATCATTCAGTTCAAAATGTCAAAATTATTGACACAGTATATGTATGTATGTATATGAAAACAATAAATTTAATTTTTTTTTAATTAGGATGCGTATTTTAAATTGTTTCTTTTTGGGGACAAAATTAGGGATTTTCGTTTATAAATTAGGATTTTTGGGGCAATAATGAGTCAAATTGGGGATAAGAGCCAAAATTATTCTGGAAACACTGCATACAGTGTGATGTAAAAGACAGGAAATGTTTCAAAAAATATAACCTAATTTAAAAATTTAACTTCCTTCTTAAAAAAAAGAACATGAAATACCTAAGCAATAATTATTAATAATTTATAAAAGTATTCAATTAACTGCTACAACGTTGTTCCCGCAAAAATGCTACACTTTTTATGAGCAGTGTTATTTATTAATCTTGATTATCATGTGGGTTTTGCAATCTGTCCATGTATTCATCTATACATATTATAAAGCTGTAGCGGTATCATTCAAATAAATAATTAATTTTTTTTTCTAAAAATAAGTCATTTGGTAGAGGAAATAGAAATACAAATGCGAAAGTACCGAATTTTACCTACAACTGTTTTAGCATAATTACATTACAATTACATTTTGTAGTTAGAAAAACACTGTTTACAGACCTCTACAATTAATATCTGAAACACATTTTTCTAAATTTGATTTTTAAGAAAACTAGAAAGGACACACTGACGAAGTCGTAGGAACTTCTAGTATATATAAAGCACAAAATGTATTTGCTTGTTTGTCGGAAACACATATTTTTTTGCACCAGTGCACAGTGGGGCAGAATAAAAAAAATATTTTGGAAATAATTCAGCCATTTGAAAACGGCTAAGCCGATTGATTCAAAATTTGGCACGAGCATAGTAGAGGAGTACTTGAGCTTAAGTTTTGAAGGTGGTTACCCTCCACTTTCCAGGGATGGCACTATGTGGTCTCAAAGTTGGACACCTCGCTCCTGAAAATTTTTCTAACGCTTGGCATTTCTTAAATTTTTGTCTGATTTTTAAATATTTTACATGGTCTTAAAGCTCTCGTAAATATCTACAAAACGGTGCTTTAAACTGCATGTTTATGTTTAAAAATGATCGAGTTATAAGCATTTTAAAATTAAAATTTTTATTTTTTCCATACCCTGGTCCAGTTTTTTCGAAATATTGGGCACAATTTGCAGCAAATTTGTTTGAGTTTTTTACCGTAGATAGCAAACAAATTTTAATATTTTCTGAAAAAAATTTGAAAGTAATATCTTTTCTGGCTTAGAAATTATACGATTTTCAATTTAAAAAATCCAAAATTATTGCATTTTTTTGTATTTTAGCCTAAAATGGGACACTAATCTAATTTTTTAGATAGAAAAAAATTTTCTTAAGGAATATATAAAAGTTTTTTATTTTTATTAAAGCTAACTATATGTGTGTACGTTTAAACCAAATTTCGTATAAAACTGATCATTCTTGTAGAAGATGTAAGTCTTTCAACTTGACCTATTTTACATCGAAATTTTGAATTTACCCCATATTTTCTAAAATCCCAAAGCTGGGATCGGAAAAAGAAGAATACTATAAAAAAGCTATATATACTCCAAATTGTTTCAAAAAGTATTTCGTGAGTCCTAGTCCATATGTAGACTTTATGGGCAAAAGAGTAAAAAATTCCAATTTTGGGATTTTTCGTCTTTATTTTGGGAATTATGGGATTTCTTTTAGCTTAATGTTGCAGATTTTTTTACCGTTTGATTTTAGTTAACAAACTACATATGCACAGAAAATTTTATCTGATTTGCTTAATTAATAAAAGTTGTATAGCATATTTAATATTTTTACTTTTCTCAAATTGGACCGTTTTTACCATAATTTTTCGAAATTTTCGGATAAAGATGACACAATTTCCTATTAAATAAAAAAAGATTCATCTCAATATCATTCTTACGTGCAAAACTATGCGTTCTTAAATATGAGTGTTTCAATATGTATCTCACTTTTATACATTTATGTTACGGAAGTAAAAATTTTCATGCCTGTGTAAAAAATTGTGTAAAAAAACAATTATACCTGAATAGAGGATAACCAAGAGGCATATCTTAAATTAATAATCATTATAAAAAACATCAGATAAAAAATAAAATTTTCTGTTAATTTTTATTTACGAAAAGTCGTTAAAAGTATTTTTTATTTCCTTAAAATTATTATTTATTTTCTATAAAATAATCTGTCATATTATTATGCATGTCTAAAAGATAAAGTAAATCCTTTAATTCTGTTTTGTTAGAAGGTGAAGAAGCCTCATAATTAATCCAACGTTTTCTCATTGATGAGAGTACAGGATCAGAAGATAACAATAGGCTATAAAAAATGTCTTCGTTTTGTGACTGCCTAGAACATTTTCGAGAACTGAATATTTGAATGTACTTGAAAACGCAGTTTCTTGCTTCTTGGGCTTCTTCTGTTAATTCCCCAAGAGGAAGAATATTCGATTCTATAATTGTTTTACCATGACATAATATTTTATGTACTGTGGGCGTCATATCCCTTCATGGATATAGGGAAACGAGTAGCTGAGATATTTTTGCTGTATATTCTCCAAATCGAAAAGAATTAATTAGGTTTGCTATTAATTGCCATTAAAACTACGTTAACCATTCTAAGCAACTCTTTGTCAATTCCAGTTATGTTTGAAGTAGTTAAAAATCCCCAAAAAATTTTCTTGCAGTATTTCCGTCGTTAGTGTTTCCTCCACTACGAAGAGGCTTATCAATTATTAACCCCGTTTGTACTCTAAACTCTTCTTGGATTCTACTTTTCTCAGAAGCTCTTAGAGCTTTTAGTTCATCATTGTTTTTTTTTTTTTTTTGTTATTAAAATTTCTGTCGTACTTCTGTATTTTAAGTCGTATGCAATATGCAGAAAATGCTCCAAAAATCTTATTCTGGCATGAAGGGGGGATATTCCGAAAGATAGAACTTCTTCGTTGACTACGTTGGTTTTTTTTTATCTGAGAATTCTGACTTCTTCTGATCACATATGGAACATTTCCAATAAGAAGATGTGTTAGTTATAGCGTTACTAACTTTTCCATCAATCATTGTTAAAATAAGTTGAAAGGATATGTTAACACAGTATTCTTTTATTTTTATTGATATTGGTTCCAATGATCTTATTTCGTCTTTGATATGCTCGACTAATTTTTTTGTCGTAGTATTTGATTCCTTTACATACTCAAAACAAATAGGCCTACAAAAATTTTTGGATCCTGGGGTTGTGTTTTTCCATATATCTTCCAAAGTGTTTGCACGTACTGATGAAGATGCAACCAGTGAGTATGAACGAATTCTTAGTGGTACTAAGGATGCCATGAATATGCTCTTAAAATCTATTGTATGTTTTTGTTTGTACTCAGGAAGGGCTAATATTCCATCACATCCCCACTTACACATTAGTACTACATCGCAGTTTTTAACCTTTTCTAGTTGGTCAGTAGAAAAATCTGAAATAATCCGTGACGCCGTATTTTCTAGGAAAGAAGAAAGTCCAATAGAAGCTTTCGTTTCATCAACTGTTATTGGAGATGGCATAATCGCTTTCTTTTTTTCTTGAATAGACTTATATGATGGTAATATTGCATGTCCTTTCTCAAGTAAAGCTTTTCTCAAAATTTGGTACTTATTTCGGCTTATTTTCATTTCCAACATCAGAGCAATAGCTTCTTCCTCCGTAAAATTTGACTGCGATGTCGGAGTAGGTATGCTGTTAACAATTCGTTTCAACCGTTTTGGAGATGCGCTGGGAAGAATATTGGCGATGTGCACTGCCTCGGAAGGCTGATTCTCTTTTTTTTTAGTAATTCTCTGAACGTATCGCAAACTTCATCTTTTGAAACTGAAGAAAGTTTTTCGGTTAACCTTTTTTTCTTAGACTTCGAATATAAGTCATCATAAGATTTGCAGGGAGCTCCACATAATGCGATGTAGGTTGAGAATTTCGCAACAGTATCCATCCAAGTAAGATACTTTACTTTAAACTTATTTTTGTTTCCGCGAACTGATTTCATTTTTTGATCAAATAATTTTAAAAATTTTTCCAGTTTTGGAGTACCAATGACATCAACTCTGCAGTTGTATGTAGCCTTAATAAATTTTTTCATGGCCTTAATTCTATCAAGTCCTTTTGTAGCATCAGTCCACAAAAAAGATCACAATGTCTCAAACTTCAATGTGATCGGCATGATGTTTTTTTTTAAATATGATATCTATTGTATTTATGCAAATATTTATATGCGTGTTCAGGTCATCGAACAGTTGGGTACCTAAAGAAGCAAAGCAGCTAGCTAAAAATCAAAAAAGACACTTAGGTAAGACATAATTAGTCATAGGTCATCCTAAAACGAACACCTGCACCATTATTTTTAACCCTTACATTTTTAACCCTTTTTTCAGGTATAATTGTTTTTTTACACAATTTTTTACACAGGCATGAAAATTTTTACTTCCGTAACATAAATGTATAAAAGTGAAATACATATTGAAACACTTATATTTAAGAACGCATAGAAATTGCGTCATCTTTATTCACATACATAAAAAAAATAAAAAAATTGAACAAAATTTTAATATTCGTTGCTGAGCTCCGAAAATTTCGAAAAATTATGGTAAAAACGGTCCAATTTGAGAAAAGTAAAAATATTAAATATGCTATAAAACTTTTAATAATTAAGCAAATCAGATAAAATTTTCTGTGCATATGTAGTTTGTTAACTAAATCAAACGGTAAAAAAATCTGCAACATTAAGCTAAAGGAAATCCCATAATTCCCAAAATAAAGACGAAAAATCCCAAAATTGGAATTTTTTACTCTTTTGCCCATAAAGTCCACATATGGACTAGGGCTCCCGAAATACTTTTTGAAACAATTTGGAGTATATATAGCTTTTATATAGTATTCTTCTTTTTCCGATCCCAGCTTTGGGATTTTAGAAAATATGGGGTAAATTCAAAATTTCGATGTAAAATAGGTCAAGTTGAAAGACTTACATCTTCTACAAGAATGATCAGTTTTATACGAAATTTGGTTTAAACGTACACACATATAGTTAGCTTTAACGAAAATAAAAAATTTTTATATATTCCTTAAGAAAATTTTTTTCTATCTAAAAAATTAGATTAGTGTCCCATTTTAGGCTAAAATATAAAAAAATGCAATAATTTTGGATTTTTTAAATTGAAAATCGTATAATTTCTAAGCCAGAAAAGATATTACTTTCAAATTTTTTTCAGAAAATATTAAAATTTGTTTGCTATCTACGGTAAAAAACTCAAACAAATTTACTGCAAATTGTACCCAATATTTCGAAAAAACTGGACCAGGGTATGGAAAAAATCAAAAATTTTAATTTTAAAATGCTTATAACTCGATCATTTTTAAAGATAAACATACAGTTTAAAGCACCGTTTTGTAGGTATTTACGAGAGCTTTAAGACCATGTAAAATATTTAAAAAGCAGACAAAAATTGAAGAAATGCCAAGCGTTAGAAAAATTTTCAGGAGCGAGGTGTCCAACTTTGAGACCACATAGCGCTATCCCTGGAAAGTGGAGGGTAACCACCTTCAAAACTTAAGCTCAAGTGCTCCTCTACTATGCTCGTGCCAAATTTTGAATCAATGGGCCTAGCCGTTTTCAAATGGCTGATTTATTTCCAAAATATTTTGATTCTGCCCCACTGTGCAGTGGAGCGATCTTCCTGGAATTTTCAAAGTTAGTTATCAGATACGCTATTATAAGTATATATTTATTGTCGTGTTATCTGGCAAATAACTTTCATATTAATATGTATAATTATCGAAAAACTGGCTTAATTCGAATAAGGGGCGTGATACCCTCTATACAAAGTGAAAATCGTGCGCTTAATGGACTATAATAGGTAGAATTGTGATATTTTGCACAAGTAATACAGATCTAAGTTTTTTCATCTGACGAATTGCAAACCAAGTTGGAACAGCGGTTGTGATACCTTTAATAGAAAGTGAAAAATATTATAATGTACCCAGAGAACAATAATAGGCAGAGTGTAAGTACTTATTATGGTGAACAATCAATTAAAAATCTGACTGGATTGGAAGAGAGGTTGTGGTACAATTATTCAAATTGGAAAACGAAACGCACCGCAAATATCTAGTTGCATTATAAATAAAAAATTCGTTTCTGCCAATGAGTCAGTTTATTTATACTTACAAAAATACGATTGAATAATACATTATACCTACTCATCAAGCGGTAACACACATTCAGAAGACGATAAACAGAACAAAAGTAATGAAGCCATTTTAAGCAGTTTTTTACCTTTATAAATGTACAAAATATTTTTAAATATTTTTTTTTGTGTAAGACTTAATTAAGCCCTTATGACACTATTTTTGTATTCATTTTTTAAGTTTTGAAGAAGAGTGCAAATATAATGTAATAGAAAAATTGACTATTAGCATTGTTTGTTTTTTCTTTCAATCTTACTCGTATAACAATAGTATAAATAAAAAATTAAGTGTCATAAGGCTTTTATAGCTAATTCTGTACAATATTTAACTTTAAAATTTCAATTTGTTATTTTTATACATATTTATATATTTTTTTATTCTTCTCTAACTAAAATAGGGAATTCTAGTTAAAAAGAATCTATATAATTGAGAACAAAATATGTATCTCAACTTACAAGATGATAATTTAAAATAGTCATCTAAAATTTGGTATTTCATTTTTCCTCATAATGTTAATCGTTATACAATAACAGAGACACATGTATACAAAAGTCACTTTATATATATACACAAATATATCGAGCACATAATCAAGATCAAAGTCCTCAACCTGCGCCTGCTGACTTCAAAGCACTATATCAATTGAGTTAGTTTACTAAATAAATACTAAATATTACAATTTTGCACAATAAGCTAACACGAAACTTAGTTTAAAACCTATATAAAACCGATTGTTTGTTTAATTAAAAATTATTTCTAGCAACTCAATGATTATTTTTAGATGCTATGTAAACATTTGCATTATAGCTAGACATGTTTTAGAAAAAATTTAAATATTGTTACATACATATATTCAGTTATTACAAATAATGTTATTTAAAACAAAATTTTTAATCTCATATTTCTTTCCATTTATTTGTCTTATTTGTGAACTAATCACCCTTATTACGAATGTCAACGTCGTTACAAGTGATGTCGACAGCACACTCATTGTACTTTCGTCGTCAACATTGAGAGTAATTTAGAGTTATCGGCGGCAAATGTATATTAATGAAGGCAATATTACGTCGACGTTGACTGGAATTGACTTTGTTTTTGTCAACAAAGTTTTTAGCGTCGACATAGTGAAATTTTGTTTGTTTTTTTTTTTCTATCTTATAAGCGGGGCACTTAAACTAAAAAAACCTTTCTAATGTATATTTTGATCATCTTTCTTAGAAGCTTAAATTTTGTCGTCCATTTAGCCTATCCCATCATATAGCCTTCTCTTCCTCAGCCATTTCAAATTTAAAAAAAAGGGCGTAGATGACTCTTTCCAAAACATCGAGCATTTCTTACAAAATTAAGGATACAGTTGGTTGCAATAATCCAAGATTAAAATCATTACCAACACTCGATTGGTATGAGCCTAGAGCTAAGAACCGCAATGTTGTAGCTAACTTTAACATGTTGGAAATTGATGTTGAACGAATGGCGCTTCTCATTAAAGGCTCATTTTTTAATACGAGTTTAAATGCTGTTTTATGCAGTCAATAATATTCATTAAAACAGTTCAAAGTGCACTTACTTACGTGCTGTCCGGAAAAATAAAAATGTCTGATCTTTGTCTCTCTTCTTTTCTCCAAACCCTAAGCATTTCTTTATTTTCTTTATCACTGCTTCCACTTGATTCAGATATAAACAACATTTTTTTACAAAAATTAAAAAAAATTAAGTTTCCTAAATGCCAAAATAAATGGAGATGATATTTTTTCTTCAATTTTTATCGATAACGTGGCGACGTCGACACATGCGCGCAAATTAATACCAACTGAGTGTCGAGTTGACGTCTGCGTCGACCAAATTTGACTGCGACTAAAAATTGATAACGAAGTCTTTCACAATAGAGCTGAATAAGTTTTTTCTTTAAAATATATTGCTAATTGTTTAGAACTAGTTATTGAAAAAAAAAATAATTTTTATACCCTTCACCTCAAAAAGTAAGAAAAGGGTATAACTAATTTTGTCAGTTCATTTCTCAACCCTATAAAGTATACATATTGTGACTTCTTATGATGTCCGTCTTTTTGTCCAAATACGACAATCGATCGAACATAGTGTCGAAAGAGGTGTTATTGAAATTAGCAAAATCGGGTCATGACATTCGACGCAACGGGCAAAACACCACGCATACCTCCAATTTTTCTATATCATTTGGTACAATGAAGTAACTCTAATAAAAAAAAGCTAGTATATCGGGCGATAGAGAAAAATCAGAAATAATCATCAAATTAAAAAACTGACGTTCGCCCATATTACCCCAAATTCAAATTTTTAAAAATACAATATGGGTATCATTTTAAAGCTTTTGAATAGATCTTTTGGGAAAAACTAAAAAGCTGTGGTCATTATTATGTAATATTGTATATAGAACTTATTTTTTGTTTCATATTTTTTAAGTCTCTGTTACCCAAATATATGTCTTTTTGATTTACGTATGTATATGGTGAAGGGTATATAAGATTCGGCATAGCCGAATGCAGCACTCTTATTTGTTTCAATGTAGTTATAAAAAGTAAAGTTGGAAAGATTAGGACATATTTTTTTAGCTGACAAAGGATATTTAATAACGTTAGCATGTTGGGGAGGTTTGGGCCTAGGACTTTTGTAGCAAATTTCAACGCGAGCTACACACCAATCCCTCGGCCGATAATATTGTCTCCTAAATTTTTTTTCTATATGGATTGTCCTCAAGTTTTTTAATGCTTCCTTAATCTTAAATCTACTGTGAGTGATTTAACCTTTCTTTTTGATGTTTAATTTTGACATAGGATGATTATACTAAACAGAAATTAATATAGGTAACCCGTTTCTAAAAGTAGTAAAGAGAATCTATATGCACAAATTTAATTTGTCAAGATTAATTATATAAGTCGCTAAAATTTTTATTTTTCTTTACTGCGTTTGCTTTGCAATATGACATTTTATTCTAATGCTAAGCAAAAATGGAGTATCCACAATCGTACGAAAAAAACGTCATACGTTAATCGTATAATCCAATGGGATTATGACGTACGATTGTGAACGCAAATTCTTGTCAACATAAAATAAATTTAATTGAACGAAGTTGTTAAAGTTAGAAAAAGTGTAAAAAGACCTGAATTTATTTTTTTTTCTATCCAAATTCAAGTGATAGCGAGGAGGATGAAAAGTGGACAGCTGCGTGTTCGGAATAATCCGCTGACCTTACCGATCATAGCGTAAGTACTAAAAATCTGGATTCTTAAAATATGTGCAGACATTATTCACTAAAGATTTTTAAAAACATTTCGCTTAAGAAAGGAAGCTTTTGTCTATGTATGAGGTTAATTAAAATTTATCCAGTTGGATGCCAAAGCTGTGCAATCAATATTGCAAATTGCAGAAACTTTGTCCATTTTGGCAACTGGTGGATACCAACACTCAGTAGAAAGTAACTATTTTCTTGGAATGTATCGCAGAACTGTTTTGCAAACTACTTTGGCATTCCTGAAAGCCTAATGAAAAGTCTGATTGCAAAAATGTTTTTTTTTTTTGACAAATTTAGAATACCTGGAGGCAGTTGATGGCAATCGGATAACACAATGACCACATGCACTTCAACAAGATAGGCTTTCACAGATTAAATGAAATGATAGTAAGTTTTCCGTTATTATTTGTTTCAAAAATTAACATAAGGCATTTAAAAAGATTAGTAATGATAAATATAAAATTGTTGCTGTCAAATTTTCTACTTGCTGTAGAAAACAAATTTACTTTGAACTTTGAAAAGAAGTGGAAACAATTGGCTATTGAATAGTTACTTTTTTTATTTAAAAGTAATATGTAGCACGAATCATTTTATTTTTTTTAAGCTGGCTCCGGCAACTCGCTTGAGCCGTGGTGTATTACGCCTATATATGACGTCTATATAGAAATGCTTGTGATGGATCCTCTGAAGCCCAATTTAATGAAATTCACTCAAAAGCAAAATGCATTAATGAAAGAACAATTGGCATTTCAAAAGAGCGATAGAGAATTTTAGGATATTAGAGAAATGTGTGCGCTGCCCTTTAATTTTATTGTCACTAGTTCCGACTCAGGTAGTAAAATACTCCAATATCGAATAAAAAAAAAACTTAAAATTATTAAAACAAACACAAAATCATAAGTCTGAAACTAATGAGGTAATTCAGTGATATTTTATTTATATAAAGGCTTTAAAAATTTGGCTTATATTTTGGTACTACACCGATTATTATTTTTAGATTTTTGTTTTTAATTATTTCCAAATCAGGCGGCAAATTACAGCGCTCAATATCGATCGTAATTTCAATAGAATTTAAATATAAATTTCGATCGATATCGAATGCTATAATTTGACCCTAGTATTTGAACCGTAGATGTTATAAATGATTTAAAATTCAATTTTTCGGCTTAGGTTCATTTTTATTAATTTAATTTCTAAAAATTTTTAGAAAGAAAAATTATTAACAAATGTGGATGTTTTCCAAAGAAAACAAAAAAACTAGACACTAGCAGAATGTAATGCAGCGTTTTCTGGATCGCTACATTCTTCGCAACTATCTACCCTTGGTTGTGTACATTCTTACTACTCTTTAACCAACTAATCAATATTAAATTGGTTAGGCGAAGTCCAGACACAACTCAGCGCATTTCTTCGTTGTTCTTTCTGCAACTCACCTTGATCATCTGTTTTTGCTTCGTACCAACATCCGGTATGCCCACGAAATGAAATATTTGTTTTTTAATCAATCATACCTGTTTCCTCACAACATTATGTGTAAATGTCAGTTTTTTTTCGAGCTTTCTCGCCAAATAGCTTGTCGGATATCGCCAAAAAAATACAAATATTTTATATTAGTTATTTAAACATTTTTATTTAATTTAATAAAAGAAATTATCATAAAACATAAAAATGATGTTACTTATACAAATCTAAAAAAGTTTTAATTTAAAAAGTGCAAAATGGAATTCATTTGTAAAAGGTGCAAAGCCAACATAACATTTAAGTAACATAGCAATACAAAAAAAAAAAAACACAGCTTAAGCTGCCTTTAGACGAAATGTTTTTTACATATGACTTGTCCTTTTGAAAATCCGTTTAAACGTACATGTAAATTACATAACCTTTGAAGTAAATCACTAATAACAGCAAACAAACAATTGTAATAAAGGAAATTGTTTCTTAAGTTTATAAAAAAATGTAAAAAGTGCAAAATAGAAACAAAAGATTATACAACCGCATTATCTAGCATTGTGTCAATAATAGCTGCAATTTATTTTATTTAACTATTTTTTCACTTTTCTATTACAGTTTTTTTGTTTGTTGATAATGCCACAGCTGATGGTAACAAAGATGACAGCTTAGTTCAGTTTTCACCCATTTTAGTGCTTTTCACATTTTTTTGTGATTTAAAAACGCTAAAACTGAAGAAAAATAAGTTGCACGATACATATGTATTTTGCTATGGAAAAATTTTCGTCTAAAGGCAGCTTTAATAAACATAAAAATAAATAACCTAGTTCACGAATCAATGAATAGCATTTAAGTAATTGTTATAATTAAAGGTTTAACCTCATAGTGGTATTTTAAAATATTTTTGAAATATAATTTATAATAATACGAATTAATATTGATTAGTTGGTTAAATAGATGAAGGTTGTAGCGTTCAAGAAAATGCGTTTTTGGTATCAACGGCTGAAAACGATAAACCATCTAAAAATATTTACAACGAATTATGTGATGAAAAATATAGATTTCATAAATAGAATTATAAATGAAATAAATAGTTAAAATATGGATTGCCAATATGACTATTTGGATGCGGGAATTATACAGAAAACAGCGACGAATTAATAAAAAAAAAATTATAAGAGATGCTGTTTTAGTATCATATTGACTATTGTAAACTATAAATGACAAGCGCTGTGGATATTTTAAATGAGTTAAAAACAAATATACAAGATGAGTTGCAGAGAGAACAACGAAGAAATGCTTTGAGTTGTGTGTGCACTTCGTCTAACCAATTTAATAATGATTAGTTGGTTAAATAGATGATGTTAACAATGTACACAACCTAAAGTAAATAGATGCGAAGGATGTAGCGATCCAGAGAATGCTGCATTTCATTCTGCTAGTGTCTAATTTTCTTGTTATCTTTGGAAAACGTCGGCATACATTTGTAAGTAATTTTTCTTTCTAAAAATTTTCAGAAATTAAATTAAAAAATGAAATAAATTTTAATTAATTTGTCTTATTTCTTTATTTGAAAGGTTATGTTACAGATTAATTCCGTTTTAAAGGAAATAATAAACAGCTAAAATCTGTTTTTATGTCGGTTTTTTTAAGAATTGTCTTAGTCGCAATCTAATATATAAACAAATTTAGTTTATAATTTTACAGGATACAACAATTAAAATTTAAAAGGCATTCTTTCAGTTAATGTACTAAATTTTGACAGTTTGCTGTATCTTAGAAACCGTGAATGCTAAACGAAAAATCCCTAAACTTTATTTTTGTATTGTTTTAAGCTATTAGAATAAAGTACAAATCTAAACGACATGGCGTAAAAACGTCTGTTATTCAATAAATAAAATAAAAATTACAATTATTTGAATCAAATTTATTTTTAAATAATTCTTCTAAAAAAACCAACTTCAAAACAGGCAAACTTAAACTCATATTTCTTGAGGAAGGTAATCATATTTACATTAATTTTATTATATTCGAGAAAGATTTCGTCAGGACATTGCATATGTCGTAGAACAAAATATGAATGCAAATTAAAGAATAAAATTCAGCAGTTATGTGGTCACACTTTATTTTTACACTTTTTATTGCTGACAATAAGCGCGAGTCTATAACTGTTCAAAAGATTGGCCATAAACAGAAAATTACCACCATTAGGGCACCCTTTAATTTCTTATTTTAAATAATTATACTTGTTTTATGCTTGATAAAGTAATGGACATTCTGTCTAGTTTTCAAGAGTTTGCTTGTAACAGTTTCAAAGATAGGGCCATATAGGTCAAATTACATCAGTTATAGGGACCCCTTCAATTTATAATTTTAAGTTTGCTACTTGTTATAGCGAACTTAGCAATAAATGTTCTGTACAAATTTCAATCAACTGTCTACAACTGTTTAATAGTTCTACAGGTACAAACATAAAAAAGCAACATCCAGTCAAATTGAAAACCTCCCTGTTTTTTTGAAGTCGCTTAAAAATCACAATTAGCAATTACAACCAATAAATAAAAAGCACATATTATATATGTGTTCGCAACATACAAAATTTAGAGACACACATAATTGATGTGTGAAAAATATGTGTGTTTTTTTCGAATAGTAATATGTGTGTATTTTCTGAACCCTGTTATTTATACATTGTTTTTTTATTGTTCTAACTAAATACATGTAGACACTCTACGATCCTAAGCGCGAGTGTAAACTAAAGTACAAACATGGACTGCAACGTTGCCTTAATTCAACAATAAACAGTTTTTGGTGATTTTAATCTAGAAATGGAAACTTATGATTTTGGAGCACTATATGCTTCTTCATACGTTTTATTTCTTAATTTATCTGTAATTCCTAGTCAGATCCCTCAAAATTGAATTTAGGTGAATAGGAAAGGAGTATTTGTTTTTTCCTAGACATCTAAGAAGATTATTCGTGACCCACAAATAATTGCATCAGAAAAACTTTACAAGGTTGCCGTTCTGTAATCTCCTGTAAAATCGTGTTTAAATGTGCTACTTATTTCTTTTTTTAATCGGTTGAATTTTTATTGTGGATATGTGAATTAAAATTGGTTTTGAATTGTTGAGCCAACCTTTTGGATCACAGAACATATAGACTAAGTCGGTTGGGTCTACTAGATGCTCTCTGTAACGGCTTTTTACAATTAGCGAAACAAAAATACGCATCAACCTAAATCACACGATTACAGCTGAAACATAATTCTTGCGTTCGGCTCTAAAGCGAGCCAATCGGTTAAAGCACTGCTTTTGATTTCATTAGGATCTCCCTGAATCAAAGTAAGAAAGGCAAAAAAAAAAATACAATATTGCCATTTCCATGAGTGCCATTGCCTACTGGCCTACTTGTAGTTTTCATACCCATCTCCATGACTATTAGCCGCTCTCTTGAATACTAGAATACTCTGCTGTGATTAATAAAGCAACAATATAAATTATTTGCCACATAAAGAAATATGAAAATGGAACAGGCTGTTGTGAATTTTCCCCCAATTTATCCCAATGACATATATTTAAATCATATCATCAGTTTTTAAATAAATTTTACTTAAAAAGTTGAAATATTCATACTTATTAATTATATAGGTTTTGTATACAGTTGTTTAACACTATTTCGACTATATTTTCTGATTCGAGTTGGATTTTGAAAAAGTATTACGAATTGTCAAGCAGGTCTTAGACCTAGGATGATCATATTTATAAAAGTCCTTTAAAGACCGCCTTGAGGCTAAGTTTTTTTTATAAGGTAGATAAATATATAAAATAAATTAAAAATATCGACTAGGTGTTATAAGGAAGGGATGCTTATCTAGGTATTTCGACATTGTTTTTCAGGTCACTAAGTTCTATATCTAATAAACCCTTCAGTATTGCGTCTTCAGGACAATCATCGAATTAAAAAGTAGTACTAATCAAAACGATGCTTGGAAATAATGTCTTTACATCGAAAGCGCTCGCCAATCGTATCAAATAAACAGCCAGTGACGACGGTCTTTACCGAAAGGTATGACAACAGTATTTTATTTACTGGCGGAATAAATCCAATTAACTTAATACCAATTAAAAACTTGTTGTGAAATAATTCAAGCAAAAAAAGTGATTGCTTTTGCTCTCAATCTTTAACGGTTTAAAAGCTTGGCAACAATCATCAAATAACATTAACTATTGGGACACCCTTTATTTATTTATATTTGTTATTATAGCGCACTTAGCAATGCTACTCCTTGTAAGTTTAAACCACTTAAACCACTTTTAAACACTTAAATTTAAACCATTTAAACTACTGTTTAACAGTTTGGTCACATACATTTAATTACATAAACTGTATGGGCACCCTTTAACTTCCAAATCAAAATTTTGTACTTGTTTTTATAGCGGGCGAACCAACGCAAGTTTAACTTGAAACAAACTTAAGTTTTTTTGCCTATTATTTTAAGAAAATTTTCTTCCGTTAAGCTTACATGCATATTAAACTGAGGAAAACATTCACAAATAAGAAGAGAAAGCAAACCAAAAATTTAAAAAACACTTATTTGCAAAGACAAGCAAATAAAATCTCTTTATATTGACTGCGTAAACAATATAAGCTCTGTGTTTAGACGTCGCACGGTGGTTCAGAATTATTTTTCATTGGCCAAAACCTATATTTTTTGTTGACACAGATTCTTAAAAGAAAGAAAACAGATCAAAACTAAGGTAGCCGAAAAATTAGGTCAAAACAATCGCAGTAGTGGGCGTGGCATGCTGCTAAAGGCAAAGAATTTATGTTAATTTAAAAATAAAATAAAAATTGTAATATTTGATCTCATATTAATTGCGATTTCTTAAAAACTGTTATCGATATTGAGCTGCGGGTTTTTTGTTATGTTGGGTGAACTGTTGTTTTTAAGAAATGGTATATGCGCACCCTGTATAATTTGTAAATAGGGTGTTATGTTTAAAATTGGAAACCTCCATATATTCGCAAAGTTTGAAGTTTAGTAGTATATAACTTCTAAAGGACAAAAAACCAAAACCACCCAAAGAAAGGCAAAAGTGTTCTCTTTAAGCCTATATATACTTTTGCATCCGCCCGGATCCGCCCGTAGAACACTTTTTCTATTTTAGTGAAAATACTCAGCATTTTTACAAACAAATTTCTATCAAAACTGCTAGTAAATTTACTTTAGAAGTCATTCACTGCCAAAAGTACAAATTGCAGATAGCAAAACGTAAGGGGAAAGAGAGGAATCTAACTAAAAAGTTAATTTTATTCGAAAATTGAGAGTTTTAGTACACAAAACAATTTTTGGTAAAATTTCCTTAAAATCCAGTATAAGTTGTATATGACAAATTTTCCCATAGAAAACTTGAATAAACCGAATTAACTTAGGTAGTTTTTTGTTGTTTAGGTTGTTTTTTGTGTTTAGGTAATCTACTTTAGGTTTAACACTTTTATATGTAGTATAAATCACAATAATTTGGAAATAAATTTTATTGCGGTACAAGTATTCGATTTAAAAAGGCAAATTTATTGTACGTTTTCCAAATCAGCTTAGGTAGTTGAACTTGGTTTTTGTCTAAAAAAATTTCATACAAAAGAAAAATACCTGAGCTAGCCTAGGTAATAATAACTCTAATATTTTTTTGTGTGTACGTAATCTACTTTAAGTTTGACATTTCTTTATTGAGTATATAAGGACAAAAATTTGGAAATAAATTTTACTGTCAGACAAGAATTCGATTTGAAAAGGTTGATAAATTTTTGGAAGTTATTTTTATAGCACTTCAACAAATACATTATTTTCAGCTTAATTAAAATATGGAAACTTTCAGCTATAATGAATTGGCCGAAGAATATTTTAAAAACAAAAACAAAGAAGATGTTCTAAACCATATTGAAAGAAAATTGAACATAAATGCTATCAGCAGTGAAACGCAATTGGAAATAAAAAACAAAGTATCTGATTTCGTAAAAATATTGCAAAAACGCTACAAGGAAGTTCACTATAGTAAAAGTAAATTTTACAAGCGCTTTGAAAAATTGGTTACAAGGTGAACTTAGTATCCAGGTGAATTTAGAAACCACAAATAAGAAGAGTGGTGGAAGACCAGAAAAATCGCTAGATAACTGTAGCCATAGATCTAAGAGACGAAAACTTAAGAATATAAATGAAGAAATCGGATGTGAAAATATTAAAGATAGTTTTCTTTACAAGCTGCGATCACAAAAACTATTAACGATATCATTGAAAAAGTCATTTCTGCTAGTCCGGTGAGAACAAAACGGATCCTTAAAAGCATTCCGACACCAAACCAGGAAAAACAGTTCACAAATGAGGAAGCGCTTGCATTATTTCTGGATTTAAAGTTAACAAAACAGCAGTATACTCAACTCAGATTACGTGCGATCGAAAAAGGCTAAAATTTATACCCGTCATATCATCACATAATTGCAGCTAAAAAGGAATGTTATCCTCGAAAGGGATCTATCAAAATCACACCAACTTCGGCACAGGTACAACTGCAAGCTGTACTTGATCATACAGCCGAAAGGTTGATAAAATCACTTAAAGTAAGTGAGTTGAAAAAATATGGAAACTGCAATTTAACTCTTTTTTGTAAATGGGGATGCGATGGGTCTTCTGGACAAAGACAATATAAACAATTTTTATGTGAGGATATTTCTGACACAGATATGTTCATGGTGTCATTTCTACCATTGCGATTGATAAAAAACTTAGAGGACTCGGAACCTTCGTCCAGCACAGTGAAAACAAGTTATATTTGGAAAAACTAAACTCCATCGTCTACAAAATACTGCAGACCAATAAAATTTGAATTTAAAAAGGAAACTCAGGTTTTGACTGATACAAAAGCTTCATCCAGCTGTATTATATGTAAAGCAACATCAAGCCAGTTAAACCAAGAACCGACAAAGTCGGAGGATAGTATTGATGCATTTGAATTTGGATTATCACCGCTACATACGAGGATAAGATTTATGGAACACATACTGAAAATAAGCTATGATTTGGACTTCGGAGCTTCAGGATCAGTAAGAAATAATGACACCAAAAAAGAGATAAGAAAATTGAAAAAGAAACAAGTTCAAGATGCATTTCTCAAGCACGGGTTGATTATAGATCAAGCAAAACAAGGATCAGGTAACACAAACGATGGCAACACCGCAAGAAGATTTTTTTTTTTGGATCCCGAAACTACATCTGATATAACAGGTGTTGATATAGATGTTATTTCAAGATTTAAAACAATTACTGAAGTACTTGCGTGCAATGAACTAATTAATGCTAAAAAATTTGGTGATTATGCCAAGGAAACCGCTGCTATATATACATCCAAATACAAATATAGAAATATGTCAGCAACAGTGCATAAACTTCTTTATCATGGAGAAGAGGTCATTAAGCACCATTTATTACCAATTAGAGATTTGTCAGAGGAAGCCCAGGAAAAAAGAACCAAGGACTACAGGTTTTACAGAGAACATAATACCAGAAAAATATCACGAATTTCTACAAATGAAGATTTATTTCATATATTATTGGCAACTTCAGATCCCTTCATCTCTAGCATTCGAAGTCAATGGAAATTGAATCATTCGGAACTAAATGCCGAAGCTAAGGCACTGCTACAGGACACAGGTAAAACAGAGCAGAATATAGAATATTTACAGGAAATATTCCAGCCAAATGAATAATAATTATAATTTGAATTTAGTATTTGAATAAAATAAAGTATACAGACATTAATATTAAATGTTATTTTATTTACCTAGAATCTATTTATAACTATAAATAAATATGTATATAATTAAAGAAAAATTAAATTACACTGTTTTGTTTTAAAATTGACCAAAAACTAGGAAATATTTAAGTATTGTTAGGCATAAAGTTGAAATTTGGACAATCCTAATGAAAATACGGAAAATACCGCAGTGAAAATAGGGGCCACCCTAAGGATAGCAAAATATTGTATTGTCATCCAAGATTGACCCGTGGACCAAATTTTAGCCAAATTGTTTAAGGAAAAGTGGGTCAAAAATGAGTTGGCACATTTGAAACGGAATTTCAAACAAGAATTAGGAAAACAAATCGAAAGTTCAACTTTAGGCATAAATTTCTCAGCAACTGCTGAACCAATTTTAATAAGGCCTAAACTCGGTAAAAGCATAAGATGTTGTTTATTGACTAAAAAAAGAACTATTAAAAAATCTTTATTAGTTAAAAAGTTACAGAGTTTTTGGCCAATGAAAAACGTTTCTGAACCACTGTGCGTCGTTAATTAAATTTTACTTGCTCTTATTCACCATTAAATTTATTAATAAAGCAATGTATCAAGAATTCTTGCAAAAAAGCGACCTAAACACAAAAAACTTAGTACAGTATACGTTCTGCGTAAATATCCAGTGTCTCTCTCCTTAAAGGTTCAAAAAATAAAACCACCTCTAGTTTTTTAGGCTTACAGTTAACAAAGTTCGTTTCTATTCTAATTACATCAATTATCGGAACATCCTTTAATTTCTAAATTCAAATTGTATATTTGTTTTTATAGCAATACAAGTAAGTTGTAAATATCAGCTGCCCGTCTATAACTGTTCAAATGTTTGGCCACATACATCAAATTACATCAATTTTTGGGACATCTTTTGATTTCCAATTTCAAATTTTATACTTGCTGTTATAGCGGACTTAGCCATGTAGATTCTTTGCAAAATTTCAACCGTCTGTGTGCAATTGTTCATAAGTATGGCCATATACATCAAATTAAATAAACTATTGAGGCACCCTTTTATTTATGATTTACAAAATTTATACTTGTTATTAAAAGGTTCACATTTTTCTATTACGGTTCAAAAATACGCCCATAAAGGCTAATTACATCACCTATAGGGATACCCTTTAATTTATAGATTTATTATTCTTTTCGGTATTGAAAGCTATAGTATACTCATTTTTTTATTTTTAAAGTTTAGAGTGGTGCCCTTTATGGTTCATAATACACTTAAAACTCATGTATGTTGTATGGGGACATCCTTTAATTTCTAAAATTATGAACTGTTTTTCAAACAGAACCAATCTATGAGCATAAATTCTCAAATAAAGAAAAAAATTTCAAAACCAGTTCCCAAACGACTGAGTTATACTGGCACAAACATAAATAATTCTTGCAAAAAAAACTGACTTTAAAATAGATTTCATCTGTCTGACTATAACGGTTCATGAGTATGGCCACATACATCCAATTACATTACCTATTGGGACACCCTTATTTAATTTAAAAACTTAATCTTTGTTTGTTTTTGTTTAGAACAACTACACGTCAAAACCGTAATGGAAAAACATAAAATAACTCATTATTACAGATACGTAGACGACTTAATATGCATCCTATAAAGGGACAACGCAGAAGAAATTCTAACGGATTTAAACACAATACATAATAAAATCACATACACAATGGAAAAAGAGAAAGACGGAACTTTACATTATCTTGACATAAGAAAAACACGAGGAATTAACTCATTAAACTTTTACATATACAGAAAACCAACCACAACAGACATAACTATCCACAGTTCCTCAAACCATCCCACCTAACATAAACTCGCAGCATATAGACATATGATTAACAGACTTAAGACAGTCCCACTTTCTCCAGACAAATATAACAAAGAACTCGACACAATTTACACTATAGCTAAAAATAACGGTTACAACTGCACTACTATCGACAAACTACTTAGACAATACAACACTAAAAACAAGAAGGAAGAAAACAAGGAGACAATCGATACAACACGACGACACATTTTTACTTACACAGGACCAGAAATATATAGAATAACTAACCTTTTTCAGAAAGAAGGTTTACAGACAGCACTAAAGACGAGCAACACTCTACGAAACAATCTCAAGACATCAACAGAAATAACTGATAAATTTAACACCAGCGGAGTATACAGACTTACTTGCACCTGCAACCATATATACATAGGACAAACTGGACGAACATTAAAAACAGGGTTCACAGAACACATACGATCATTTAAACGGAAAAGAGAAGACTCTAACTTCGCAATACACCTTAACACACATGAACACGAGCCAAGGGAAATAGATGAATGTATGACGTTAATACATCCTAGTAAAAAAGGACGAAGACTGGACATTCTTGAAAACATGGAAATATACGAAACACGAACGTTTAACGGAGATATTATTAACGAACAGGTAAATATAACCTCGGACACAATTTTTACACCACTTAAACTATTAAAACAAACTTACAAACGCAAAACACCCACAGATGGTCACACTTACCTACCTAATAACAAAAGACTGAAATATTAAAATTATATACCTTCAATAAAGATGACAGATATTAGGCAATCTACCTGCATAATACCATTTTTAAATAGACACCATCCTAACGGACAAAACTACCTGAACCCACCACTACCTATGCAACAAACACCTTACACTATCTAACCAGTACTAATCAAAACGCGGCTTGAAAATGATTTCTTTACATCGAAAGCGCTCGCCAATCGTATTAAATAAACAGCCAGTGACGACGGTCTTCACCGAAAGGTATGACAACAGTATTTTATTTACTGGCGGAATAAATCCAATTAACTTAATACCTTTGTTCAACTGTTCAAAAGCTTTGCAATATTCATCAAAGTACATCAAAATACGTCCATACAGGTCAAATTACGTTAGTTTCGTGAACACCTTTAATTTCTAAATTCAAATTTAAACTTAGCGGATTTAGCAATATGGGTCCCTTATAAATATAAGCTGTCTGTCTGTAGCGGTTTAAAAGTTCGGCAACATACATCAAATTGTATTAACTATTGGGACTCTCTTTTATTTCCAAATCAAATCTTATACTTGTTGTTATAGTGGAGTTAGCCATACAAGTTCTTTGTAGATTTTAAGCGTCTATCTGCAACTGTTAATAAGTATGTCCATATGCATAAAATTAAATGAACTATTGGGGGACCATTTAATGTATGATTTAAAATATTCACACTTGTTACTATAACTGTCATAGCGATCGATATTCTCTTCAATTTGCAAGCGTTTGCTTGCAAGTAATTAAAACCCGTTAGTCTAATAATTAAACCCGAAACAATAAGAAATTCTTGATAAAAGAGTGGGATAAGCAAAAGAGAAAACTTTTATGCTTGTTAGAGTAGTAAAGTCATTTAATGCTGTACATTAGCATATAATAATAAAACGCAAAAACAAAATCTATCTTTAAAATTTGATGTGATCTCTGTTAGAATAGAGCATATTATAATAAAAAAAAAACATTTAATGCTGTTAATCAACGTATGAAAAAAATAAAGGTCGGAGCACATAGGATGCGTCATACGTTGCACTTTGACGTATTCAACTGAAGTAAAAGTAACGACGGATGAGGTTGGCACAATGAGTCATCATGAAGTATAAGCCATAAAAAATGGTTTTTAGCGAGAGGCGAGATACCTGTCAATAATCAAAATATTTAGGTTATTTTTTATGATTTCCTTTATGATGTTTTAATAAAAAAAAATACATTGGAGCTTTATTTTATATGTTAAAGGTCGACTTAAAATGTAAGTAAGTATATCGGCTTTGTTTTCTATATTTTGAATCTGCTTTGATTACATACATACATAAATACTAATTTTTAAATTAAATGTCATTTGATATAGGTGCTAAAGAAAAAAGACAGTGAGAATAAATAAAATATTTACAACAAATTTTGTAATGAAAACTATTGATTTCATAAATAGAACTATAAATAAAATAAACAGTTTAAATATGGATTGTTAATCTGACTATATAGATGAAGGAATTATGCATCATTCTCACATTTGCAAGAAAAACTTTAAACCCTTATATTTTAGCTAATACAGAAAACAGCGATCTATTTGTAACAAAAATTTAAAATACGAAAGGCATTAAAAATTTATTTTTGAATACGGAAAACATTTACTTTGGGAGATAATTTCAAGCTAAACTGGACAAAACTGTTTTAAATGTAACTTAATCGTTGATTGTAGAAGAAAGTTGTTTTGAAGTTTGTTGTCAGTTTTCAATTTAAAAATGCTGTAACTCTAGATTTTAAATTAAACTTTATGCAGTTAAAGAAATTTTTAAAAGATTTGGGGACCCTAATGACGCACTTGGTATTTATTAAATTTAGTAGGAAAACTTTTCTTTCATAAATTGGACTTAATATTTGGATACTAAAGTACCCAGAAGCCTATGCGAGTTCTGGCCCAAAGTTTACGATTACCAGAATGCTGCTGGTACTTACAACATTAAATATTTTCTTTAATATGTTGATTGTTTATTTATGAATATTAATAATATGTGAATGATAACACATTTATTCCTTTAGAAAATATGTTAATATAATAATACAAATGAAATGTACCGCAGCAAGGATACAAAAGAGAATTATGAAGTTACACAAAATTATTGCGAAAGTTTTGATTTTATAATTATTCTATGTTCCTATATCATTTTTTTATTTTTATTTTTAATATTTACTTAAATATTTTAAAATACCTCTAAAATTTCGAGTTTAAGCCCTTAATTTAATTATTTATTGATTGACCCTACCTTTCTCGAACAAAGTTATTTGTTTTTATGTTTATTAAGTTTTGTAATGTTTTTTTTTTTTTTTTGTATTATTATGTTACTTGAATGTTAAACATATATATTTTTTAAATAAAAACTCTTTTAGATTGTTATAAGCAATGAAACTATTATGTTTTAAGATTAAATTAAATTAACTAAAAACGATTTTATAACTAATATTAAATATTGGCGATATCCGACAAGTTACTTGACGAGAAAGCACAAAAAACAGACAACACTAAGTATGAGATTTGTATAAGATTTTAATTAAAAGGAAGAGCTTTAAGTGAAACCTATTTGAAGAGCATCATTGGGATAAGTGTGATACATAAACATGTTGCGAATTCCACTATCAATATCGCGTGTTGCAGATAAATATTACAGAGAAATGTTTCTGAGATTAAAATTTCGTTACTGAATAAGTTAATCAAGTAGCATACTCTTAAATAATCTTATATTTTAAAGTAAAATAAATGAAACTGCCAGAAATCAAAAGAATAAGAATTTAACAACATTTACATAACGTTACTTTTTTGAAGAGATCTAATGCAATAAAAAAATCAAATAACTATGATAAAAAAACCAAAAATAAAAAAATATCTTATTTTTAAATTTGAAAGAAAATTAGGATTTATCTTTATTACATTATTATACCCTTCACCACAAAAAGTGGAAAAAGAGTACATATGTTTGTCATTCCGCGTGCAATTTCTACAATATCCATTTTCCCCCCATAGAGTATATATATTCTGAATCCTTATGCATAGCGAGTCGATTGAGTGATGTCCGTCTGTCCGTCCGTGTTAGTGCCTCGGTAAGCTTGATTTCACAAAAAAAAAAATAAATAAATACTTCAATCGAGCAGACATAGTGTCGAAAGAGGTGCTATTGGAAATCAGCATTATCGGTCCATGTCCTTCAAGGCATCAGGCAAATCATCGCACCTATCTCTAATTTTTTCATGTCATTTGGAACAAAAAAGTAACTCGAATCAAAAAAATAAATGTATGGAGCGATAGAGAATTAAGAAATAAGAAAAAAAATCGGGGCTCTGAAATTTTCAAATTTTTAAAATATGATACCCATAATTTTAAAGCTTTTGAAGAGGTCTTTTAGGAAATACTAAAATTTTTAAAAATGTTTAACCCGTTAAGAGCCGATGTCACATTTATATAAAATTATATATATGCAGTACCAAAATTTTTTTTAATTTTTAATTCTCTGTCACCCCAATATTTGCTTTTTTGATTGGAGTTACTTCACTTTACTATACATATTCAGCCCAATTATAAATATTCCCCGGGAAATGAGTTCCCTGGAAGTTCATTTTCCATTTTCTCCTATTCTAAACACACGGGGAGATTGTTATTGCGGGAAAGGGAATATCGAATTTTCGTAGTCAGTTGTTTTGCTTTCAGTTGTTGTTTTGACTTAAAACTTGCAATTCATTTTTATTAAAAACAAGTGTCGAACGGAAAAATAATAATTTTAAATAAAATAAAATGTTTAGTGTAGCATTTCGTGTGGTAGCTGAAGCAGCAGAAGCTGAAGAACAGCAATATTTAAGAAATGAGCAAAGAATTGCAAGGAGACAGTTGCGTGATGACGCAAATACACTTGAGCTGCCACAAACATTGTGAGTATAAAAATATGTTGTTGTATAAATTTATTTGTTCATTTTAATTATGATTATGCAATGCAGATTCGAAAGATATTATAGGGTAAATAAGCCAGCCTTTAAATATCTGCTAGATGAGTTAACGTCGCACAGTCAGCCACGAATGAAGTCGTTCGCAATATCCCCACTTGTGAAACTAAGTGCAGCTTTACGTTTCTTTGCCGAAGGTGGGTACCAAACAGGTATAGGGAAAGATTGCGACATATCCCTGGCCCAATGCAGTTTGAGCAAAGTTTTAGCAGAAGTCATAGACATATTTCAGGAGCAACTATGCACAAAATGGATTACTTTCCCTAAAACACAGGACGAAAAGTGGAAAATTGCTTTGGCAATGTATGTAAGGCATGGCATTCCTAGTGTTATAGGATGTGAAGACGGGACTCATGTCCGTATTTTTGCTCCCTATAATAATAAACATGTATACTATAACAGAAAGGGGTACTACAGTTTAAATGTTATGTTGGTAAGTACTTTCAGAAGCATCACTTGCTAATATTAAGTAAGAAATTGCAAATATTTACAGGTCTGCGATCATGAGCTCAGGATTCAACACGTTGATGCTTCCCATCCTGGTGTTTCTAAATCGATTCTCGACACTCAAGTTATATTTTAAATACACCCACATTTGTTATGTTTATAATTATTTTATTAAAAAATAAAACTAACAATTTCATAAACAAAGATTTTTATATTCATAGGTCACAGTTCAGTTTCGGTTTGTACATTTGATAAAAGCAAACTTAAATTTATCATATTTGTTTGTTATGTATAACTAAAATTTACATGTATTTTAAGTTTTCTAACTCTAACAGTTTTCGGTTTTTTTCAATTTTGTCTTCCACTTCTCTAAGCCTTAATTTTTCCATCACTAGTTTGTGCCGCTTTTTCTCTTTTATTTCCTCTTTCTTGGAATCAAGAAAGCCGTTCTATTGAACGGTATATTTTTTAGAGTTTTGGTTCTGCTCCCTCATAACTTCTAACATATTCTTCTGAACACAGATTTCCTCTGCAAGAATATCGGTGGAGGAAACCCGAGCTGGGTGCTTAGTTGAGCCCTATTGAATTTTTCAGCTGGTGGCTAAGATAGACACTTCTTAAAGTTTTCATTTGAAGTAATTACATCGTCGGTCACTATAATTTCCTGCAATATATCTTCGATATTCTCTTCTGCTTGTTTGCTAGCATTTGAAGAAGAACTGCCTAATCCAAATGTGCTGGCTACTCCTTCTATAGACTCCTTTATCCCTATTAAATTATGAATGGCCTGTTTCATTGCAGAAAACTTCTGCTCCATATTCGGGCCACCCCCGTTCCTTTACAGGATTTAAGATTTTGGGCAGCCTTGTGCCGGACATATTTTTTTTGATCAGACCACACCTGGAGCATATTTTGCACTTTTATTATTCATGTATATAAGAAAAATATCATCAAGCATACCATTTTCCACTCCGAAATATTTTTTTTGTGGTCCTATTGAATTTAATTCCGACTCCAAATTATTCCAGGCGGGCAATGCCTGGGTGAGTTTGCATTACATTTAAAAGCATCTCCAACTGCTTCTTATTAGTTACTTTGCACCTAAAAATACGGAAGATTTTTTTAATATTTATTTTATAAAAGAAAAATTAAAATACTTACATTTTTAGCACAACTCCCTTTTAAGTTTTTGACGGAATAATTATACAAATTTGCCTTCACATTATCCCTTTAACTGTTATTCATAATACCTACTTTTTCTCCCGGGGAAGAGTTTCCCATTTTCGAAATTCGTTTAGAATAAGGGAAAAGGGAGAAGAAAAAACTTTCCAGGGGAGGATTTGTTTAGAATAGGTGAACATGGAATAGGGAAAATATTCCCAAGGAATTGCTTTTCAGAATCGGGCTGATTTACATAGATAGTGAAGGGTTTATAAGATTCGGCATAGCCGAATATAGTACTCTTACTTGTTTTCAATACGATGTAATCCGAATTAATTTAAGTAATAGTTTACTTTCATATTATAATTCTATTTTACTTTCTTATTAAAAATCTAACAACATCAAATTGATTTCATTAAAGTTAACGAAATCCTTTTATAACAAAAAAAAAAAAAAAAAAAACGAACATCTCAATATAACTTCTTTAGTATAAACAGAAAACAAAATAATAACAATAACTTTTCAGAGTAACATTGATAATTTAACTAATAGGTTATTGCTTCATAAACTCGACATGAATCACTTGATGTCGTTAAGTCAATACCTGAATTTGATAGAAATGCGGCCAAAAACTTTTCTTGTCGTCAAGCTGTCGTTATTGTCCATAAGTGAATGCGATTACGGACAAACTCATAAAGCTCATGCAAGTCTTCTTATGCTTGGGGAATATTTACATTCGTCTGCAGGTGCCGGTTTATTACCAAGTTTAAGTTCTGTCCCGAACAAGATTTTTTGCTGGACTACGTGAGGTTGAATCATGTACAGATGGCCGATAAGCTAGTAGGAACTTTGGTATATGCTCATCCCAATCCTTCTGGTGTGCGCAGTCCACTTTTCTGAGATATTCCTCTAGGGTACGATTAAATCTTTCTACCATGCCGTCAGACTGTGGATGCAGCGGTGTCGTTCTCGTCTTTCTAATACCATACATATCACACATCTCTTTGAATATGGCCGATTCAAAATTTCGTCCCTGGAATGCAGTTCTAGTGGAACACCGTATCGACACAACCAATTGTTCACAAGAGCGTCCACAACTATTTTGGACTCTTGGTTTGGAATGGCACACACTTCAGGCCATTCGCTAAAATAATCTATAACCGCTAGTACATATCGGTTTCCAGCATTGCTAACAGGAAATAGACCTGTTATATAAATAGCTATCCGTTCAAAGGGGGCACCTGCATTGTATTGCTGAAGCTTGCCACGACTCTTTCTTGTAGGACCCTTGGCCGCAATGCACTGTTCGCAATTTGCTATCCAATCGGCTACTAACTGTCGGCAGCCTACCCAATAAAATCGTTGCTTTATCTTTTCCAGCGTTTTTGTTATCCCCATATGACCCCCGCTGGAACCGTTATGAAACTGCTTCATTACCTCACTCCTTTTAGAATTTGGCACGACAATTAAGTCCGTTGTGGTTTTGCCATCTGTGCTTTCCCAAGATCGGTATAAGCAGCCATCTATCACTTTCAGGCTATTCCACTCAGCCCAGTACGATTTTGCTAGGCGGCTTTCTGCCGATATTTCATTATGGTTCGGTCTTCTGTTTTTTTGCTTAGCCAATATAATTTTTGCCAAAATTGGTTCCTCATTCTGTGCCTTCGACCAGTCTTCGCTTGAACCAATTTGGGTAAGCCGCACGTCAATGATGCACTCCTTTTTTTGACATTTGTGCAGTGATTTCACTCTACATTATACGGCCGTCTTGAAAGGGTATCAGCGTTGTTGTGGTTTCCGCCTTTTCTATGTACAATACTAAAGTCATAGCTTTTGGTCTTTTTCGTCCGATTGTTGTCCTTCTGTGGCGCAGCAGATCTTGAACTTTTTGTTTTAGATCTGCAATTTCGCTGGAAGTGGCCGACTTTACCCCAATTAAGGCATTTGGCACAAAACTTACTCCTTTCCTCCTTTATCAGTTGTTTGACAATCTCCCTTATCTCGCTCCTTTTGTCACCGTGGTTATAATCATCAGTCTCAAGACATCGCATATTGCACACCTGTGGCCTCGAGATGACTTTCGCGGTCTCCTGTGCTAGCGCGTACGAGACAGTTTCTGCAAAGGTTGATTTTTTCGTAGCACAAACAGCATATTTCACATCTAAGTCGCGAATGCCATTCACAAATGCTTCAATCTTGAATTGATCCAGGGTAATCCAGCTGCACCAAACGTTCAATTTCCATAGCGAAGTCTTGCAGTGTCTCGTTTGCTTTCTGCACCCTACCTTGTAACTCTATTCTGTAAAGTTCTCTTTTGTGTTCAGTTCCGTACTTGCATTGTAAAACTGCCATTATGTCCTCATAATTAATTCTACATCCGGCTGATAAGCTTTCGAGTATCTCTGCTGCTGCTCCCTTTAAGAGCAAAATAAGCTCTATAGCTTTTTCATCATTTTCCCATCTATTATTGTTGGCCACTGTTTCGAATTGGAACTTAAAAACATTAAACGGTGCGCTGCCGTCAAAGCTCGGACTATTTATCTTGCTAGCATGCTCAGAGATTACTCTCACTGGTCCTTCTCGAATTTGTCGATTGCCCATTTGCACTTTGCAATTCTTAGTCCAATTTTCTCTCTAAGCCGGACAATTTTTTATCAAACTCGCTGACTCTCATTTCCACGACGTCCACTCTTTTCCCGAAGACTTTTGATATTTCTTGAAATTTCTCGTTAACCTCCGCTAAGAGCCTTTCACCATTGACTCTAGAGCATTCTTGTATTGCTCCAAGCTTCTGGTTATTTTCTTCTAGTTTCTTCATCATAGCTGCAAACATAGAATTCAAGTCCATAACGCTGTTTGTGCTGAGGTACATATTTCAATCACTTCTTTTTCTCCGATTTCGTATGTCCCAATATCAATACCACGCTGCTTGAATTCATCTATTAGTCTCTTTCGAAATTCTGTTTTATTGCCCGCTGTCGGCAGATCCAACTTACTTAGCTCCATTTTTAGCTGCTCAACTTTTAGCTCTTCAAATTTCATTGTGATTTATTTATTATTTGTAATTTCACTTCTGACACCAATTGTTACGTTTATTTAAATTTATAAACGTTTATTTTATTGAGTTCTTTTATTACAAAATAAATAAACACAATTTATTTACTATTTTAATTAAATTACACTTTTATTAGACGATTATTCACTTATTAGCGATTAGTACACAAAAATACTCGAGCATTGAGAAACGTATATAAAGAGCGCTAAACCGTATATTTTTGTCTTGATATTTTTTTCCACTATTACAAACCTTTGTGTATATTTAATTGTGCTATGTTGTCTTCTGAATCCGAACTAGTGGTCCGGAATGCATCCTTTCCCGCTCAGAATAGGGTTCATCAAGCGTGGTGTTTTGCCCGCTGCGTCGAAGGACATACACCGATCTTACTGATTTTTTATAGCAAGATTTTCGAAACTATGTTTGATCGATTGGCGTATTTAAATTTTCTCTAGTTCATTTCGTGATTTGGCAAAGTTGAATGTAACACTAACACGGATGGACAGAAAGACGGACATCGCTCAATCGACTTCGATATGCATAAGAGCTCGGAATGTATATAGTTTATCGGGTCGATAAGAGTATTGTAGAAATTAAAAAGGGAATGACAAACTAAAATGTACCCATTTCCACTTTTTGCGGTAAAGGGTAAAAAAGGGAACATGATTTTAAAAGAACCCTTCCAATAAGAAAAGAATATTTATTAGAAGAAGGTAATAAGGGCAATTATGCAGACTTCAATGCATTTTCTACCATAGGATAATCTGGCGCTAGGTTTATATTGTAATAATTGCTATTAAAAAATGCAATAAGTAATTATCTCCAAATATTTATTTTAAATTTTTTTTTGTCATTTAGAAAAAGGTACAAGGATTTCTGTTTTTTCTGTCGTGGTTAACAAGTTCATGGAAACGCCTAAATATTACCTTTTATCCTACGATATATTGACGTAAACATACAAAAGTCCAAAAAATAATATTGTTTTTAAAAATCAAACTCTTATCGTAAAATAGTTTAGCGGATAAAGAATTTAAAGTTAGCGTGACTAAAAGCATTTGTTGTCATACAGACTTACATTTCAAAATAGAGCGTGCTCTAAATAAAAAACTGAGACGTGTTATAACACATGGGAAAATAACTTATGTTATGTTACTGATAATATTGATGCAGTTTTATATGTTGGTTTCAACAAACTCTTTACTTTTGAAATTTTTAAAAAAGAAAATAGTATATAATTTATTATTATTAATTGCTTTAAACTCACCAATTACGTTTCATAAAAGGAAAAAAGAGCAACATAAACAAAACACATTTAGAATTTTCTTTCCAAACGCAAAAATGCTTAAAGATAAGATATGCAAAAAAAAAAAAAAACTACCGATGCACAGTGGCTTGAAACGATTTATTTTGGATATAATTCAATATCTGATGAACCACTTCAAATATCGTATCAGAGTCAAAGCAGTGTTTCTTAATGAACCTGAGACCAGTTGGGCGCGTAGGGTGGGCCATTTGGGTAGGCCACCAAAATTGGATTCCTAGGACAAAATTTGATTAAAATGATAAAAAAAAAAGTTTATTTTTAACTCAAATATTAAGATTTCTTAAACTAAATTAGATATTGAGAATATCTATAAAAAATGTTTTTACATGTGTAGACATTAGCTATATTATTAATAAAATTTAGAATAAACTAGTTACAAGTTTTGTTCTGATAGCGCTTTTTGTTTAAATGTTACAAGCCTTTAAATTGAGATTTTCCTCAAAACGGTGGTATAATTATGAAGTATAAATTTACTTCGGTATTAGCAAGTTTTTTCAAACAGAGGTGACAGCGAATTTAAAAGTAAGAAAAATGATAAGTACTATATATAATTTTACATAAAAATGGGTTAAAATTTTTTTTAAATTATGTTCCTTTTTATTAAAAAATGTATATCTTCTATAATTTTTACTTTAGCTTTTTTTTTAATTTGTCACTCAATGGGAGCAATTTTATTGATATTTGGAAAAAAGCTACTGTAACGCCTGTTTTTAAAGGTGGTAATATAAACGATATTACATATTACAGGCCGATTTTAAAGTTATCTTGTGTATCTAAAATTCTTGAACATATCGTATTCAAGAAGTTGTTTTTTTTACAAAGTCTTTAATTTCACCATATCAGCATGGTTTTTATTCTACTACTTACTTGGTAGTCTTTACTGAGTTTTGTATTTCAAACTTAGAGCAATGAAATCAAGTTGATGTAATTGTGCTGATTTTAGCAAAGCCTTCGAAAAGGTTTCGCATCATATTTAACCGATTCAAACCGTTGGTAGTAATCTTGACCGTCAGTTTTTGAATATAACACGTTTTAAAGTTTTCATTCTAGTTCTGGCACAATGCATTGCATAAGTAGGGGTCATCCCCTGAGTGCTGGTCCTAATTAAAAAAAAAAAAAATATTATCCTTTCTAAATTACACTCCATTGGATTCCATTCAAAGTTTCTTAAATGGATAAAGTCGTATATAAATAAAAGAATAAATAAAGTTGTTGTAGAAGGTTATGAGTCTTTTACATATCTACAGACTTCTGATGTACCGCAAGGCAGTATGCTAGGTCCGCTTTTGTTTAACTTATTCATAAATATTTTACTCACTCTAATTTGTTGTTATATGCTGATGATTTTAAAGTGTATCATAAAATTTCGAACATTGCTGATACTCTAGCCCTTCAAAGTGATTTAAATCAGCTTACTACTTGGTGCTCTATAAATTATTTAAGCTTAAATTTCACTAAATGATTCTATTCTATTATTCTAGAATGAGAAATCCTATTATTTTTGCTTCTTCTTGAAATCAGAAAAATGAAGTTGGATCTTGGCGTTATGTTTGACACGACCATGTCATTTAACTGACATATTGATTACATTGTTCCTAAAGTTTATACTGCACAAGCTTTTATAAGAAAAAATTGCTACAATTTTATTGATCCTTATGCATTAAAGTTGTTATACGTCTCGTACGTTAGGTCTAAATTAGAGTATGGCGCAGTTATTTGGAATCCGTATTGTTTACGTCAATCATCTCGCATTGAAAGAGTTCAGCGAGTATTTTTAAAGTTTGCTCTATCGTCAATAAGATTTGTTGAGCTCATGCCATCTTATGGATCAAGAGGTTTATTGCTAGGCCTGCAAACGTTAGAATGTAGGCGCAGGTTTCAATTGGCCTTATTTCTTTACGATATATTAAACAGTGATATTGATTGCCCGGATTTACTATCATAGGTTCGCTTTAATGTTCCACCTAGAATTCTGCGTCATCAGCACATTTTTAATTATTTAAACTTAATTAACAGAACTATCCTTACGGGTTTAGAGTTTTGGGTAACAAAAACTGAATTTAAAATGCAACTTTTTAAAATTTCTGCCTAATTATTTTTAGTATTATTTCTATAGTTATAAGTATAAAATATTTTATATTAATATTTGTTTTCTATTTTAAGCATAGTCTGTAAGGAAATAAATGTTCCATAGACTTAACCCTTATCCTGTTTTTATTGCTCATTCAGTTTTTAAATACTCGGCGGATTTTTTTGAATCTTTAGTACAATTATTTTTTTAGCGAATACTACTTAAATATAAAATATAATTCTTGTAGATCTTCTAACAAGGCGTGTGTGTAAACTCTTACGCATCCTGTGCACTTGGATCAAAATTGCCCAATGCAATATAATCACTGTTCTCATGTGATAAGCGCTTAGTAACAAATTTTTTTTTTGGTCTTTACGACAACACAAATAGCAATCAAACCATAAGCGTTGCTATTTGAAAACAACACAAGTATTTTTTTTTTTTTTTTTTTATAACGGTGTTAAAACAGCGATAAAACTAAAAAAAAAATAGTAAGCAGAGCTGTTTTATATTTCATTCGTTGATGTGTTTTTGTATTATATTGTATAGCCCGAGTTATTCGGTTTGATAAAACGTCGGACAGAAGCGAAAGACGAGTTCGTGATAAACTTGCTCCCATTAGATATTTTTGAAGCCATTGGGAAACGAATCTACGGAAAATGTTTAATCCTAGTGAATGTGTGACAGTGAATGAGCAGCTCGTTACATATCGTGGACGCTGTCCATTTAACCAATACATACCATCAAAACCGGGAAAATATGGTATAAAAATTTGGGCATTATGCGATGCAGAAACCAACTATGCATGGTCCTTACAGGTGTATACTGGAAAAGAAAGGAACTGTAAGCCAGAAAAAGATCAGGGACACCGCGTCGTGTTGGATCTGATCAAAGATTTGAAAGGGCATAATGTTACTTGCGAAAATTTTTTTACTTCTCATGAACTGGGTATTGAGTTGTTAAAACAAAGTATTACAATGGTTGGCACTGTACGGAAAAACAAAACTTTTTTGCCAGAAAAAATTTTGCAACTAAAAAATAAGCCAGAGAATTATGCACACTTCCTCTTCGATAATAAAAACAAAACAACAATAGTGGGATATGTACCAAAGAAAGATCGATCTGTATTTTTGCTTAGCACATTACATCACGGCACGAAAATAAGAGTTACCACAAAAAAAAACAGAAATTATTCAATTTTACAATGAAACGAAATCCGGGGTAAATACATTAGATCAATTAATAAGAACTTACACCTGTAAAAGGAGAACCAACCGATGGCCACAAGCGGTATTTTACAATATATTGGATATATCCGCATATACTGCTTATGTAATTTTTCTAAAGATAAATCTTATGTGGAATCAAAATAAAGAGTATAAGCGACTCATTTTCTTGGAAGACTTAGGTATGGACTTAATAAGCGGGGAAATATCACGTAGGTCAAACATGCCACATAGTTGTCATGCTAAAGCATTTGTGAAAAGCCTTCAAAGTGATTCAGCTGCAGTTTCACAAGCTAGTTATTTAAAAAGGGGACGTTGTTTCGTTTGGCCAAGTCGGTCCAACAGCACGAAATATGCTAATAAATGTGGCGAATGTCAAAAATTTATTTGCAAAACCCAATCTGAAACCCATATTGTGTTATAAGTGTAAAAAAAATAATAAAAATAAATAAATATTTGAATAACTTGTATTGGGCAAAAATGACCCACTAATGTCATATGTGTTTTATTTTTGAAGTACAGGATAAGGTTAAATAAATAAAAAATAAATAAAAATTTTAGTATATCTCGAAATATCTCTTTAAAAGATTTAAAATGGTATCCATATTGATACCTGAAAAATACATTGTCCATATTGATATCTTAAAAATATATTGGACAATCGTACCTTTCTATGAAAAGTTCAGAGGGTTATAAGTCAGAAAATATGGGCGAGCGCCAATTTTTTTACTTGATGTTTTTTCTTAGTTTTTAATTTTCACATACACATGCTAGCCCTTGACGAAAAAGACATTTTCAAAGAAATAGGTATACTTTGAATATTTTAAAACATTCATAAAATATTGTTACGAACATAAGATCTGGCAACGCCTGCTGTTGTTATATGTATGTGCGTGGTAGAAAAAAACAGACGGTGAAAAGGTTACTTCTACAACCATGTGTTTATTAAATAATACGACAATTAGCTAACACAAGTTGAGCAACCTAAATGGCTGCGTTGGTAGAGGTGCATACTGTAAAACAGAAGATCGTGAGTTCGAGCCCAATTTTCGAACATGCGTACAGAGGAAGAATAATAATTGTGCAAGGCAATTTAAGAAACTGTAGTACAAACCTCCCGAAAAGAGAAAGAAAACTATTGTGTGAAGCGTGGCTAGATAAATTAGTAAAGACGTCTAATTATTAAAAGTATTAGGAAATAGTTATCAAGACGACCTTTATAAGAAAGAATAGGGTGCTAGATGTTTAGCGGAAGGAAGTAACAAAATGATTACAGTGTACGGCGGATGTTAAGTTGTGGCTATTGGGTTAATAGGGAAGACTGGCTTGGATGCAAAGCAGGTGGAGAGTTCTGTATATGGTTGAGGTTACTAAACAAGGCATCGAGTAGTTCATGTCTCGCCTCTTAATCACAAAACAAACACAACTAACATAAAGCAATAAAAATAAACGCAACACACAACTACACAAACACCATAACGACTAATAAAAATAGACAGCATGTATTAATAATTTAAAATAATAATGGAAGGTTCTGGAATCAAATAACAATCATCATGTGTCTTAAATGATAAATGCGTAGTAAAGAAATATTCTACCACCAGATGGAGGAAGTTCTGGTATATTGAACAGCCTTAACAATGGGCGTATAAAAGCACCGACCATAAAGGCCTATTAGACACGCATACATGTCTTACGACATGTACGATGACGTACTTTGTGATTAGCTATTACACTATCGAACATTGTCGGCATACTTCAGTACACAAAAATTTTTGAAGCGAAAACATGGCAATGAAACGGAAAGTTGTAGCTGCTGTGGTTATCAACGAAATATTGTTACAAGAGGAGGAAATGGAAAATAAAAGAAAAAGGAAAATATGGGTAAAGAAATGGTTGGGAAAAAGAAAAAAATGTTCCCATACCAATTTATTAAGAGAATTTGAAGCAACCGCTCCTGAAGACTACCGAAATTTTTTAAGAATGGATAACCGTATTTATGAGGAACTGCTACAAAAAGTGTCCCCTTTAATTGTAAAGCAGGACACACAGATGAGGGAAGCTATTTCGCCGCATGAAAGATTATCTGTGACTTTACGATTTTTGGCAACGGGCGAAACTTTTGCTTCTTTAAAATTTAAAACTTATATATCCCAGCCCTCTTTAAGCAACATAATTATTGAAACTTGCGAAGCTATAATTACTGTTCTGAAAGATTTCATACGCGTAAGTATTTAATTTACATATTTTAAAAATTTCGACACAAATTAATTTCGGAAAATTCAATTGTTTATTTATTACAACAAAAACACATGTAATAAAAAAATTAAAATATAATAATTCAGGAAAAAAAAACTATAAAAAATACTGCATTAAAAACTTAAAAGTATTCCAGACTTTAGTTGTAAGATTCATCTGAAAGAAGATCTTGCACAGACAAGTATTCCCCCGTCTCTGGTGTTTGTTGTGCCGCAGTTAGCCTTGCTTTCACGGGACGAACAATGATGTATTGGGGTGATGGCAGTGGTGTGGATATATACACAGGGTTATCACTATAATTAGAAAGCGATGTGCCCGACGAGCTTGAGTAAGGTGAGTGGGTGACGGATGGTAGTGACGTGGTCTGAAAATTAGTTTGCTTTTCGAAAGCTCTCCATGATGTCTCGTTCAAGTTTCCAAGGGCACCCTGGTAGAGTACTTCGGATATTGTTCTATTGGCAAACAATTGTTGCCGCTCATCCAGCTTTTTGTAAAGAGACGCCCAACATTGACCCAAAATTTCGGTATCGCCCTTCTTGTCATTTTCTAGGGAGTTCACCGCTCGCATAAGCAAATCATGACGTTTTATCTCTATGCTACCTTCACAACTTTTTAAGAGCTAGAAGTTCAACTTACTTACAAGGTGTTCCAGTGGAAAACTCTATAGAAACTACCGACTCTAGGGAATTAATGTTTGATTTACAAGCCACTAGAAGCAGTAATTCCACAAACACAGCAAAGGCTGTTAGAAATAAATTTTGTAATTATTTCAACACAAGTGGAAAAATTGACTATTAATTAATATTAAATAGTTATTCAAAATAAAGTTTAAATAAATGAATTAATTTGAAAAATTAAGTTTTATTGTTTTATTTTATCGTTTACCAAAACCTAGAAAATTTTAGCAACCTTAATTCAGAATGAAAATATTTGCTAATGCCTAATAGGCTTTTACTCACCATTTCTTCATTGCCTGTTTCCACATCAACACTCGAAATTCCATCCAACTGGCACTCCTGGTCTTTCAAGAAATGTAATTTTTCGAAGTACCACAACGTTGGTACGTATAAATCGTCTACGCCTGCTCCAGATTTTTCAGATTGGCGAACCTTTTTGAGCTCCCTCCGGTAGCAGGCACGTAAATTATTTATTTTTCTTTTAACCATATCAATAGTTGCATTTTTTTCTATTTCACATAATTTTTCTTTTAATTCATTGTATGCGTTAATTTTCAATTGTTTGTTGTGGTACACATCTGATTTTATTTGCCACAATTGTGGAAAGCTTTTATATTTATCAATAAACTCTTCCCGGAAAATAATATTAGAAAAAGACATTTTTTAAATTTCCGATATGCACCCAACAGCGGCAAAAAGCAAACTGAATTTTTGTATGAAGTACGTCGTACACGCAATTAGACGAGTATGTTGGTATGCGACAGACTTTAGAAAATCAAAAATTTTTGAAAACCAACGTACATGTCTCACATACTCGACGTACATGCTATTACACGGTGAGATTTGGTACGCCATCGTACATGTCGTAAGACAAGTACGCGTGTCTAATAGGCCTTATACAGGCTTATTTATTCTTAGAGTAAACGTCAACCAGTGAAGATTTTGTGGTAAACAGTGGTAAGGTTGCCATCACGTATTTTGTGTACTAATCGCCAATAAGCAAATAATCGCCTAATTAAAGTGTAATATAATTAAAGTAGTAATTAAATTGTGTGTATTAAATGTGCAATAAAAGAACTCAATAAAATAAACGTTTATAAGTTTAACTAAACGTAACAACTGGTGTCAGAAGTGAAATTGCAAATAATAAATAAGTCACAATGAAATTTGACCAGCTAAAAGTTGCCAGTTGAAAATGGAGCTGAGTAAATTGGATCAGACGACAGCGGGCAACAAAGCGGAATTATTAAAGCGGTTGATAGACGAATTCAAGCAGCTAAGTATTGATATTGGGACATATAAATTCAGAGAAAAAGAAAAACAAGAAGAGATTGAAGTATGTACCCCAGCAACAAACAGAGTTATGGACTAAAATTCCATGTTTGCAGCTATGATGAAGAAAATAACCTGAAGCAGGACAACCAAATGAAGAAAATGGAAGAAAATAACCAGAAGCTTCAAGAAGCAATACTAGAAATCTCTACTATAAACGGGGAACGGCCTTTAGCGGAGGTGAACGAGAAATTTTAAGAAATATCATAAGTTTTCGGTGAACGAGTAGACGTCGTAGAGCTGAGAGTCAGCGAGTTTGACGAAAAATTGTCCGGCGTAGAGAGAAAAGTGGACGAAGAATTACATGAACTTAAAGTGCAAATAGGAGAACTTCAAATTCGAGAGGAACCGGTGAGAGTTATCTCTGAGCATGCTAGCAAGATAAATAGTCCAAGCTTTGCCGGCAGCGCACCTTTTAATGTTTTTAAGTTCTAGCTCGAAACAGGTTCCAACAAGAATAGATGGGATAATAATGAAAAATCTATAGAACTTGTATTGGCCTTAAAGGGAGCAGCAGCAGAGATACTCGAAAGCTTACCAGCAGGATGTAGAAATAACTGTGAGGACATAATCGATGCCTTACAACGTAAGTACGGAGGTGAACATAAAGGAGAACTCTATAGAATGGAGTTACGAGGCAGGGGCCAAAGGCAAACGAGACGCTTCAAGACTTCGCCATGGAAATTGAACGTTTGATGCAGCTGACTTAACCAGACGAGCATCATCCGTTTCTTGATCAGTTTAAAATTGAAGCATTTGTGAATGGCATACGAGATCCAGATGTTAAATATGCAGTTTGTGGTATGCAAAAATCAACGTTTGCAGAAACCATCTCGAACGCGCTAGCACAGGAGACCGCAAAAGTCATCTCGAAGCCGCAGGTGTATAAGGTGCGATGTCTTGAGACTGATTCTTACAACCACGGGAAAAAATGAGCGATATAAAAGAGATAATAAAACAAATGATGGAAGAGGAAAAGATTAAGTCTTGTGCCAAATGCTTCAACTGCGGTAAAGTCAGCCACCTTTAGTGCAACTGCAGATCTACAAAGAAAAGATCAAGATCTGCTTCGCCAGCGAAGGACAACAAGCGGGCGAATAACACCAAATCGCTCGATTCACCGTTCAACTAAATCGAGCTAGCGCTAAAGGACAAGTGCTAGCTCCCACAACCGATAGCCCCACAATCTCGATTTCCATTGTACAACAGAAGAATAGCAACCAAACTGCTTGCGGTCTTATCAATAGAAGAAAGCAAGTCCTCACCATAGACACAGGAGCGTCTCAGTCCATAATAAGGGTCGATTTAGTAAAAGGCGCGGTGGGACCGTTAAATAATGTACGACTACGCATGGCTACTGGGGACTTAGCCACTGTCCATTGAGTGGATGAAGTTGTCATTGGTGCTGACTTCATGATAGCCAACGGTATTAATCTACACATGGGCGAACAAATAATGATCTGGCGTAATGTGGTGATACCCGTGGATATTAGTTATGAGAGCAGGACCGCAGTAAGGAGGCTTTTTGCCGTTAAACGACAGAATTTACCACCTCAGGCGGAAACTATAGTATAAGCACGTGTGGAGGCAGATTGTGTGGATAACCGGCAGAAGTAAAAGACGACATTTTAACAGCTAAAGCCCTTGTGAAAATCTACGAATGGAAGAGTTCCTGTGAGAGTACTTCATCTGTCCAATAGCGAAAAGACTATAAACAAAAATTTTGAAATAGGTCGATGTGAGCCAGCTGAAGCCGTAATCAATTGTGCGGTGAATACAGTATGCCCCAAACTACCAGCCAGAGAAAGAGATTCACTAGCAGAACAGGTGCAAAAATAAGTGGCAGAACTAACATCTTCTGACAGAAACAAAGCAAAGCAGTTGTTGAGAAAACATGCCTCCATCTTCGCCCTAAGTGATAAAAGCCAGGGTAGAACGGCAGTTGTGAAACATGAAATTAATACTGGTGAAGAGAGCCCTATAAAACAAGCACCTAAAAGTGTTCCCCTAGCAAAGCGAAACGAGGTCAAAGAACTTGTCAGCGAAATGAAACGGAGCGAAGTCATTGAGCCATCCTCGAGTCCGTGGAGTTCGCCAGTAGTTTTGGTAAAGAAGAAAGACAGTAGTACCAGGTTTTGCGTTAACTACAGGAAGCTCATTGACTTTTTCAAGAAAGAAAGTTATCCGTTGCCTAGAAGATAACTTAGACACGTTGGCCGGAACAAATAGGTTCTCTACATTGGACTTACAGAGCGGCTATTGGCATTAGCCGATAGAGACAAGGAGATAACTGCCTTTAGCGCGAGTGGTGGTTTATGGCAGTTCAAGTTTATGTCATATCGGCTCTACAACGCTCCAGCTACTTTCGAGTGTTTAATGGAACGTGTGCTTAAGAGTCTCGATTGAAAAACCTGCTTAGTGTATCTAGATGACATGATCGTGATGTGAAAAACTTTTGACGAACACCTCAAAAACCTGGAGGAAGTATTTGGGCGTATAGCAGCTGCAGGATTAAAATTAAGTGTTAAAAAATGGAGGTCCATACAGGGTGATTCATTCTTAGTTTAAACGTCAATCAGTGAAGATCTTGTGGTAAACAGTGGTAAAGTTGCCATCGCGCATTTTTGTGTACTAATCGTGAATAAGTAAATAATGTGCAATATAATTAAAGTGTAATATAATTAAAGTAGTAATTAAATTGTGTGTATTAAATTTGCAATAAAAGAACTCAATAAAATAAACGTTTATAAGTTTAAATAAACGTAACAATATATTTGGTACTATTTACTGACGTTTTTATACCCTTCACCATAAGTGAAAATAGGGTATATCAAAGTTTGTCATTCATTTGTCATTGAAAATAACCAAGATCAGTCCATGTCCTTCGAGGCACCGGGGAAAACACCACGTCTGCTTATAATTTTTTTCTATCCTTTGGACAATGAAGTAGCTCCAATAAAAAAAAACAAATATATGGGCTACTGCCTCTAAGATCGTGGACCGATAAAGTAAATAGGTAATTAACTGCAATCTGATAACGTAATTATTTATTAAATTGTTTCACATTTGATTGTGTGCTTTGACTTTTAGATTATATATCCTCCTGATATATGTGTTAATAATTTATTTTAATTCGATAAAAGCTTAAAATTCTTTATTTTCTTGGAAATGTTGTACAATTCTAGAAATGCAACAATAACAACCTAAGTGGTATCTGCTGACGGTTGAATTTCAAGAGTTAGAAGAGGGAGGCGCCTTTTTGTGATTAATTAAAAGCACGTCTGCCTTGTAATTGCAGACGTTTTTTTACTTTGGCATTATAGAAAATGGTGTTGTCGTGTGCTAAAAACGGGCAACAAGCAACAAGATCCATTATGTTATAATTTGTGTTACAATCGGTGTACAAAAATTATTTTTTTAAATGGCAATATTAAACTATATGTAATTATTTGAACTTTCAATGAAAATGATGCTATTCGATTACGATGAATTTGCCACCGGAGATCCAAATATAAATGTAGAATGATTCCTTTAATTTATTCAATTTATTTGATAATTAAAACATTATAGGTGATAGGACTGGATAAAAATGGTGGTTACAATAAATTTTATAGTTACTCAGTACAAATCTACAAAGCCTGGCTTATCTGCAAAACAAAATGACACACAAAAATGTTTTATACCCTTCATCACAAAAATTGGAAAAAGGGTATATCTAAGTTTGTCATTTCATTTGTAATTTCTATGATATTCATTTCCAACTTCATAAAATATATATTCTGAATCTGAAGACGATTGAGGGATGTCCATCTGTCCGTCCGTGTTAGTATTGAAGTTAACTTTGCCAAGGCAGTTGATAAGCTAGAGAAAATTTAAATATGCCAACCGATCAGACATAGTTTCGAAAGAGCTGCTATTGAAAATCAGCGAGATCAGTCTACATCCCTCTAGGCAGTGGGTTTTACAACATTTCTGCCTCAAATTCTTCCACATCATTTGGAACAATGAAGTAACTCAAATAAAAACAACAAATATATGGGGCGATGCAGATTTAAAAAAAAAAATAAAAAAACATTTTGTGAAAAAAAATTGCGCTCGCCTATATTTTCCGAGTTATGGGCCTATGAAATTTTTACAAAAAAGTTTGATTGTCAACGTGGTCAATATGGGTATCATTTAAAAATTCAGAGAATACTAAAATTTTTTAAAAACGCTCAACTCATTAAGAGCCGATGACATTTTTATGTAAAATTATATACTTATAATATTTAATTTATTTTTCTTATTTTTTAATATCTGTCACCGCAATATTTGTTTTTTTAATAGAAGCTACTTCTACTACCTGGCATAGCCACGTATGTAAATCTAGTTTTATATTTATTTAATTATGCTTATTATTTAAGTGGGTAATTTATTCATTATTCTTGACAGTGACACATTTAGAGTGCTTTCACAATAGCTGTTTTTATATTTCCGGTATTTCATTTTCTCGATGAAACCTAGGTTCATTAAATAATTAAAATTAAGTTCATAAAAATTTAGTGATTTACAAAAGTTTTTCGCTTTCTTTATTAATTTATTAATTTGTGGCATTTTTACAGTGAATGAAGTTTTTCCAATGCTATTGAAACTTTTTTTTACTGTTCTGCTAGCAGTCATTATGAAAATTCCACAGTAGTCTGAAACCGTAATAAGAAAGTTCTCAGTACTAAAAAGCAAACTGGTGAGCTCCATTAGACAAAAAATATTTGTAATACTCTTTACCAAAAAAAGAGGAAAAAGGGTAAATTTAAGTTTATCATTCCGTTTGTAATTTTTTTATTTATTTTTTTTTTGTTTATTTGTTACAGTAACCAACTGAGCCCTTAGGGCCATATATAGTTGGTGGACTACAAGTAGTAAGGTAATAAAAGAAATATGTATAGAAATTAATAATTAGATTATAAAAGAAATATATAATAATAATTAGAATATATAAAAGATAAAAAAAGTAGATCAGTTCAACTGAATCAACAGAAGTATTCGACAAGCTTAACCTTGAATAAATTACGTGTTAAGTGGAATTCTTTTAAGGAGCTTGGTAGAGTGTTCCAACACTTGGCAACCCGAACATGAAAGGACCTTTCATATATTAAACGATTTCTAACAGGAATTAGAAGCTGCGTGTTTCTGTCAGTCTGCAAGAAATTAAAATGTTTGCGAACATACTCCGGGCAGTCTGTTAGCATTACATAGTAGAAAAATACAAGAGATCAAATCTTAATGTAGTTTTATAAACTATACATAACTATACTATATATAAAAATCGTCCTTATATGTAGAAACATGATCATAATTTTTTTAATTTATATACAAAACGTATAATTGTATTAAATAGTAAAACACACCTGTTTAGGTCTTCAGCACTCCAACCAGAATATACATTAACACAATGCAAGGGGTTAAACATTAATAAAGAATGAGCAACAATCTTTCTTATGTAAAGGCGCAAATATAAATTTAAAGTATACAACCTTCTTAAAGTGGAATTAACTTTTGAGATCAGACCACTGATAACACCAAGACATTTCATACGATCAACAAAATCAATAACTTGATCATTAATTGTGATGGATGGGAAGTTGGTTTGAAAATCATCGCCTTGGTCTTTGAAGAATTAATACGTAAATTAGAGTTTGTCATCCTGCGTGACACGTCGGATAATAGTGTGTTAATATCAAATACGAAAACATATCGAGCTGAAGATGACCCTTAAATAACAGTTGTGTATCGTCTGCAAAAACGAAGGGCTCACATTCAATTTTCCATTTTCGGCTCCATAAAGTATATATATTGTGACTACTTATGCATGGGGAAGTCGATTGAGCAGTGTCCGTTTGTTCCTCCGTGCTAGTGTTGAAATCTGAAATTTATTACGCCAATCGATCAGACATAGTTTCGAAAATTTTGCTCATGGAAATCAGCAAGATCGGTCTATGTCCTTCGCGGCAGCAGGCAAAACACCACGCCAGTTCATAATTTTTTCATATCACTTGGAACAATGAAGTTACTCCAATAAAAAAACAAAAAAAAAAAAAAAAATTACATTTTTATGTAAAACTTTTTTTAATTTTTTAATTTCCTGTCACCTCTTACTTGTTTTTTTTTATTTTTATACCCTTTACCACAAAAAGTGGAAAACTTTAACATATGGCTTGTTATTTCTACATCATCCATTTCCGACCCCCATAAAGTGTATATATTTTGAGTTTTTATGCATAGCGAAGTTAGTTGAGTGATGTACGTCAGTTGCTTCACTAAAATGGATTTGCATGTATGGCGAAGGTTATATAAGATTCGGCGTAGCCGAATATAGCTCTCCTACTTGTTATTAAATTTTTGTGATTTTATAACTTGATTGCAATGAAACTGATGATGATAATAAGATTAATAAAGTCTGCCAACGATGGTACTTTAAAAAATATTCTGGATTTCACATTTTTACTGTTATCAGTAGGGATTGAGAAAAGGGAATTATAGGGAAATATTTCCTTAATTTCCCGGGAATTTTTTGGCTAATTCAATTATTATAAGCAAACCCCAAAATAATTTTACTTTGCCTTTTTGTACTAAAATGTACAACTGCAAAAGTACATACTAATAAATAATTAGGCTTATTTAAGCCGGAAATTTTGCAACAAAATTTACAGAACATAAAATGCCTATGAATTTTTTAACAATTTTTAAATTTTAATGTTTTTTGACCTTTATTCTTTTCTTTTTCATTAAGCAGTAGGTCAGGTTTTAAAAATAAAATTATTGTTTTTTTTAGTTATTCAATATTTAAAAAATAAATAAAAAAACAATATTTTTTTTTTTAAAACCTGACCTAGTGCTTAATGAAAAAAAAGAATAAAGATAACAATTTTTTTGTGCTATATACACACGTTGTCTTGTTAATAAAAAATAGTGCTATCTACTTTAAAAATATTTTTGAAAATAATGAAAATTGTTATAAAATATATATTGTAATTTGTGATAAACCAACAAAATGGGTCATGATTCCCTACAACGTATTGCAATCGATTATATTTAATCTAATTAAGATAAGTACGATCTTATAACAGGTTTGTTGTACAAAATTTGTAACAGTTATTATTGTAATCAAAACTCTAATTTAGATTCTGAATATAAACATATCAATCACAATGTAGCCTCTTAGCATAGAAGAAAAAGCGACCATTATTCTGTTTCAGAAAATATACTACAAAATGCGAAAAAGCATTCGACTGTCCATAAAGTTTTAAAACAAAATATAGCAAGAAAACAAAAAGAAGTTGGACTAGAATGTTTGTCGAAAACTTGCATTAAAAGTACCGTAAGACACTGCAACAACTGGATGATGTTGGTTGAAAAATTATTTTTAGAATGCTTTGGAGAATGTCCTGGGAAGCTAAGTAAGTTTTTGTAAAGGCCCACATAACACAGACTTCTAAAAAAGGAGTACAGCACAAAGTTGTATAAAAAGAAGTACTTTTATGTATAAACTTCCCTACAACCACAAACTTTTTCGTGTTTTTAAAGTCATTTCCACTCTTGGTATAAATAGAGGAATGTTACGGTATTGGTTGCTCAATAAAAACATCATCGTCTGATAACAAAAAACAGCAAATTAATGGTCATTCTAAAAACAGTGGCTGTAAAGTATTTTAAAAACCTGGACAAAATGGAAAGCCATTACTGCCGCAAGGACAGTTCTAAGATATACATAGCCACAACATATAAAAATAAAACCGATATTAATAGGGACTATAAGTCTAAATGTTTGAGTAATAAGGTTCGTCCCGTATATTATTTTACGTTTTACAATTTTTTTAAACTACACAATATAGCTTTATACAAGCCCCGTAAAGACGATTGTGACACATGTGTTGGATTTAGAGCCAAACAAGTTAAATTAGTAGAACATAAGACACATATTTTAAAAAAAGAACGTGCTCAATTAGAAAAGGAACAGGACAAAGTTGCTGCTCAGAAAGGAAAGTGTCATGTATTTACCATGGATTCAGAAGCAGTAAAACTTTGTCCTGACATAAGCGCATCCACCATTTTCAATAAACAGCGTCTTTAGGTTCACAACATTACTGTTTACAATCTTGCAACACATTAATGCACAAACTACTGGTGGAACGAAAGCAGTGGAGATCTATCAGCATCGACATTTGTTTTCTATATAATGCATCATTTAAACACCCATTGCTTGTCGGATTCGCTACCAATCATTATATACTCCGATGGTTGTGACTATCAAAATCGCAACCATCTTCTAGCAAATGCACTGTCAACTTTTTCTATAGAAAATAATAAAATAAAATAAAATAATTAAGCAAAAATACTTAGATAAGGGACACACTCAAATGGAGTGTGACAGTGCACATGCTAAGATTGAGAGAAAAATTAAAAATCAGACAATTTATATGCCGAATGATTATATAAGAGTAACAAAAGAAGCCAGAAAGACCGTGAAAATCGATGGTTAAATAGCAAAAAAGCCATTTGATGCTCTTTATCTAAACTATAATTTTGTCAAAGATTTTACCGACAAAAAACTTATTCGGTTCACATCTATTAGACCTGAACGGGGAAAAAATGATCCAGCTGTTTCACAATAAAAATCCCTTATCTATCCTCCTAGTGGTGAAATAAAATATAAAGTTAATTTTAATGACGAGTATAGTATCCTCCCGACTAAAACTAAAGTATACGGCGGTCATATAGAGCCGAAACCCTTACAATTTGGTCCCCGTCCAATTTAACAAATTAAGTGGAAGCATTTGCAGGCGCTAAAGACTGTTATTCCCCAAGAATATCATGCTTTTTATGACAATTGAAAACATGTGTAGACATAGTAATTGTTTATTGATTTTTTATGTAGTTTATCTAATACCTTGAATTCTATTCATATAATTATAATAATATTTGTTTTATTCAAAACGCTTATTATTAGTTAAAAAAATTTCATGATATTTGAAAAATGCCTCAATTAGTTTTCATTTCATCTGATTTTTATTTTTAGTTCAAATAATGCTATTTGCTTGCTTTAATATACGGAACGTTAAAATTTTAACTTGCAAAATGTGCTATCTACCATAAAAGCACAAATATATGGAATTAATAAAAACTTAATTTATATAGAATTTAAGCCCCTTTTTTTAAATGAGATTGTGAAACAAAATTTAATTACTATGCTCAAACCTGTTGGCACGTCACTGAGAGTTTTATTCATTTTTACCCACATGGCCCGAATCGCCAAGAAGCTTCACCAATCGTCTGCGAACGAACAGACACGATTATCGAAGGTCTTTTAGAACAATGAGAAATATGGTAGAAGAAAGAAGAAATCCTTACGGTTTTCCATAAATTAATCTTGAACTCGTTCGGTAGATCTTACCTATTACAACTCGTAAGACAGATATTACCGACACCAAAGGCAATAAGTTTTCAAAGAAGTGTACCACGTCACACTTTATTAAAACGCCTTCGAATTCCAAGGGCAAATTGAGTGCGGACTGACTCGTAGAAAGACGTATTGGCGGTGTTAAACTCGAGAAAACATTGGTTTTTAATTTTTGATTTTGGTTATGTTATTTTTTAGGTTCTTATTTGCGTTGTTTGTTTAAACTATGAATCTATTTTTTCCAGCAATTCCTAAAAATGCTTTAAATTGGTTTTCGTTTCCTGGAGAATAAAAAAATCCTAACATTACTAAAGCATAGTTAGTATTAAAATATAAAATCTTAAACAGTTAAAAAAAATTTTTTTTAAGACAAATCTTCGTTTTCGATAAGGCATATACATGTTTTATTATGTCATAATTAAAAGAACTGCTTGTTAGATTTGCCCAAGATATAACAAAAAAATTTTACGTTTTAATTATCGGGTAAATAAAGGCCGGGGTACATGGAATCCCTCATGTCTTAAACTTTGACGTATTCAACTGACACATAAAACACATACATGTTTTCTTATGATCCATTTCGCTTTGACGTACGTTGATTACTTTGACAGCCATTTATTGACTCTTCTTCTTTTTTTTTCTTTTTACTGTACGTATAATTCGATTGTATTCTGAAATTTTAATAAAATAATTTAGGTGGCAATATAATACAAATTAAATTAACAAATGAAAAAAAGCAAATTAAATTAAGAATTAAAAGTGAACAACAGTAGAGAGCAGACTATGATTTAATATTCATCAGCAAGTATTCAAGTATTCAGTTGAATACGTCAAAGTAACACGTATGGCGGATTCTATGCGCCCCCTCCTTAATTCTAAAGAATATATGTTCATATTTTTTAATTTTATAATGAGTAGCATATTAAGGTAAAAAATTGTTTGATGCTCCTAAGTTTTATTCTGAATCCATTTAATCTAACTTAATTTTAGATTTTAATTTATTTTTGCCAAAAGAATTTGCTATTAACGGAGGGCAACCCCAGCTAATACAAGCCTTTACAATTCGTATTTTATGATTTTTTAGGTAAATCTTTTTTAATTTTTATTACAACTAATTATATTTGCAATAGCTCAAAGGTTTTTACTAAAAGTAAGAAAAACAAATTTATTCTGCACACAAGTTGCTTAGTTTTTTTGCAGCTGTTCAAAAACTTTAAAAACATCGTCTAAAAACATGTTTATGGGTATCTTTTGCAGAACCGCACACACATAAAAATGTATTTAATTGTGTGCGTATATCTATGAATGGTTAATAGTATAAGTGGGATTGTATGCTTTATTTTACAATTTTAAAGAAACCCCGAAATTATACTTAGTTCTTAAAATCTCCATAATCATTTCTAAGATTGTTGTTTATAAACGGGGCGTCTTACAGTCTTTTGGAAGATAGGTGTAATAAACATGTTAGTTTACAATATAATTGCTATCCTATTATTACCCATTATTTTCTAAAAAACTTTTTACTTACATTTCTAGACAAAAACAGCGTAGAAAGTTAGGAAAAATTTTGCTACCAAATCAATGAAAAAGTATTTCTAGATGGAGCCCCGAAAGTCGGCTTAATGCAAACGCTTAGAAAACTGAGGCTTTCTTATCCTTTTTTGTGTGCAGAAAGTCTGTGGGCAAAAACAGTATAGCGTACTAGCTTTTCAACAAGGTGATTAAACCGATACTAATATATGGAGTTCTTGTTTAGTGGCCCGCACTGGGCAGATTGACTAATTGCAGCAAAATGAACAGAATTTTACATACTTTAGCCTGGATGGTCACAGGTACGATATGCACCAGACCATGAAAGACGCTCTTTACAATGCTACACTTGCTACCGGACAATCTTATGACCAAACAATTAGTTGGACTGAATATTCTTAAATCTGTTTTCATCCCTATTTTTAAATGCAAGTACCTATAGCTCAAGCTAATTTTTAATATATATATATATATATATATATATATATATATATATATATATATATATATATATATATATATATATATATATATATATATTTGTTAATACCAAACTCGTTTTCGTAAAGTTGTCAAAAGCATTTTTAATATTAATATTGTTATCTTAAATCGGGGAATGTCGCCATTAACTGTGAACATTTAAAGGCAATAAAAATTAAGTTTTTGACTACAGCGATGAGAATACTACCATACTAAACTTCTTCCTAACCAAACCCTATCTATCTCTCAATCTAATAAAAGTGTTACAGGATCATTTCTGTACGTATTTTAAAATACAAAATACCTATTTTTTGTCTGTCTGTTTGTGTTCTCATCACGTATAAACTGCTGTATGGATTTGAATAAGATTATGTGTGGAGAACCTTGAATTAGGTGTGAAGTCACCCAATTTTATTGGTACTAAAACATTTGTCAACATTTTATTTTTAGAGATTGAACATTTTAATAGTGTTTACAGTTCTCTACAATAAATATTTAAGGACACATTTTTCCAAATTTAAATTTGAAGAAAATTTAAAATGACACGCGGGCAAAGTCGTGGGCACTGCTAGTAATTAAGTAAAAGTCAAGAGCTATAAAAAAAAATGTTTAAAAATTCGATCTTGATTATTTTTTGTTATTTTCTAAAATATAGTTACCGAAAATTTAGATGTTTACATTTAAATGTTTATAAAATGTTTATTTAAAATACAGATTTTAGTATTTTTTTACTAAATCTACTACAATTACAAACTTACACAAATCGCTGGTCTCGTGTAGTTAGGCCCTAACTCGAACTTTTACGAAATTAATTATTTTCGTAATTTCAATGAATTTCACATAGATACCCCTTGTCACAAAATTTGAATGCACAGAGCAAAATTTTAAAAGGATTTTTCAAGCGTTTATATTTTAAATTTTACATTGTGATAAATACAATTTGTATTTAGTTTTTACCTTCTCCTGTAAGATTGCAATTATGCGAGTTAGGGCCATTCTACATAAAACCGCGTATTATATGTAAGTAAAATTGAAAGAAAATAGAAAATAGAAAACTTGTTAATTAAAATCAAATAAATTTAATATAAATTGAAAATAAATGAATACAAGTTTCCTACAAATTAATTTTAGAGCTTTTTAAACTTGAGAAAATTTTCTCGATTTGACGTCAAACTTTCCTGCCTTCAAAATAAAAGTTAGAAGCTTATATTTATTTTTTATAAAGAAATGTTGAGTGGGTGACATTGTATATGCTGCCTAAGCATGTAGTTGTATGTGCTCACATTTGTATATGAACAATGCAATGTACACATATGTACAAATGAATTCTTAATGTAAAAGGCTTCATTTTCTTAATTTTTTCTTTTCGTAGTAAAAATCTTAAAGAATTACATTGGAAGTGAAACGAAAAATAGTGAAAAAAGAAAAAAAGAACGTTTCGCGTTCTACAAATTATCAGCAAAAAATCGTATACAAGCTTATGTACAACCCGACAAGTTGAAGCTTGCTAAGAAAATACTATGTATCAAAAATTTTGGCGAACCAATAGGCAAGCGGCAGCGTAAGCCGTACAAACTCCCTATTGGATGCGTTTGTTTTTCTTAAAAATTTTTTTTCTAACATTTTCAACCTTTTTGATTTGGTTGCAAAATTACCGTCGTTAGATATTGTTCATGGTTGGCTTTTTTATAAGTATTTTTGTTTGTATGTACGTTTGAGTGTGCAGTGCATGCATAGATACATATAGACATATAAATAAATATTTTTATATCTTTTGCCGGGGATTACGTTTTTAGACTAGAAAAAGAAAGTTATTTATTAAAGAAAAGGAAAAACTTCTGCTAGGTTGTTATCCTCCCAGTTATGCTCTTCCAATGTTTTTTTGATTTTTTTTAACTTTCGCAGCCAACCAAAGAACACAATCATGCTTTATATATAACAGAGGAAACATGTTGGTGGTTAAAATGAGTTGTTTTGATAAGAAAAGAAAAAGTTGAAGCGTGAAATAGGGAAGGGGAGTTTTGGCTTAAGTTAATAATGGTTATTTTTACAAAAACTTTAGCAAGATTTGGGGGTGGCATTTTCATAACAAAAAGGAAAAAATTTTATTAAAAGTTTTTCCATTTCCTTGTGTTAGAGCTCGTATAAAAAATTTAAATGAATTTACCCAGAATATCTTTACAACGCATAAATTAAAACTTTATGTTCAGGGTGAACTTACCTTAAACATGTTTTTTTTATAAAAACTACTTTTCAAAACTATTCGTTGAGAAAATGAGGACCATTATAATTTAATTACTTATTTTGTAAGAAATATTTTATTTGAGATAAGGTAGTAAGAGGAATAAGATTTTCTATTTACCTAAACTACAAAAACTATTTTTAAACCAATTTTCCAAAATAAACCCACTCCATAAAGATATATTGTATTCATTAACAGTTATTTATTCCGTCTATCTTAAAAGTAAAACTAAAAACTTTTTTATAGTTAAGAGACATAATGGTACACAATCGTATTTTTTTATATAAAATTCAGTGGCCAATAACTCGGAAAATATGGGCGAGCGCTATTTTCTTCCCGTGATGTTTTTTCGTAGTTTTTGACTCTTTATCGCCTTGTATATTTGTGGAAAAAGAGTATATCTAAGTTTTCATTCCGTTTGTAGTTTCCAAAATATCCTTTTTTCCAAAATATTTTTTTTTTAAGTTTGTATTAAAAACAACTTTGCCAAGGCACTAGATGAGCTAGAGAAAATTTAAATACGCCAATCGATAATACATAGTTTCGAAAATACAATTGTTGTTAATCAGTAAGATCGGCCCATGTCCTTCGAGGCAGTGGGCAAAATACCTCACGTGCATCTATTTTTTCCATATGATTTGGATGTTGTGAAAATTAAAAACGCAATGACAAGCTGGATATACCCTTATTCCACGTTTTGTGGTAAAGGTTGTAAAAATGACTTAATAGTCAATTAGAATAACAAAATAAGAAAAAAACATCTAGTGAAAAAATGGCGCTCGCCCACGTTTTTCGAGTAATGGGTCTCTGAACTTTTCATAGAAAAGTACGATAATGCAGAATATTTTTTAAGATATCAATATGGATATCAGTTAAAAACTTTTTTTTCTTATAGAAAATACTAAAATTTTTTTATGTACTTATTTTTTTCTTATTTTTTTAATTCTCTGTCAGCTTAATATTTTTTTTTTTTTTATTGGAGTTACTTCACTAAACTAGATTTATATACATGGTGAAGCGTATGCAGGATTCGGCGTAGCACACTTACTTGTTGTTATTTAAAAATTAAATAAGAAATATGTAATTGAACACGTTTTAAACAAACTGTTCTTGTTTAAAAAATATGTTTTGTTTATAATTTGGCTCTCTTGTTTTTGTTACTTGAAAACATGTATATGTTTTTAGATAAATTAGGTTTTTTCGCAAACTTTTGGTAAAAATGTGATATTTGGTGGAATTTCGATTGTTTAAATCAGATTTTTCCGAATGTTCAGTTTTCAATCAAATAAAGCAAAAGCAAGTAAGAGTGCTATATTTGGCTATGCCGAATCTTATATACCCTCACCATGAAAGTAAACCTATTTTAGTGAAGTAACTCCAATCAGAAAATTAAAAAAAAAGAAAAAAATTAGTACTATACAAAATTTTACCGACTTATACCCTTCAGTGAAAAAAGGGTATATCTAAGTTTGACATTCCGTTTCTAATTTCTACAATATCTATTTCCGAACCCATAAAGTGTATATATTCTGAGTCCTTATGCACAGCTAAGTCGATTGAGCGATATTTGCCTGTCCGTCTGTGTTAGCGTTGAAATCAACTTTTCCAAGGTAAGTGAAACGTCTACTTTACACCTAGTAGCACTGAATGCAAAAAAAACTGTTAGTTAAAGCAATGAATTTACATAAAGATGTGTGAATTTCGACCCGTATAAAAACCGTTAAACTTTATCGGCTGGCATATTTAATAAAAATTAGGCTTATGTGAAAAATTATATTTTTTTAAGTAACCAGTTGAAATAAAGTTGTGTAAATAAAAAAATATCTCAGCTAAAATTCTAATATTACAAAAAACATTTTTCTTATATTTAACAAAACAAGTTTGACTTAATATATTTATGTCCTTTAATGCAGTGGTTATGCAAAAGTTATTCTAACCCTAAAACTGGTTGAAACTAAAATTAATCAATGCGTGCGAAAATACTTGTTTAAGAAATAAGTTATTTTTTATTATGTTAGTAGAAAATCCATTAAAATTAACTTTATAACCAAAACATGTATACCTATTAAAATACTTTTCTTTGAGTTGCATAAAGTTTAAGAAAATGAATTCTTTTATTTAAAATACAAAACACGTGAGAAAATAACTTTGGACGAAATGTAGTTATTTTTGCCAACATTTTCTTTTAAAATGTTAAAGTTTTTTTTAAACTAGTTTTTTATATAAAAAATTGACCTTAAAAACACGAGTAGCCGTTAAGAAACAACCCCCTTTGATACATTTTTCTAAATATGTGCGCAAGATTCATTTTATTGTCTTCTTAACTTCTCATATACTATTGTCCACTGTCCAGACATTTGAGGCATAAACAGGGGATGTATGCACAAATTCCCTTGGTCACAACTAAAGCTAAGAGTTGTTTTCCTTCTTGCTTTATTTATTATTATTACTGTTATTATTATTAGTATAATGTTTTTATAGAACTCAACAAGTTTTCTTGCGAAAAAACTTAATATTTTTTTATATTTTATTTGGGTTACTTTTCTCATGAAAACAAGTTTAAAATTTATTCAAGAATAATAACAGACAAGAAAAACAAAAAGAAGTTAGCATAGGTAGAAGAGTTACCTCTTCTTTCGATGACCAAAGAGGTCAATATAAAAAGCCGGCAACATTGTTATTGGTATTTGTTTTTTGAAATTAATGTAGGAAAACTATTTTATAAAAACTTGTAACGTGATGTAAAAATTTGAAAGTAGGTACTTATTTCTTTTGATTTCCTTAAAAATCTTGGACAATATGTATAATTTATTTGGTGAACCACATCTATTTTCTTACTTGTTCAATTTATTTTTATTTATCGTTATAACTTATTGTTTTAAAAATTGTAAATTTTTGAATATGTTGTCATACATATATAAAAATATTTTTTTTTTCATTCTTTAATTTGACTTCAAACTTAATTGATCTGTTTAAATAAAAATAATTTTAAAATTAATTAAGTGATGTATATAATACTTTATTGGTGCCCCGACTCAAGGAATTATGAAAACTGCTGCAGATTTGAATAGTGAAGAGATTTTATATATTCTCAGGGAGTGGAATCTGCCTGTGAGTCGTCGTAAATCTGAAAAAATACTTTAAATTGAAACACACGTTATAATTTTACACGTTATGATTTTACAACTGATTTAGTAGAAACAAATAGTTTTTCTGGGTTACTTATTTAAACCAGATGGTATTAGACATCCTTACAAAGATTTCTAGAAATGCTTAATTATTAACAATCGTCAATTCCTCATATTACTGAGTTGCAGGCATCTTTAAATCAGGCATCTTTAAGGCATCAAAAGGGAAATCCAAAGAAAAAACAAAATTAGTATGGACAGACCCTCAAACTGAATTTTTTTTAAAAATTTAAAGATTCTCTAGTTGAATTCGTATTTATCAGCACAACTTTCTATGTATGTTGACGCTTCTAATACATGCACTGCTGCAGTTAAATGTTGATTTTAAAAGACAACTAGCTCTTTCATTCTTTTCTAAAAAAACTCTTTAAAGCTCAAACAAAGTACAGTGCTTACGATAGAGAGCTTCTTGCGATTTATAAAAGTATTAAACATTTTCGCTCTTTGATAGAGGGTCGTAATTTCAAAATTTTTACTAATCATAAACTATAAACTATTGAATTACCATCAACTATATCACCAGAGCAAATAAAGGAGTGTCAAGATTGTGATGAACAACTAGCAAAATTACTTGAAAATCCGACAGTACTTAATTTAGTGAAAGTAGGGATTCCTAACACGTCGTTCAATATATATTGTGATAACTCTCATTTTTTATAACGCCCATGGCTTATCTCATCAGGCATAAGAGCGTCGATCAAGTTGATAACAAAGAGATTTGTGTTGCCTGGTATGAATAAAGATATCCAGTTGTGGACCAAAAATTGTATTGATTGTCAAAAGTCACAAGATAACATAGAAGCCCAGTTGGAAGTTATAAAAACCCAGATGCACGTTTTAAGCATATTAATATAGATATTGTGGGACCATTGCCTTCATCTAACGGATTCCAATATGCCTTACTTGTATAGATAGCTTAGGCAGATGGCCTGAAGTTTTCTTTTTAGAAAATATTAAATAATATTATAGCTAAAGTTTTCTTTGAACGATGGATTTGGAGATTTGGAGTGCCCTTAAGAATAACGTCAATTTGAATCTGAATTATTTAACGAGCTGTCAACATTTCTGGGAGCAAAACACATAAGAACTACCGCTTATCATCCTAGTTCAAATGGTTTAGTCGAAAGATTCCACAGAACGCTAAAGTCAACAAATTAATGTCACAGAGGTGAAAATTGGACTGATTCTATACCAACAATTCTTCTTGGCTTAAGATCAACAGTTGAGGAGAATATTGGCTTATGCAGTGCAGAATGGATTTATGGAACTGCAATTCGTTTACCGGCTAAAATTTTCAATAACTCATTTAGTGGGGATTCTCATTCCGACTTCGTTTAAAAACTTCGCCAAAGTTTTGCAAATATTAAAGCAGTCGCAGGGACAAATCATAGCGAGGATAAAACCTTTATATTTAAGGACCTGAAAACTTGCACACATGTTTTTGTGAAGGTTGATGGTGTTGAAATTCCAATTCAAGCACCATTTTCTGGTCCCTACATGATAATTAAAATATGCGAAAAATTCTTCAACATTTTAGTTAACAGTCATTTCATCCATAGAAGTTCTCTTCAAATTAAATTCGTCATTCAAATTAAATTTGTTCGATTATGAAAAAGAGATTTTCTAGAACAAAAGCTAGAATATGCTACCGCACGCATTAGAATATTATGTCTTTATGTATTAAATTATGCAAATAATATTTGCGAAATTATAAAGTATACAATATATTATGAATAAAAGGAAAATTTTAATCACTTGAAAAGTACATAAAATCCGCTTTGGCGTAACGAAGAATTGAATCTTGTTTGAAAACTATGTAATTTATAGTTTAATCAATATGAAAATTTAATAATAAATATTTATGAAAATATCATAAAATATTACTTTTTGAAAAAAATCAACTACAATTAATGGAGATTAATATTTTATAATTTAATTTTTTGGGTGATAATGTGTTTTTTAGCAATCGTTTGACTTCCTAACTGTTTTTTTTTTTTTTTTGTAGATTTAAAAACTTTAATTGAAATTTTAATTTTTGGTTAAATTTAACATTTTTAGTTATTAGCGTTCGAGAACTTATGTTTAAAACTTAGCTAATAATAACTAACTCAAGGAAATGCAAGGAAAATAGAGTCACTCGCCTATTTTTGATCATATCTCTGCCATTTATGACGATCTTTCTAATTTCAATAGCAACTATATAATTGTATGTGTGACAAATTGCTAAGTTTAAAAGTATTTCTTAAAAAAAAATTTAGCACTGCTAATTAAGTAAATTTTGCCCATTATTAGTTGTATATATATATATATATATATATGTATATGAATTAAGTAAATTTTGCCCATTATTAGTTGTATATATATATATATATATATTTAGCAATATTTAAGTACAATATTATTTATGCAATGATGCAGTGTATGGCAGATATGAAAATGTGTAACCAATCTGCTCTTCTGTAGAAATACCATACATATGTATGCATGTATGTATCAGCCCTTGACCATTTATTAGTTTCGATTTAATTAACAACCTTCAAAACAATTACTTTGCCATTGAAAAGTTTTCTTTGTTATTGCAACAACCAAGTAAAATGCTTTTAAGCTTCATTCGATATATGTATACATATTTTTACTTAGCATGTAGGTCATTGATGGTGCAAATCTTTTGTGGAATAAGCAAAACTGGTGGTACTTGTATTACACTTGTTCCCTTCTTGCTTGCATTATCTAACTTTCCGATTATAAGCTAAAAAACATTTTGCCAACAATTTTACTTTTACAGACATTCAGACAATCTGGATTGTTTCTTTTTTTATTATTATTTAGAACTTATGATGCAGTACCCCGCAGTTCTAACTACATTATGAAACGTTTTAAATTTACTACTGCTGTTTAGGCATATCAAAGACCTTGAGAAACTCTTTGAGAAACGATGAATACTACGTTAAAGATCGAGTTAAAGGTGTAGCAAACAGTGTATATAAGGTGCAAAATAATTAACTTTACTTGTTCTATATTGGAAATTATCATATAATTATCTCTGCCGGCAGAGTTTGTTATTCGAATCTTATATCGCCTTCCTAAATGACGTCCATATTTAAGGCTACATTTCTGTGTCCCAGGGAGGATTGCAGAACTCTTTACGAAGAGAGAAGGACTTTCGAAATTTTAGGCTATGGTCAGGCGGCTCTCGTATATCTGAAACTACACTACTTCAACAATTCTAGTAGACCATAAATAAAGATGCTTTATCCAGACTGGGCTATCAAGCAAACGTTTTCCTGGTGTGGGCATCTGCATGAAGTATCTTTAAGAATCAACAGGCGATATTGATATCGCTAACATTAAGAGAAAAGTGATATTCTTGAGAATTTTCTGCAGGGAGTTTAATTTAAATAAAGTAATGTGTACATTCGTAAGAGTTGATACAAAAATGTGGCCGGCTTTCCAACAATAGGCACTGTCACACCTGCCGGGTACATAGCAAAGATGAAACAGTTTTCTTGTGAGAATGCTTAGCAGTTCGTACTTCGAAACACAAATTTATTCAGCAAATAAAGGGACCTAGTAAGATATTTCAGTGTAATAGGCTGGATGTGCTTCTTCGTTGTTGATTTAACTATTCTATTTTATTTTATCTATACACATAATTGTATAATAAAACATTACTGAATTCAAGAGGTTGTATTATAATATAATTACATATATAATTATAAATAAATCAATTTTAAGGCAGAATACTGATGATTATTCATTAGGTGAAAAGTAAAAAAAAACTATCTACCAAATAGAAAATGTATAAAAACGTGGGATAATAGGACATGATATTAATTATGAATTTTTTTGTTAATAAATATAAGCCAAATTCTAAAATGTATGGAAATTTTAAAAATTAAAACTTTGTTTTTATGTGTTTCAGCATTGGTTTACATACAAACAAATATATTCAAGGACGCAAAGAGTGGAAAACTAGTTGTTCTAAAACTTTCATTTGTAAATGAAAACGAAAGTATTGTTGTGTATATGTGAATTACAAAATCTAAACAAGGACTGTAATACGGGCATTAAAAAAATCAAATTTCCTAAGATTTTTATGCATTTGTTGATTGGATGCAACAAATATATGTGTGATAATGAGTACTCGCATGAAGGCGAGCATATTTGTAAAATTTTTTTCATTATTCGACTAGAAAAGTACCAACAAATAAGTTAATAACTTTCTCATAAAAAGAAGTATAACAAGTTCTTACAGTAATGCTTTAAATGAAAAATAAATAATTGGAGAATTAAATAGCAAAAATATTATTTTAATATTAAAATATGACACCAGACTTAAAAATGAGTTTAGTTTTTGTCCAAAATAACAACATTGTTGTAAATAAACTTAGCAGAGTATATAGAGTTAAATAATCGTATTGATAATTTGAACACATTAGTAAGTAGTTAATATTAAAAATGAATTGAGATTTGCATTTCATTTCTGAAATTGAATCGTATGGTATTTACATTAAATGTAATTACTAAATAAAAAAATATTTATTTTATCCTATCATTACTTTGAGTAAACCTAATACAAAAAATTGATTCTAATTTCATTATTTATAAAAAAAAATATATACCTACTGATCGCAAAACTTTACTTGGACCCACTTTTATTGCTGCAATACTTCGATTTTTTTATTTTATAATTACATACTTACATCCACGAATCTTGTCGTGAAAAAAGTGCCCCAAAAAACAACAGTTAAACAAGGAGTATACTTTACCTGAGTTTAATATTTGTTTTTTTTTTTTAATTGTCTAAATTCTATTTTCTTTTATAAAGCGGAAATTTGTTACAAAAAATACAAGTTAAACGCATGATTATCTGCTTATCGGACACTTTTACCTTCATATACTTGTTTTAACCAAAAAGTGTCTTTTTCTCTGATGATATACTGATTTTAGCTATTAGTTTGTTGTGAAAATTTTCTAAAGTCTGTTATTTCTTACAGAGTTTTACTTTTATATTAAAGCTTTTCATTTAAAAAGGATTTTCTGGATATAAATTTAATACCTTTCAGCATAGGTAGAAGAAGGGTATATCTTATTTTGTCATTTCATTTCCGACTCCAAATAGTATATACAAATCTTTTAAATTCTTATGCATAGCGAAGTCGATTGAGCGTTGTCCGTCTGTCCCTCCGTGTTCGGATTAAAATCAACTTCCCCAAGGCACTAGATAAGCCATAGAAAATTTAATTAAGCCAATAAACCAGGCGTAGTTTTGAAAATTTTGCTATTAAAATTCAGCAAGATCGGTTGATGTCCTCCGAGGCAGTGACCAAAACACCACGTCTGCCTCTAATTTTTCCAAATTATTTGGAACAATGAGTTAACTCACAAAAAAAAAAAAACAAATATATGGGGCGACAGAGATTTAAAAACAACATTTACAGAAAAAATTGGCGCTCGCCCATAGAAGAGAACGATTTTGCACTATCATTTAAAAGCTTTTCAAGAAATCTTTCAGTAAATACAAAAGTTTTTAAAAATTCTTAACCCGATGACACTTTTGTATAAAACTATTTATAATACTTAATTTTTTTCTTATTTTTTAATTCTCTGTCACCCCATTATTTGTAATGTAAAATTCAGCATAGCGTGGTATAGCTCCTCCTACTTGTTTTATTTTAGTTGGCTGACCAAAATTTTATTATAAAACCTCTCATATTGGAAGACTATTCTGTTTTCAACCGTATATTTATTTCCTTATTGCAACAAACAGAACAAAACGGTTATTACCATTCATTTAAAATCGCTGTAGCATATAAGTTTTAAATATTTTAATTTTGTTTGTAATAGAATAGAAAACAACTATTCGTAAAATTTTTTCTTAAAAGCTAAAATCTAGTAAATAAAATACGGCATTTATGGGTTTGCAAAATAACTTTCCCATTACTCTACCGGAGGGCATTTCAAAATTTATTGCATTGACTGTTCTCTAATTTCTGATGTATAGCGGTGGTTGCATGTATTGGTAAAAAATTACCTTAGGGTCGCAAAGGAAAACCTTTCCAGAGTTTATGTAAAACTAGAATTGAGCTTAACTTGTTCACAATATTCAAAGCAACTACCTAAACTAAACTTATGCCATTAGTTCAATTTAGTGATCGCTCTCTTTAGTTCAAAGTTTGAAAATGAACTAGTTCAATATTTAGTTCAATGGCTCTCTTCAGTTCAAATGTTCTGTTGACGTATTGTTCGTACTTTCAACTTTGGGCTTAAACGCTTTCTTTAGTTCAAAAGCTCTTGACTTCAAATGTTCTTTTCAAAATATGATGGAAATAACACCGTAGGATTGCCATAACAAATGTTAAACAAAAAGCGTGGCAGCACTAATTTCATGTCGGAAATAGTCAAGAAGGAAACAAAGATATGGTTTAGTTTATTTTGTCTGGTAGTTCAAATACAAACTATAGTTCAAATATAAACTAGGTGTACTTAAAATTTTAAACTAGCTTACTTAGTTCAATGGATGGAATCATTTAAAAAAACTAGTTCGTTTATGAACTACACAAGTCTAACCTTAACTGAACGCTCTGCTCTGTAAGATAACGTTATAGTTTTAAGCGCAGGTCTTAACTTATTTTTGATTTTTAGACTGATTTGCTTTCAAACAAAGGTAGTTGATAAAATTACGAAATTTATTATTATTTTTTTTTATATTTAAGCTTTCAAATTTTAAGCTAACCGTAAAAGTTAGTAGAATTTTTCCAGAAGAGAACTGTGAAAGATCGGTTACTAGCCGGGTAAACTAAACCTCAGACGTAAGTAGTTAGGATCCGGCGTTTAAAGGATATCAGCAATTTTTTTAATTACTTTAGGTTGCCGCTGTAAAATACGTATGACGCAAACCACGGTCTTCCAATCGCCCTTAAAAGTATTAGTATTTTAAAGCAACATTAGTGATACCATATTAGACATATTGACTAAATGTAGAACTTTGTTAACCTTTTATAGCTAAAAAAGCAAGGACATTTCTGCATATGAAATATTTTTTGGTAAATTTTGGTGTTGTTGTAGATAGTAATCAAAATGGAATACAAAACACCTATTTTTTGAATTTTTGTCTGTCTATCTGCCTTTCCGTCTGTCTGTATTCACATCTCGTAAAAACTGCTGGATGGATTTGAATAGTGACGTCCCTTAGAACCTTGCTTCCAATATAGAATACTTTTGTTTTAAAAAGAAGTCATTTCCTAGAGAAAATAGAGGAATGTGAAAGTACGCAATTTTGTTGGTAAATTAGTATTAAAACAGTTATTAAATTTAAATTTATAAATGACACGCGGACGAAGTCGTGGGAACTGCTAGTATATGTATATAATCAAATGTTTCATCGCAAAAAATTTGAATTTTAAATATGGCAAAAATTACCTAAAGTTTATTAATCACGTTTTATAAGTAGGTCTCAAATTTAATGCATCTACTGCTAGTTCGTTTCTTTATTTAAAATCCATACGTAAAAATTACTAATAAAGACACGACACCGGTATTTTATTATTAGTGCTGATATTATAAGAACCTTCAAACTGTATTTAAACGGAAGATTTTGTTTTAATTTTTATATCTTTTAAAATTAATTTTTTAAGGTTTTTTATATTTTACAGTCTTGTTTTTTTTATTTTTTATTTTTTTTACTTTTAAATATGTTTCAATATACGTTTTGTATCTAATTATAAGATTGCATATTTTATTAAAAAAGTAATTAAATAAATAAACGCTATGAGAATAGTATAGTAAGCGGGATAATATATTTTTGTATTCTACAACATTAAAATCCCTTTTAACTTCTTGTATTTTAACTATTATTTTTATAATTTATTGGGTAAAGTCCTTTAATTATATAAATATAACACCCTGTTGGGAATATTATCATATCTGGATTTTTTGTGTTTATTTACGTAGTTTTAAATTAAATTCAATTTCGTAAAAAATCATTTTAATCAAAGACCTAAACTAACTAATAAGATATTTACATGCAAATAGGCGTATGTATTTAGTATATGTATATGCATATGTGTGTGTAATCATACTTGTGTTTCTTAAGGAGAATTGATATGTATTTCAGGAAACAAAACTAAAAAAGGACAAAATACTTTATGTATAGTATACGCGTTAGTCTCTTATATAACCAATATACTTATGTATTTAAAACTTATTTAGTTTGCGATACATGTTGAAAATTAAAATTCTTACAAAAATGTAAGAAAAATTATATCAAAGAGATAATAAAAATTAAATTTAAAGAAATGCTTGCTGCAAAAAAGAAACGTATAGATAATGAAGATAAGATATTTATATTTCCTTAAAAAGGCGTGTCCTACTACTCGCTCAAATGTTACGGTACGCAGTAACAACCGCTAAGTAGTATATAAATAAGATTAATTTTTTAGCGAATAACTATATACTGAATTAAATAACAATGAAGCGATTGAATAATTTTTGTAGTAATACAAGAAATTTTTTCTGCATTATTTAAAAACAAATTATTTAAAAACCCCATTCCAAAATACATTCTCTATCTTACGTAATTAAAGAAAATCGATTTCTTCCAAATAAATCAATATTTTTTTAAAAGTAAATAAAATTCTTAAGTAGAACAGAAAAAAAACTCGGGTAGTTAATGGGCTTTACTGACAAAGGCAGAAATGTCTGCAATTTTTTTGTTGATTACTAGTACTACTAATTGTCGCTAGTGCAGACAGAAACAGTCGGAGAGACACCTTCCATACAAAGTTAATGAAAAATATTATATTTTAGATGAACTAAAGTACATTATCCCAAAGGTACGTCAGCAAAACGAGAGTTCTGGGTTAAGTACTCCCGAGTCTCAACACACTTATCGTGTAGATACAGAACCAAAATATGTGGAATCCAAATTTTGTGCCATTTTCTTTTTAATTAATTTTCACAGGCAACCAGTTTTTGGGGCAAAACTAAGATTACATAATTTTGGAGCAACCCCTTAGGAAGCTCTTTGAAAAATAGAATATTAGAAAATATAACCGTACACCTGCAAAAGTAAACCTACAGAGGTAATGACTCATTAGGAACTTGTGTCAATTTTTTTTCTTATTTCTTGACATTTTTAGTCAAGAACAGAAAAATATCATTTAAGTCCTGTTTTTTTATTTTTACAAAATTTTAAAAGTTATCTCAAGACAATGTTGTAAATAGAACAATATTTGCCTCGTAGTTTTTCGCGTTTAAAATTTGCGCCATAAACGCTATTCTTATTTTAAGATTCACATAGTTTAAGGCGTGGTTATTATTAAATAACTATATGTACAGCAACCAACTAAAAAAAAACAACAACGAAAATTTAACACATTTTAACATCACCACCACTACCACCACCGCCATCACAATCAGTGTATTCACTAGTTCTACTACCACCACAACCAACCATTATTATCCACACCATTTCTAATAATATAACTTGTACAAAAATATTTTAACACAAGTATTCTTATTTCAAAACAAGAAAAGGAAACAAAATGCTTTAGAATGACGTTGCTTTTTGGGTGGCCAATACGGCTGAGTTTGTTAACTCAGTCGTTAACAACAGAGTTCTATACTTTCTTAACATATGCAGATTTTTTTTTAATCTTTTCAGCGACTTTGTCATCATAATCATTATAAACAAATATAATCATGAAAACTTTCTTCGTCATTATTAACAACCAACTTAAGTTAAAATTCTTCAACTTCATAAGCAACTGCAGCCAACAGCTGGCTGCTACCACGGTCGGACTAATGACGCCAACGCTTTGCTTGTCGTTGACGCCGGTTTGTAGCATGTATTTTTAAACGTTTACTTTAGTAAGGAATACTTAATTATACAAACATGCACACAAGCAAATACAAATATACGTTCAATATACATTCAAAATTTTAATACATGCATTGTATGTGTAAGTTTACGATGTACATCTAACTCATTATGCTAAACAGCTATGTATGCTTGTCGCCAATATCTTATATTCGTGAAAACGAAGACATCAGCCCATTAAGCTTGCTCCAATAAAGTTGCTCAGGGAGCAGCTAGAAGCAGCGAATGCGAAACATAGGCTGCATTGACAACAAGAACGAAAACATATGCTAAGAAGAGCACTGCTACTTAGCCGACAACTATCAGAAAAACACAAGTACGTACATATGTATATGCATCCCAATATGCAAAATTGTGTAAATGTGACTTTGATAATTAATTGAAAATATTAACCACTTAACCTAGCGATGTAGTTATTAAAACCTAAAACGTACCAAGCTTAAAGCTTTTAAATATATTTTTCAAATATTACAATGTTTTTGTTTAAGGCTGGTCTTTTGGAATAAAATAAACAAAAAATAATGATACCAGACTGATTCTAAATATAAATTTAATATAAATTAAAAAAATATTAATAAATATTAGTATAGTTGAAAATATATTTAATAAATTTAATTTTATTTAACTGGTAATTATTGTTCTTTTGTAAAGATTAAAATTTTTTTATGAGAATTTTGAAATATCAATCTTTAAATAAGATTTTACTTTTTGGTGGGTGTAATTCCTGAATTTTGTTCAAATTTTGATTTTCTGTCGACTGTTTTATTTTTTGTAGTTTTAATAAATAGAGTTTTTTTTGTGAATACAATAATATTCGGCAAATTATAAATTCTTTAGTATTTAAATTTGTTTAATATTTAGTTAATGCTAGTAAAAATAGGGTTTTATAAAAAATAAACGATATTTACAATATACACAACTTAAGGTTGATGGATGCGAAGAATGCTGATGATGGATTTGACGGTCCTGAAAATGCGGCATTACATTGTGCCATCGTCTAATATTTCTTGTTTTCTTTGGAAAACGTCCGCATACTTTTGAGAAATTTTTCTTTATAAAAAGTATAATTAAAAATGAACCAAAGCCGAAAAGGTAAATTTTAATTGATTAATGAAAAATACATAATTAAATAAAATTTTTATAGATTAGTGAATTTTTAGCTTTAAGAAAAATTTAAAATCTTGGGTGCTATTTAATTTGTTTTCAAGCTTAAATTTTTATAAAATTTCATTTTATATTGTTAAAATTCTGTTATTACTTTTATTTTGTTCTTTGAAAAATTTTGAACATATCAGGAAATGCATACAGGAAATTTATGCTTAAGCGAATTTCTGTAATTTACACTAATTATTCTGTCCTTATTATTAATTTTGAAGCGTAATCTCCGTTAAATATTAAAATACTTCAGTAAGCAAATCACCGGCTTTTCAAGCTTTATTTTAACAGATAACCGCAGTATTAAGCAAAACCATACCACCGAGCCGAGCATTTTTTCAAACTTTGTACACACTTGATCAAACCTGCAATTTTTGTTTAAAGATCCCTTTTTTCTTGGTATATGCGCTTAGTTACGGGCACAATTTCAAACAGATTGTTTTTCCCCTCAGTTTTTAGGTTTTTTCCTTCTTTTAGGCAAATTAAACTATATTCATCGTGACTCTTACCTAATTTCTAATATCAAGTGAAAAGTCTATACTTCTTTCACAGATATCTATTGTCAAAAAAGGATCTGCATCACAGCCACAGATTTGCGTTTATAATCAACTGTGAGTAATCTTCTCGCAGTACTGTTATTTTTATAATATTTACTGACTACAAACAACAATAATTCAAAATTTTTAGGTAAACAAAAAATTTATGTTACAGAAACATGTTTCTAAACGTATAAAATTGTTAATTGGGTTGTGGCTGTTAACAGTGGCGAATTTCTGTTTGTATATTTGCTGCCTTCTATTTAGTGGTGGTTTTCATTTTTTTATGTAATTTTTAAGGGAAAAATAAGGTTCTAAAGATATTTTATTTATTGACTTACACAAACGCAGTTCCTTTAAATTATATAACTCATTATACCAACACACAGGTATGTGCGAACACCCTTATTTATTTTCATAATGGCGTCATTATGGTTTTTTCATTTTATTTTTTGTTGTTGTTTTTTTTTGCTTTTAGTTAAAATCCCTTCAAGATCTCTTAGATGTTTTTAATTCAAGATTCCTGTGAAAAGTTTGTGAACAGAAAAGCACAAAACTTTTAAAAATACGCGAGTGCACAGACATAAAATAAAAAAATGAATAAATGGAGATAATATACGTTAGAAAAGGTAAGTGGAAAATTGTATATACTTCAAGAGAAACTAGTAGGAGCAGAAAAAGTGTGTACAGCACGGTGCAAAAGTTGAAAAAGACACATTTTTATTCACAATCATATGCAAGTTGTTATAAGAAAAAAGTCTGTTACATGAGTAAGTTGAGACGTGGAGCCATTGTTTGTAGGTTGAGACCTGAAAACATGTTTTATTTGCCGTATCCTTGCCCTATCAACGCTTGTGGCAAACGATGGGCCCTTTTCCTTTTGTATATTTACTTTTCCACAACGGATACCTATCAAATAAAAAGAAACTTTTTTCGGCTCGAAAAAACCATAATTTTTTTTTTAATTTTTCCTCTTGAAGGAACAACCCTTCCATAAGGTTAAGCGGAAACTGGCGTCAAACCGAAAAAAGAAAGGTCATTCCATTAATAATTTTACTGCGAAGGCTCGAAATAGAAATATTTCTCTGTTAGGCACACTTACAAGGAGCCAGGCCAAAAAGTTGCAGAAGAACTTATGCCGGTCTCAGTGCAGCATCTGGTTAGATGCAAAGTTTTAAAAACAGCATTAAAAACCATCCGTGTAATTTCTTTAAGTGAGGGATATGATATGCGAGATATTTATAATGCTGATGAGACTGTTTGTGTTCATTTACCCGACAAAAAATTTGCTTTAAAAGGTAAAATATGCACTGGCGCAAAATATGCATAGAAAGATATTCCCTGCGTTAACATGTCTGCAGAAAAGGAATGTCTTTTTTCATTGGGAATGTGTGAAGCCTCAAGCAACATCAATTTAAGCAATTTATCAATTACAGGGTTACAAAACATAAAAAGCTTGGATTTCGTCTGACTTGGTGTCTGATTTTATATCTTATTTTCTATCATCCTGCTACTTTAAGACAATGCGGCTTTTTATACTTGCGATGTCAAATTGAACTACATTCTAGTAAGATTTGTCCCTGCAAACATAGCATTTTGTCAGCCTGTGGATCTAGGCGTTATAAAAACATTTTAAGGTCTTGTTTATCTTCTTTACCACAAATGGAAAAGGTATATACATATAAGCTTTTCATTCTGTTTATAATTTCTGCAATACTCACTTTCGACTCCGTAAAGTGTATATATTCTTGAACTTTGCATATATGGAATTCTATTTGGTCATGTGCCTCTGTCCTGGTTCAATCAGTTTTGCCACGTTTCTAGATGAGCTATAGAAAACTTATGACCAATATTCTCTCAGACAAAAGGTCTGTTCAGTTACTTTACTAGCAAAAACTGGTAACGAGAGAGTAATACAGAAATTTTCAAAATTATTCTTCCAAAAATAAACAAATACGTAAATGCTTCACTAGCAAAAATTAGCAAAGAAAATTTTTTTTGGGCTGAGTAATGATATTTAAGACTTAAAAACTGTACATACAGTATAACCATTAAATATTACCATTTTTAAAGAAAATACACCAGAGTAAGATAGTGTTTTAGTAGACTTTGTCACTAAATAAACAAATAGCAAAAGTATGTGCAAATATGTTTTACATTTTTTTTTAACTATAAGGTAATTTTCAAAAGCGTTTATGATGTTTAACCGCATCATGAATATAATTTTTTTCGCAGTTAGTTCTGGTAAACATTATAATTGTCATTTAGATGTAAAAATATTCATATTAAAAATAATTTTAAATATATACATGTATATTATTATTATAAATAATTGTACTACTCTTCTTTAAATTGTACCGATAAAAAGTACATTGCGTTGAATATTTTATTACTGGGTTGTTTACTTTTAATTCAAAAACACCTGCAAGTCACGAAGAATCTAGGCCAAATTTCTGTTGTTTTACACTGTGTTTTCTGTAGCTAAATTAAAGAAAAATAACAAAATAATTTTATTTTCATATTCTATTAATTGCCAAATACTTGCTATTTTCAATGTTACAAAATAAGAAGTAAGTTTGGCTAATTATTGCTAGTAAAAATTTTATTAGCCAAAACCTGTAACAAATTTATTTTCTCTTACATTTTTACTCTTTTTTTTACTCTCTACTTGCAAGTTTTTTGAATACGTGATCTCGTTTTAGCAACAATATATATATATATATATATATATATATATATATATATATTGTGAGTTTTCACTATGTCGTATTAAAAACCGAAATTTTAGAAAAAAAGCTGTTAACTTCACCAAATATTACATTTTACCAACATTTCACTAAAATTTTGAACTTTGCTAAAATATTGTTTTCGCAATAAGTAATTGGTAACTTCATTGAAAACAGACAATTTATTTAAAAAATTTGAATTTTACTAAACAGGTAAAATTTCACCAAAAGAATTTATTTTCTATATTCTTTAACCAATAATTTTAATTTTTTCAAAATATTGTACTTACAGTATAATAAAAAAAATGAAAGTGGCCAAAAACTTACTAAAACTATCAACAAAAATGTATATTTTAATAAACGAAACGTTTTGTGAAAAGTATATAAGATTCAGTTCAATAAGTAAGCTGTATTCTCAAAGTATGGAACTAGTTTTAAGAAATCAGACAACAATATGAAAATTTAATATTCGGAATCTTTTTTTTGTTAATTTACTTTAATCTTGCTTGATTTCTACAAACATAAGTATTTCATGACATTCTCATGAATATTTATTACTTAAAACTACAAAATGAAATTTATTACTGCGGGGAAAGCATATCCATATGGCCATTTCGCTACTGCTCACATAGCTAGTCAGTGGGTAGAACCCATTTTGTATTCAAAACAAAAAATGTTTATACCTAATACCAAGTTGATTAAATGAGAACTACACTGAATCAACAAAGCAAAAAGACTATAAAAACTCAACAAGTTTTTTTATACAAGAACAAAGCAATCATTTAGTGACTATTTTTATTTCTTTTTCCATGTTTTAAGTTAGAAATTTAAATTTTTCTAAAATAAATGTATGGTACTCTAGTTGAAACCTTATCCTCAGATGCACCTCTCTTATGCTCATGTCAAATTTTGAAACAATCTGCCCATCATTTTACAAATGGCTGAGTTATTTCCAAAATATTTTGATTCCGCGCCCCTGTTCATTATTAAAATATAATAATAATAAAAACAAGTAAGAGTGCTATATACCCTTCACTATCTATGTAAATATAATTTAGTGAAGTAGCTCCAAAAAAAATTTGGTACTGCATATATGTAATTTTACATAAAAGTGACCTCGGCTCTTAATGGGTTAAACAATTTTAAGAAATTTTAGTATTTCCTTAAAGTCCTCTTCAAAAGCTTTAAAATGATACCCATAATGATATTTTAAAAAATTTGAAAATTTCAGAGCCCCTTTACTCGAAAAATATGGGCGAGCGTCAATTTTTTCACTTGATGTTTTTTTCTTGTTTTTTAATTCTCTATCGCCCCATACACTTATTTTATATTTTGGAGTTACTTTATTGTTCAAAATGACATAAACAGTTAGAGGTAGGCGTGGTGATTTGCCTGCTGCCTCGAAGAACATTGACCGCTAACGTTGATTTCCATAGCACCTCTTTCGACCCAATGTTTGATCGATTAACGTATTTAGTTTTTTTGTGAGGCAAACTTGATTTTAGCACTAACACGGACGGACAGACGGACATCGCTCAATCGACTTCGCTATACATAAGAATTCGGAATATATATACTTTATGGAGTCGTCAATGGATATTGTAGAAATTACACACGAAATGAAAAATTTATATATACCCTTTTTCCACATTTTTCAAAAACCTTAATATTTTCTGATATCGATATCTTAAAAAATATAGTCCACAATCGTTTTTTAGAGACCCGTAACTCGGAAAATGTGGGCGAGCGACAATTTTTTCACTGGGTGTTTTTTTTACTTATTTTTTTATTTTCTGTCACCTAATATATTTATTTTTTATACCCTGCCTGAAGTGCTACTTCTCTTTAAAAAAAAAAAAAAAGTGGACAAAAGTATATATAAATTTGTCAATCCGTGTGTAATTTTTTAGTTGTTCAAAATGATATAAAAAATTAGACGTAGGTGTAGTGGCTTACCCGCTGCGACGAGGGATATGGACCGATCTTGATGATTTTCAAAAGCACCTCTTTCGACACTATGTGTGATCGATTGGCGTATTTACATTTTTTTTAGCTGATCTAGCACTAACACGGACGGACAGGAGAACATCGCTCAATCGACTTCGCTATGCATAAGAAGTCAGAATATTTATACTTAATGGGGTCGGAAATGGATATTGCAGAAATTACAAACAGAACGACAGAATTAGTTATACCCTTTTTCCACTCATTATGGTGAAGGGTATAAAAAACAAGGTCCAAAATATAAAAAGAAAAAAATTAAATCAATATCAAAACCGTTTAATCCGAATCCACTAATGAGCTATGTATATGAGGAATAGCGAAATGACGGACAGACGGACATCGTTCAATCGACTGCGCCATGCATAAGAACTCAGCATACACTGAGTTTGGGATCGGAAATGGATACTGTAGAAAATACAAACAGAATGAAAAAGTAATAACAACAAACGTATAACAAATCAAAAGAATTGTGGATTTATTATTTCAAAATATAGTCATTTTGCCGGGATATTTACGTATAACTTTGATATAATAAAGATATTTAGGGTGACTGGAGTAATTTATTTGTCACATTGGGATCTGCTCTGCACTCCCTTGTATTAAAGACACTATCGAAATATTCACGCAAAAAGGAAGGCTCTCAGTAAGCCGAGCTTTCGTTAAAGTGAATGCTCTGGGAATATCAGATATTCCGTTTTAGATTCGTTTGTTCGGTCCTTAATCACAAATAAACGATTGACTTAGGATATTTATATTTTGAAAAAGTGGACAAGGAGTGAATAAAAGCTTCCTCCTTTTCCGGATCTTTTTTGCGTTCGAACCGATTTAAGAAACTAAATCAATTTTAATGAAATTCGAAAAATGGATAACTCCTAAAATAAAAGGCAATTTCTGTGTTCAAAGCTACGAACTAGATAAGAGGAAAAAGGGGAAGATTGGGAGAAGAAAAACGAGCTTAATCGATTATAGCGAAAAGCGATTATAAAGATATTTAAAGTATAGATGAGTCCTGATCCTTATAGTATAATAACATAGTCAAATAAAAAACTGGCTTGGAAAAGTAGTGGAGTTACGATTATTTAAACTTTAATTGGAAGATAGATATAGAGTTAAATTTTTACCGTAGCAGAAATTTTTTCGCTTTAAAACTATTAAAGATACTCAAATTGAATTTTTAAATTTAAAAAATGTTTTGCACAAAAACAATTTTTTTTCCCGTTAACGAACTTAGAAGAGTTCTCCGCCTCAATAAGCTTTGAATTTTTAGACTCTTTCTAAGAATCGTTGCAATTGTTGAAAATGACAATTGACGCTGTTTGCCGATCTGATGCCAATACTATAAAAGCTAAAGGTGCACTAAAATTTCTTCATTAAAACTTTGATTTTATAAACTGCCTTCCTTATTAAAAATAGAATGCAAAAGCTAAAAACCAAAATTTTTTATAAATTCGCAAGGTATAGTTTAAATCCTGTAATAAATCCATTGAAAGATGTCATTTTATTTTAAACCGAACTTCTCAAAGATTTATACCCAAGTACTGATTGAAAAAGCACTTACAGAGGTCAAGACAAAAGAAAAAGATTATTGTTATTGTAGCTTTTATGCAAAACTAAAATCAGGTTTAAATTTAAAAATTATTACTTACATTAAGAGTGGCTAAATGGAATGATAATAATTTAAATACGAAAAATAAAAACCAAAACTAATCTGAAACCGATTAGAGCTAATAATTTCAAAATCAATTAACGGTTCTTAGCGAACGCTAGGTGAACACTTGAAACTAACGCAAAGCGTATACACTTATATTCACTACAACAAAATATAACAAGCCCTTTTTTGAACCATATGATGCAGACCTGAATTTAAATAAACTATGCATTATATAAAACAGAAACAGGGTAATTTCTGTACATGAAATATTATTTGAAGGTTTTAATGTTGGTGTAGAGAACATAGAGGTTTAAGATGTGTGTATATGGAAAATTTGAAACACTGTTAAGAGAACACTACAATAAATGCTTAAAAACGCATTTTTGAAAATTTGAATTTTAAGAAGACTAGAAATGATACACGGACAAAGTCGTGAACGGTGCTCTTAATCTTTTTAGTCTAAAAAAATATATAGTTATATGTATATAAATATTTTCTTAAATGTTTGTTTGTTGTTTAGCTCCTGTTTTTTCTTAAAAAAATAAACTTGAACAAGTAAGAGTGCTATATTCGGCTATGCCGAATCTCAGATACCCTTCACCATCCATGTAAATCTAGTTTAGTGAAGTAACTCCAATCAAAAAAGCAAATGTTGGGGTGAGAGAGATTAAAAAAATAAGTAAAAAGGGAAGTACTACATAGTACATATAATTTTACATTAATATTCCATCAGCTCTTAAAATTTTAGTATTTCCATTAAGATCTCTTCAAAAGCTTTAAAGTGACACCCATAATGATACCCATATTTAAAATTTCAGAGCAAAATATTTCCTTGGTGTTTTTTTTATTTTTTAACTCTCTATCGCCCTATATATTCACCCCTATTCCACGTTTCGATTAAGTCTCCGCATTCAGTTCCGTTCCGATCGAAAATTGGTATTCTGCAGAAAAACGGAACCGAAAAAAAAGAAGACAACAATGTTTACAAAATTAATAGCATCACTGTGGAATGTGGAAATGAAATAGCAAAATAAGCAAGTTTTTTTTTTATAAAGAGAAGTAGCACTTCAGGCATTAAAACCTATTTAGTTAATTTTCGTAACCGTGCTACATTCTTTAGGAAAGGGATAGATGAGAGATAAGACAGGTGGTGAAAGGAGAAAGATAGATAGTTATTTTACTTCGCCGGTGAATCTGCTATGAGAAAGTACCGACGAAGGAGGCTACACGTTTTTTGTTCAGTCTGAATATGAATTTATACCATTAAACAGAAAAAAACATTTTTTGTATTTTGATTGCCGCAGGATTTGAAACAACCAGGTTTGTAGTCAACGTGTTTACCACTTTGACTACAGCAGCCTCATTTTCATAAACAAATGTCAAACTTAATACAAAAATTTGTATGTTTACATAATTAAAAATAAATTCTTAATAAAATTTAATAAAAAAATTGTTAAATAAAATTAAAAATATAAAAACAAAATAAAAATTATTTATTGCATTTTTTGCGCTGGCATTTTTTTTTTTTTTTTTTTTTTTTTGAGGACCTAGTTCATTGAGGATTTCTGCAACTTCCTCTCAGAACGCTGCCACTTCTTCCTATGATCGCTGGTGTTATCCACATGTAATGTCTGCTTCAAATGCCATTAAATTTGCCAATTTTTCATACCCCTCTGGTGTTGTTGTTTTTGACCCGTAATACATAAAAAAAAAACATCAGATCCGGGTACAAAAATTAACAATTTAAAGCAAAAAAAAAAAATTAATTTAAATAAATAAATTATTTAAAATAATTTTAAGTGTTTTTTTAAACCGTTTCTGAAAATTTTAACTCATTTTTTTCTTACATTTTTTTCGATTTTTAGCTTTTTAACTAAAAAACACAATTAAAGAAAACCCCTCTGTTAACAAAAAACAACTGAGAAAAACGGAGCTCCGATCGTAATGTTGAATACATACAATCGAAAGAAACTGAGCGAAATCGAAACGCAGAATACCAAAGTTGTCAGACGGAGAAAATTTCAATTCGAATCGAAACGCAGAATAGGGTTGATTAATTTTGTTGATTAGAGTTACTTTATTGTTCCAAATGACATGAAAAAATTAGAGGTAGGCGTGGTGTTTTGCCGCCTGCCTCAAATGACATGGACCGATCGTGCTGACTTTCAATAGCACTTCTTTCGACACTATGTCTGATCTACCTATTTTTTCTAGCACATCTGGTGCTTCGGCAAACTTGATTTCATCACTTACACGGACGGGCAGACGGACATCACTTAATCGACTTCGCTATGCATAGGAAATCAGAATATATAGACTTAATGGGGTCGGAAATGTATATTGTAGAAATTACACACGGAATGACAATCTTATACATACCCTTTTTCCACTTTTTGTGGTGAAGGGTATAAAAATGTAAGTTAACACTACTGTTCAAGATACAAAGTTCACGCTCTTATTTAGATACAACACGTCAGGTTAAAAGCTTTGCGCTACGCATAGCATAACACGTGATTTAAATATGTTTGTAAATTTTAAAGTTGGCTGCTTTTTGTTGTTTTAGAATTGCTTTTGTTATTATTAGAAAGCAATCAGTGTAGCCAGATAAGGGGATTTCTCACTAAATTGGGGATTTCAACATAAGTTTCGGACAGAAATTAGTGGAGAGGGATTTTTAATTCTAGTTTTTTTCATTATCGACATTGTTTGATTTACAGTTATTAAATTTAATATTTTGAATATTTTTCTACCTGTGCTACTGTCTAGTCCAGTTAAAATATTAAAAGCATCACGATATAAACTTATATATGTTGACACTTGATAGTGGTTTAAATATTTTTCTACGCAAATTAAGATTACACATTCTAGTATAAAACCAACTGATCATCTTTGTAAATTTTTTTCAACAAGAGTGCAAAGTAATAACAATGCCATAACGCTAAAAATGCTAAGAACAAAATGTTAGGCAATAATAAAATTTGTTTAGCGCCTGCTTTATTAAAACAGTTAAAATTTAATGTTATTGGAAAGTCTGTAAATAATCTTGATTGATAAGTATTCTGATGTATTGAGTTAAAAGGTTGCAGTGTGCAGAGTTTTTTTGGGCAGAGACATTATCAGTTTTTTTATGAACATGGGGTTAGGTCTTAATAATTTATCTGCCATTATAACAGACGGGGCAATCAATATGTGTTGCACAAGAAAGTCTCTTTATGTTTTCCTTAAAAGGAAAAATAGTTCTACTAAATTAGTTAAATGCGTTTGCCGGCAAAATCAATCCCCAACTCTGTCGCATTTCTTATCAAGAAATTTTATAACTACTTTATCCATTAAATTGGATATTGATAAAGCATACTGACATATGTAGATATTGACATGTTGATTTTAACGAGAATTTTTTAGAACACTTAATAGTACTAGCAAAAGAAAAGCTTAGAAGATTTCCCGAAAATATGACAAACTACGAACTGTTCAAAAACTTTCAATAGAAGAATATTTAAACGATTAAAAATAAATTTTAAGAACTTAGTATTAAGCCAAGATTAATGACTAAATATGTAGATGATTTGTTCTGTACATATTATTTCTCAATCTGGAATTAAGAATATGTTGGAAACATTTAATAAATTTAATAGTTGTAAAAAATTTACAATAGAAATAGAATGTGATTTTAAAATCCCCTATATAGATACTTTGGTAATTAGAAGAGGTAATAAATTAAAAATGGATTGGTATCAAAAGCCGACAGCTTCCGGGAGGATTATTAATTTTCGTTCCAAACATACAATAGAATATTTATTAATACGGTTAGAAATTTAATAGAAAAAGTATTTAAAATAAGTGATAAGGAATTTCATCAAAGAAATAAGGATAAATTTATAAAGATATTAAGCGATATTAAAAGGTTATTAAAACATTTTAGGTACGGAAGAGCAAGTAACACAAGAAATGTGACAGGAGCAAAAGTTTACAAGTCTTTAATTTACGTACCAGAAATAGCAGAAAGGATAGATAGAAAAATCAAAAATTTTTGATTCTGAAAAATATAAAATGGCATACAAAACATATAATAGTTTAAATATATTGTTTAGTAGAACAAAAGATAGAATATACACAAATGGGACATTTCAAATGTAGCATACAAAATACCTTGTAATGGTAATGATAATGAAGATTGTAATAATGTATATGTAGGTACAACTAAAAACAAACTTAAAACTAGAATAGATAGAGATGTGAATAATCCACAAAAAACTGCATTATCTTCCCATTGCGCCAGATTAAATCATCTTCCTAATTTTGAAAATGCATCAGTTTTAAATATAGAAAAGAATTATAAACGTCGGTATATGTTGGAGATGTTACAAATAATTAAAGTTCCAACAACAAAAAGAATAAACTTTAAGGCTGATACTGATAATGTTGCGCAGTGTTACAGACACTTAGTGTTTAAAAATAGTGAACATTAGAATGTATCTTAATTAAGTTGTTTGTAACATTTTCATTAAGAATATTTATGTGTTTGTATTTGTTTAATGTTTTATGTACTTTTTATTTTTTGAAATTTAAAATTTGAATGTGTTTTTTGCGTGTTGAAAGTTTTTAAGTATGTATGTATATCTTAAAATGTTTGAATTTTTGTCTTTGTTTTTTGAAAATTTTTTGACTTAATTTGACAAGTTTTTTTAAATGAATTAATTTTTGTTCTTAAAAAGATTTAATTTTTAATAATTTTGTTTCCTGCTTCCTAAAGATGCCACCCAATGGTGTGGCGAAATATTGAAGGCAAAAAATAAAAACTAATAAAAAATATTTTTATTTCAAAACTTGCCTAGTGCTTGTTAAATTAGAAAATAAAATAAATTAAATTTGATCCCTTTTATATGATTTCAAAAAAATCCATAAACTCAAAAGTTCACTTACGAAAGCGAGTGGAATAAAACTAAACATGTTAATTTGCAGAAGTACACAAAAAATTCTAATGCAAAAGTCACATTTGGCTTTTGGGCATACGAAGAAAATGCTGGAAATTATTTCTTTCTTGAAATCGCTGCCTTTGTGTTAAATCTATTAATTATGCCAATAAGTAATGCAGTTTTAGAACGAATATATTTGTGCATTAACACTACGAAAACCAAACTGAGGAATAAGCTACAGTATGAATGTCGATAATCTATGGTATGAATTGTTAGAATTACTGATGAAAATAAAATCTGCTAAAAGTTTAAAGTTCCTGAAGCAATGATAACAAGTTTTAAATCTAAAGATATGTAAAAAAGAATTGAACAGAAGATACGAATTCATTCATATATATTTTTATATTAAAAAAATATATTTTCTCAGCCTTAAATTATAATTCTGAAAAACTATTATGAAAAGCGAATTAAAAAAAATATATCCTAAAGTAATTAATTCTGCTTATCTAACTTGTTTGTTCATGTATAAAAATTTACTTTGCTGCTAAAATTAATGGTTCATAAACAATTTATTTCTTTGTTAACCGACTTGACTTGTATTATACACACAAGTGCTCGGCCAAAATAAAAAATCATGTAACTAACAAAACATAAAAAAATAGTTTTTCTATTGAAATTCATGCTTTAAATGAAAATTTATCTCTCTGAATTAAAAAAAAAACAATTTTGAATACTTGTTAGTTACATGTTTTTTATTTTAATTTACTATATACTCTTGAGTTTGGGATACACCACTTTAATTTGTAAGAAATAATAAAATATATATACTTTATTTCTGTACAATATAGATTCTTTTCTTATTCAAAATATTAAAATTAATGACATAGTATATGTAAGTATATATACGAAAATAATAATTTAAAAAGTTTGTTTTTTGAATAAAGATGTTTCTTTTTGGGAACGAAATTTGGGATTTTCGATTCGAAATTGGAAGCAATGACAATTTAGTTATTTTCAAGCCAAACTAGCGATCCTATCTCCAATTTTTATTTCTGTGAATGGGCTTTACTAAGCAAAATAAATTTCTTACTTACTGCTCAAAATAAAACGTTGACGCTCTTATTTAAGTATGTCATTTTAAAGTTAAAGCTTTGTGCTCTGATCTTGGTTGGTCTGTTATGAGGAATGATCTCAGTACAGAACAAATTAACGCAATTCTTATATACAAAAACAATTTCACAATTTAATTGATTGTAAAAATGGACGACTGTCTTTGTGTTAGTTGTCAAAAAATTTTTAAGAAAAAACGAAACTTAAAGCTATGCCAAAATAGAAGAAAAAAAATGCATCAGAATAATGACAACATAGTTTTTTTTATAGACTTTATATCCGGAAATTATATTTGTTTATTTATTTATATTTCTGACTTATGTACCTTATTTAGTTTTAAATATTTTTAAAATATTTGCAAAAAAAGGACTTCAAAATACACCGATGAACATTTGCACAATCGAAAATTTTGGAGTTTTGGCCAATTGTTTAGTCAACGGGCGCTGTGGAACAATGACATGGTATAAAGTATAAATAAAATTCTAGGAGAAAAACTTAATAAGAACAATAAATAAGATTGACACATTTTTAAAAGGTTATGCTTCCATTGCGGAAAAGTCCTTCTTATTCTTATTAAGATGTATGCCTTTAAATTATGTTTTTCCCTATCATTATCTAAGAAAGATCTGTTGGTGCTAATAAGATTTTTCTATTAATTTTTTACATAACTTGTCCAACAATCATGAAAAAAAAAGATAAAATCACGTCAATCCTATGGGTGGGATAGGATTTCTCTCTTCAGTATTTCCAAGATTATGGCCAAGTATTTTCGAAGGAAATAATAACTTTGTCCCGTCTTTCCTGGCATTACAGCCAATGGTCAACTTTATTTTAATTATAGTTTGGTTTATACCGCACATGTACATTCAGTTTTTCCTTTCAAATAAAAACCTTTCTTTTAAACCTTTTGCAATTCATCTTCTTTTTAATGAATCAAGGAAATAACTTATTATTATAATAGTTGAAGCAGCCTTTCTCCTTCCTTAGTTTCTGCTCGTATTACACCAAATTTCTTTAACGGTTTTTCAAGTTATTCTTGCATTTTAACGTTTTCATTTCATGAAAGATATCGAAAGGCCTAACATACACAGCTATTTTAAGCTACTAAGCAAACATAATTTCTTTTGTTTTTTTAAAGAGAAGTAGCACTTCAGGCAATAATGCCTATTTAGTTATTTTCGTAACCGTGCTACATTCTTTAGGAAAGGGATAGATGAGAGATAAGGAGATAAGGTGGCGAAAGGTAGATATAGCCATTTTATTAGTTATTTTACTTCGCTGGCGAATATGCTATGAAGAAGTACCGACGAAGGAGGCTGTATGTTAATATTAATTCTGAATATGTATTTATATATGTATATAGAAAAAACATTTTTATTTTTTGGGTGCCGCGGGGGTTGAACCCTGGCCAACCAGGTTTGTAGCAACGTGTTTACCATTTTGACTACAGCAGCCTCAATTTGTTGTAATATAATTTGATAGCACATACGGGTGCATTTCTAGGTACTTTTTCCCATGATTTATATAACTTATACAAGTAAGAGAAAAAAGTGTAATTATTTTTTTAATTTTAATTTTTATTTAAAAAGTAATGAACGATTTTTATTTTGAGTGTATAAACAATGCTTATGCAGTTAAGGTATCATAAGAAGAAATTAAATTTTATCAAAAGTACGAATATTACAAAAATTTCTGGCTATGGCTTAATAGTTTGTAAGTTGACGTAAGTACATTGCAGTTTGTACATTTAGATTTGTTTAAGCATTTGGCACGTATTTTTTTCAATTTTGACAGTAGCCAAAGTTTGCTAACACTTGTTATAGATGGGCCTTAAATTGTTAATAGGTCTTGATTCCTTTTAATATAAATACTTCATGATACTTCATGAAATATTTATTATTTAAAACTACAAAATGAAAGCATATCCATATGGCCATTTCGCTACTGCTCATATAGCTCATCAGTGGATTCTACCCAAATTTTGTATTCATAACTAGAAAGTCTTATATGTAATGCCATCAGAGATCTATTGCCATTAGATATCTAATGCCAAGCTGGTACAATCGGAAAAATAGCACTATTATAAAAGGCATTAGAATGTCCAATAGTGTAATAGTGTTGGCGTTGTGGTTTGTATTATCAGTGTCAAGAACCTTCTCCAATCACTGCAGCTAATATGCAGAAATGGGTTCCACCGACACTGAATTATGCAATCGAAAGGTTGTAGACAAATCTGCAGCAGTTCTTTAAAATAATTTTCTGGTACGAATCAAAATTCGCTAAGAGATTTATCTAACCTTTTATAGATATTGAACTTGTTGTTTTTTATTATTTCTGTTTAATTGTTTGTAAAAGTAATTTCTTTTCTTTAGTAATTGTTTTTATTATTTCAAATCATAGCTTTTATATTATTTCTTTTATTTTTATTTTATTCTCAATGTATAAAGTTGAAACATATATTAGTTGTTTTACATTTGCATATGTCTTGTTAAATTTTTCTTCGGTGCGACATTGTAAAAGGAACATTTGTTATCAGCGTGTCGCAAGTATTTGTACGATACACATCAAATATTAGTAACGTTAGCGTTTTTCTTTTGATACTTACCCAGCAAAAACTTAATTACTAAGAAGCTATTTAGTAATGAGAAATCGTTGTCGCAACTGCTTACAATTTGACTAAAGAACTAATTATTTTTGCTCTGGATGTCGCTAAAAAAATCCTATACAAATTAAATAATCATAATCAAAAAATTAGCCATTCTTTTAGTACTTATTAAAATTCTACGTCATGACTTTTTTTTAAAGTCATGTAATTTTCTTAAAAGAGATGCGATAGAAGCTTACAGCTTATAACGTTGATCTAGAAATATTAGAATAGTTTCATATTTTAGATTCATAAAAAGATAACTAGTACAACGGAAAACGGGTATTTTAAATTTGTCACGTGCGAAATCGTTAGTGTAAAATGTAAAAATTAAATTAAATATTATTTTCTTAAGTTTATCTCTTTGTTATGTGTAAACGCACAATATTAAAATTTTAATTTAGATGAGAAGAAACTGCGGCGAAAAAAATAAATTCAACTGTAAACAGTGAAGGGAAAGGTAAATTGATTATGAAACAAAATTACCAAGCTAAAAATTAAGAAACCGGGAAAGAATGTGGAATGCTAGATAGATGTGGAGAGTGCAAGTTGAAGGTAAGAAAGATATTATTGGAAGGAAACGGAAGTATAATCGCAGTAGAAGTTTTACATTAAAAGTCGGACGAAAAATGGAAGGAAGTAAAAATCATTTCAGGAATATCTTAGTTGAGTTCGTTTTATTTCGATGGGCAACAGGTAAAACTTTTAATGGTCATTAGTTTTAAAAAAACTGCCAAAAATATGTAAAAACAGAAGAAAAATTAAATGAAAAAACGTTGAAGCAAACCATCAATATTTTATTGCGTACATTTTATTTATATTTATATATTTGTATTTAAACAATTAAAACACACTTCGCACAGCACTTGAATATAACATACAAATCAATTTTTTCTCATTCGTAAGCAAAACAAATTATTTTGACAATTATAAATTTTAAAAAAGGAAAAACTAATTGAAGCAAAAAATTATCATCTGCCTTAGCGCTGCCACCTGGTTAAATATACCTTGAATCCTATAAAAAAAATAAATATTAGTGGTTAAACGTTAAAAGGTTTATTTTGAAAAAGTAAAAATTAATTTTTTTAGTAGTTATTACATATAACGTTTTTAAATATGCAGATGATATTTTAAAATTACTTACACTAAATCCCTTTTAGCATTGTGGTCTAGAACAAGACGGCTAAAGTGGTATAGTATACCATACAATCACACACACAAAAATTGCTTCCAGAGGATATGAGGAAAGCTATCTACGCAAAACAACAAAATGGGCATTCTTTCGGTGTCTAAAAGGTTTAATATACCCTGCACTACCTTACAGGGGCAAAAAAATATTAAAGAACATTTCTCGAAGCAACTGGAAGTAATTTGATTAAATATTTATTAAATAAGATACTGGCGGTTGACCAGATCAGACGTTAGATTTTTCGGATTCAGAATTATCAACATTAATAGCATTTCGGCTAAATGGAAGACACAAGTTCGGCCCGTGTTCGTTGTTTAAATATACAGAAAGTTGATTAAGTTTTATGTTACTGGAAGAAGATAAGGTAAATCACAATTTTCAATTAACCCTAATTTGCATAAAAGTAAAATTTCACGATTCGCTAGCAAAGGAAAAAGGCAAATCGAAACGATGACTTCATTAGTTGTATGAGCGTTGGGCAGGTTTTCATTATATAAACAACTGCTCAGTCTAGCTCAATTCTTTGTATTTTGAATATGATAATATCTATATCAATAAATATTATTGCATACATTTTTACTATGACTGATATGAATTTTGTTAGCTTATAACTTTTCTTGTTTTCCGATATCTTTTTGTTCAGAATAAGGGTGGCATGTCATAACGTCCAATGACATAATGTCTATGGAAGTGGTGGTAATTCATGTAAGAAAAATGCAAAGTTTTTATAAGCTGGGCTGAAGAAAATTTTTAGTACGCGAAGTTGGTGTTGGATATGGCCTTGTTTTTGGTGTGGACATTATGACACTTTCAAAAGTGACACTAAATCTGTACACATGTAATTGTGACCTCTTTAAAAAGTTATTCAATGCAAATATCTCTAAAAAATCTTAAATTTTATTGAAAAAGACTTAAAGTTTTTTCCTCTTCACATCGAACGAAGCCTTTGAGTGCTTTTTAAACCTAAAAACGATCATCAAATATCTACAGGAGTTTTTAAGGCACAAACAACAAGTTAGTATACAACCTTGCATAACAAATTTTTTGTCTCGCCAATTTCTCTTCGCTCAAACAGAGTCTACTCATAATTAACTGAGTACAAACGGGTAAATGATCTTTTATAACTTTAGTTTTTCAAAGCAGTTATAATGCAGTTAAATATATAGAATCTGAAGTCTTCGAGCAAGTGTATCTTTTAGGTTAAAGAAATAGAGATCTCAAAAATTCAACTTAAATGTCAAGATGAATCCTAAGAATACATAGATGTAAGTATTACCAAAAAAAAAAAAAAAACACAAAAAAACATTCAGACAATAAAATAAATAAACACGGTGCTGTATACATTCTTATATTTTCCGGTGCTGTCCAAAAATTTGATATCAACCAAAAATTTGTAATGTATTAATAACAAACAGCAATCAACATTTACTGTTCGTAGAGATGGTCAAGTTTTACCATCAAATATATTTACCAGTATTAATACCATTAAATGGTAATCAGCTTCAGCCTGGGATTCCAGAAATATATTTGTTTTTTGTGTTTCCAATTTATTGCAAGTATGGGGCCTGGAGAAAAGTTTCTGCGATACTACAGCGTATAATTTATTATTAAAACGAGTTTTTCATCAAAATTTTTTAAATTCCTAATAACTCAAATAATTTTGACATCCTATATTCATACATACATCTTTAAATGTTAGACCTTGGTTTTTTAATTGTTTCTTAGAGATGTATTTTTTGTATAAGTTCTAGGCCGTTTTGGCTTAAACCTCAAACGTGCTCTTAAATATCTACAAGCTTATATAAAGGGCTTAGTACACAAATATTATTGTAATACTTCAGAAACATATTAGTTCTTCAAATAAATACACAATTAAGTAAGACTCTGGAAATTGTAAAATGCTGATTGGATATATCTTAATTGCTATATAAAGAACAGTAAAATAACAAAAAAGTAAAGAGGAACATTAAAACGAAAACACTCTCCTTTAATTTAACGTAAAATGACCGAAATCAGATAAATGTGAAAAGCAGGAAAACAAATGTTTGAAATCATTGCGAAATCGTGTAGCAGGTGGCGTCAGTTCGACGACAACATAAACTATGGTTAAATTATACAAAAACTGCATTGATTTTGTTTTTGTTTAGTTGAAATATCTTTCAAAAATAAGTTGATAATTCCATTAAGATAATATTAAAACAAATAAAATTTTATAATAAATAAAGAAATATATTTAATAATTTTTCGTTTGACAATTGCCTGTATGTGATAGATATGATTCGCAGTAAAACTATATGAGCCAAACATTCCAAAATGCAGCTGGACCGTTTAAAAGCTTTATCTGATGGCACAAAAGATTAACTTGGTAAACGTTTGCCTAGAGCAATAGAAGACATGTGAGCCGGTAAAATTTATTTTCAAGTTACCGCCCATAATACTAAAGGCCGTGGCTAATACAGCATTTGCACTTCTGAGGCTTTTGGTGTAAAGCTTTAGTTCAGCCTAAGAATTCGGATGGGCTCTAGAAAGTACCGAGCGCACTATTCGTAAGTACAATGGCACCACGTGTTTGTTTTGCAACTTCAAAGAACTTAAAAGTTTTACACCCGATTTAGACGCAGAGAGCATTTACAGAAGCTTTGAGTACAATCGCGTTACGTTACTGTGACAAGAGTCATTTATGTATGGAGAAGGCAGACGATTTTAGTGGACTTTTGGTACTAGCAATTGCGTCCGACAATGCCAAAATATTAAATTATTTGTGCATACACCATCATTCTCAGCCAAATATTCTGAGTCGAGCTACGGCATAAATAGTTGGCCAAGTTTAGTAAGAAAGCCGGACAAGCAATATTCTTAAAAAAAACAAGTGAGGTAAATAAATCCTTTTTAGTTACTTTCATTAAAAATGCAATCTCATAGAATTGTTTTCGAAACAAACAATGGAATATGTACCTATGCAATTATAATATTGTTGCGAAGATGCTTTACTTAGGTCATAAAAAGAAATAAAAATAATTGTCACTGGCAGAGTAAAACGAAATGACCCATTGTGTCTGTTTACAAAGCCAGAAGTTTCTACAAAAACTTCTTAATCACAAAACAAAAACAACTAACATAAAGCAATAAAAATAAACGCAACACACAACTACACAAACACCATAACGACCAATAAAAATATACAGCATGTATAATAAATTCAAAACAATAATGGAAGGTCCTAGAATTAAATAACAATCATCATGTGTCTCAAATGATAAATGCGTAGTAAAGAAATATTCTACCAACAGACGGAGGAAGTTCTAGCATATTCAAGAGCCTTAAGATTGGGTATATAAAAGCAACGGCCATACAGGCTGATTCATTCTTAGTGGAAACGTCAACCACTAAAGATCTTGTGGTAAAACAGTGGTAAAGTTGCCATCGCGTATTTTTGTTAACTAATCGCGATTAAGTAAATAATCGTTACAGTTTAATTTAATTAAAAGTAGTAATGAAATTGTGTGTATTCAATTTGCAATAAAAGAACTCATTAAATTAAACGTTTATGAGTTTAAATAAACGTAGCAATTGGAGTCAGAAGTGAAATTGCAAATAATAAATAAATCACAATGAAATTTGACGAGCTAAAAGTTGCGCAGCTAAAAGTGGAGCTAAGTAAGTTGGATCTGTGGACAGCGGGCAATAAAGCAAATTCCAAAAGAGATTAATAGATGAATTCAAGCAGCGTGGTATTGATATTGGGACATACGAATTCGGAGAAATAGAAGAAAAAGAAGTAATTGAAGTATGTAACCCATCAATAAACAGTGTATGGACTTGAATTCTATGTTTGCAGCTATGATGAAGAAAATAGAAGAAAATAACCAGAAGCTTGGAGCAATAAAAGAAAGCTCTAGTGTAAATGGGGAAAGGCTTTTGCGGAGGTTAACGAGAAATTTCAAGAAATATCAGAAGTTTTCGGCAAAAGAGTGGACGTCGTAGAAATGAGAGTCAGCGAGTTAGGTAAAAAATTGTCCGGCTTAGAGAGAAAATTAGACAAAGAATTTCATGAATTAAAAGTGCAAGTTATCTCTGAGCATGGTAGCAAGATAAATAGGCCGAGCTTTGACGGCAGCGCACATTTTAATGTTTTTAAGTTTCAGTTCGAAACAGTCGCCAACAAGAATAGATGGGCCAATGATGAAAAAGATAAAGAGCTTATTTTGGTCTTAAAGGGAGCAGCATCAGAGATACTCGAAAGCTTACCAGCTGGATGTATAAATAATTATGAGGACATAATGGATGCCTTACAACGTAAGTACCGAGGTGATTATAAAAAAGAACTTTATAGAACTTACGAGGCAGGGTTCAAAAGGCGAACGAGACGCTTCAAGACTTTGCCATGGAAATTGAACGTTTGGTGCAGCTGACCTACCCAGGCGAACATCGTCCGTTTCTCGATCGGTTCAAAATTGAAGCAATTGTGAATGGTATACGAGATCCAGATGTTAAATATAAGGTTTGTGCTATGCAAAAATTAACCTTTGCCGAAACTATCTCGTACGCGCTAGCACAGGAGACCGCAAAAGTCATCTCGAAGTCACAGGTGTACAAGGTGCGATGTCTTGGGACTGATAATTATAACCATGGCGACAAAAGGAGGAAAAGTTGGCCACTTCCAGCGCAACTGCAGATCTATAAAGAAAAGATCAAGATCTTCTTCGCCAGCGAGGGAAAACAAGCGGGCGACTAACACCAAAGCGCTCGAGTCGCTGTTAAACTAAATCGCTAGCGCTAGTAAGGGGCAATGGCTAGCTCACACAACCGATGGACCCAAAATCTCGATTTCCATTGTGCAACAGAAGAATAGCAACCAAACTGCTTGCGGTCTTATTAATAGAAGAAAGCAAGTCCTCACCATAGACACAGGAGCGTCTCAGTTCATAATAAGGGCCGATTTAGTAAAAGGCGCAGTTGGACCGTTAAATAATGTACGACTGCGCACGGCTACTGGGGACTTAGCCACTGTCTATCGAGGAGCCAGGGTAAGACTGACTATAGCAGACATCAGCGTTGACCATGTATTTGTTGTCGCCGACATAGTGGATGGAGTTATCATTGGTTCAGACTTCATGATAGCCAACGGTATTAACCCTTAACGGACCATGGGCGCCGTATAGGCGACATGATACTTTCACTTACTGGGTCCAATGGCGCATATATTGCGCCAAAAACTATTTTATTGCAATTACTACTGCTAATTTACAAGTGACGCATTAAGTATTGTTCCACGCCCTCTGTGTGATTTTTTTCTGCTTGTAATCTTTGTTTCGTTATCTTTTTCTGTTTTTTTGTACATACACTTTTGTGTTATCTGAATACAAGTGCAGTATTGTTTCGATATTTCAAGAAAGCGTTCACATTTCAGGAGTTATTTTACACAATTAAGTTTATAATATTTAATTTTATTTATTTATTTATTTTTTTATTAAGAAAAATATTTATTTTTCTATACTTGCTTTTAAATGTTTTAAAGCTTCTCTTCGTCTGAAAAATAGTTGGACCTGGTGAGAAGTGAACTTGAAATTCTTTCGGACCGTTAACGGTTAATCTGCACATGGGCGAGCAAATAATGATCTGGCGTAATGTCGAGATACCCTTGGATGTTGGTTGTGAGAGCAAGACCGCAGTGAGGAAGCTATTTGCGTTGAACGCCAGAAATTACCACCTCAGTCGGAAACTATAGTATGGGCACGTTTGGAGGCAGATTGTGTGGATAACTGGTTGTGGGTGGTAGAACCAAAAGAAGTAAAAGACGACATTTTAACAGCTTAAGCCCTATGAAAATCTGCAAGGATGGAAGAGTTCCTGCGAGAGTACTTCATCCAATAGCGAAAAGACTATTAAAAGAAATTTTAAGATGGGTCGATGTAAGCCAGCCGAAGCCATAATCAAAGAGAGAAAGAGAAGAGAAAGAGATTTACTAGCAGAACAGGTGCTAAAATGGGTGGCAGAACTAACATCTTCTGACAGAAACAAAGCAAAGCAGTTGTTGAGAAACCATGCCTCCGTCTTTGCCCTAAGTAATAAAAATCACGGTAGAACGGCAGTTGTAAAACATGAAAATAATACTGGCGAAGCGAAACCTATAAAACAAGCACCCAGAAGTGTTCCCCTAGCAAAGCGAAACGAGGTCAAGGAACTTGTCAGCAAAGTGGAACGGCACGAAGTCATTGAGCCATCCTCGAGTCCATGGAGTTCAATGACATCACCAATAACCACAGTTATCCGTTGCCTAGAATTGACAATACCTTAGACGCGTTGGCCGAACCAAATTGTTGTCTACCTAGGACTTGCAGAGTGGCTATTGGCAAGTAGAGATAGCCGATAAAGGCAAGGGGAAAACTGCCTTTAGCGCGAGTGGTGCTTTATGGCAGTTCAAGGTGATGCCAATAGGGCTCTGCAACGCTCCAGCTACTTTCGAGCGTTTAATGGAACGTGTGCTTAACGGTCTCAATTGGAAAACGTGCTTAGTGTATCTGGATGACATAATCGTGATAGGGAAAACTTTTAACGAACACCTCAAAAACCTGGATGAAGTATTAAAGCGTATAAAAGCTGCAGGATTAAAATCAAGTGTTAAAAAATGTGCTTTGTTTCACAAGGAGGTCAAATACCTGGGGCATCGTGTAACAGCTGAGGGTATATCAAAAAAGTACTGGCAGTAAAGACCTGGCATCGCCCACAAAATCTTCATGAGCTGCGTAGTTTCCTTGGGCTTTGTACATATTAAAGAAGATTTGTGCCGAACTTTGCTCAAGTGGCTGCTAGCTTGCATGAGTTGACCAGAAGGTCGCAACCGTACTACTGGACTGAAGTAGCCGAAGAAGCGTTTCAGAAGCTCAAGAAACTTTTGTGTACGGCACTAGTTCTCGCCTATCCAATAGCTGGACAGAAATTTATATTGGACACGGATGCAAGCGGAGATTAGTGGAACAGAAAAGGTCATTGGCTACTACAGCAGGGTACTCTCGAAGCCCGAAAGAAACTACTGCGTTACACGGCGGGAGCTTTTGGCAGTGCTGGAGTGTGTTAAACATTACCACAAGTACTTATATGGTCAACATTTCATCTTAAGGATTGGGATGAACATATACCAAAATTCCTACTAGCTTATCGGTCAGCTGTACATAATTCAACCTCACGTAGTCTAGCAAAAATCTTGTTTGAGACAGAACTAAAACTGTCAGCAGATTCGGAATTTGGTATTAAACCGGGACCTGCAGATGAAGACAATATAAATGTTGCTCAAGTGCAAGCAGACTTGAATGAATTTCATGAGCTTATCCGTAATCGCATTAAAATGTCCAGCGATAAAATGAAAGCCAGATATGATCGAGCAGCAAACACAGATGGATTTACTAAAGAACAAATGGTTCTACTATATAAATCACAACGCAAGAAAGGACTATCTCCTAAGATGCAAGCCCACTGGGAAGGACCATACAAGGTGATCAAGAAATTGAATGATGTGGTTTACCGGATACAGAGATATCATAATCCGAGTTCAAAAATGAAAGTTGTTCACCTGGAACAGATGGCCAAATATGGCAAAGGTAATGTTGAGCCTATTCGGGACGAAAAGGCTTAAGTGGGCGGCAGTGTTGCGAAGATGCTTTTTTTAGGTCATAGAAAGAAATAAAACTAATTGTTACCGGCAAAGTAAAACGAAATGACCTCTTATGTCTGTTTACAAAGCAAGAAGGTTCTACAAAAATTTCTTAATCACAAAACAAAAACAACTAACATAAAGCAATAAAAATAAACGCAACAAACAACTACACAAACACCATAACGACCAATAAAAATATACAGCATGTATAATAAATTCAAAACAATAATGGAAGGTTCTAGAATTAAATAACAATCACCATGTGTCTCAAATGATAAATGCGTAGTGAAGAAATATTCTACCAACAAATAGAGGAAGTTCTGGCATATTCAAGAGCCTTAAGATTGGGTATATAAAAGCAACGGCCATACAGGCTGATTCATTCTTAGCGAAAACGTCAACCAGTGAAGATTTTGTGGTAAAACAGTGGTAAAGTTGCCATCGCGTATTTTTGTGTACTAATCGTGAAAAAGTAAATAATCGTCTAATTAAAGTGTAATTTAATTAAAGTAGAAATTAAATTGTGTGTATTCAATTTGCAATAAAAAACTCAATAAAATAAACGTTTATAAGTTTAAATAAAAGTAACAATATCTATCTTATTAAGATAAGATAGACATGTCATTTAAACGAGTCTGTTATTTTAAGTATCATTTGTATATAGGGTTTTATAAAGTAAAACAGCTAAAATGGAAGAACATGTAACTAAAAAAGAAATTGATATTTGTGTTTCTATTGATACATTGTTCTACGTTCAACATTTCTTTCACTGCAACATAGAATTTTTAAACTTTTTGTTAGCCACAGGGTTTTTCATTTTTGCTAACGAGATACTAAAATGAAATTAACGGCTTTAACTAGTAAACTGTTATAATAAGACACTTGCAATTAAAAAATTTTTAAAAGAAAATGTTAATGACCTTAAATACCAATTTCGGGTATCCCAAAAAATAAAATTACAATTTTTTTTTTTGTTAATATTTTATATTTATTGAGATAGTTTTTTAAGTAAAATATAAATTTTAATAAAATGATTTTAAAAGATTTTATGTTTTCTTGCTTTAGAAGAAGCTTTAAGCCTTAGCTGCTGTTAAGTTTTAAAAAATTAAAAAACTGTTTACTCCTACAGTATGCGATCAGAGTTTTTAAAATCCTTTCTGACTTGTAAATAGCTTTTAAAGTGTTTACGAAAAAACACAGTAGTTAAGATTTAGTTTGTGCTTTTCTATTTGCACAATGAAAGTGGATGGAAAAGGGTGTTGATTCTAATTCCTTAAATTTTATTTACTTAAAAACATATAAGTAGTCTAGAAAATACACACGAATAAATAAGGATTCCTATTTTTTTAATTATAAGAAATAGTTCAAAGTAATTTTGTAGAGCTATAAACTAATAGATAGGTTTTTTTTTCTGCATTACGTAATGATCATCGGTTTAATTGTAAAAATAGGTGTGATTTAATTTATGAGATTCTGTTCACTTATTGCGATGAATATGAACATATTGTCTTTTTCCTGGCTGTTGAAGTGTTTTCGAACCGAACAACTATTTCATTAACAACTATTTTCTGTTGGTGCTGGTGCTGTAACTGTTGTTGAATTTGCTGCATATCATGAATAATTTAAGCCTTTAGTACTCCATTTATGCTTTTAATTTGTAATTGTGGCTTGAATAAAATTTGTTTTTCTACGTCGCTCGAAAGATCAATTAAATAATTAACATTCAGTAGTGCTCTTTTAATTGACTGGTGATTATCGGCCGAAATGTTGCAATTGGCAGGACTTGATTTGAAGTGTCAGACTGAATTATAGCTATTCGTACGGCATTTTTTTATTATCGTCGATATCAATTGATTCGTTAATATTTTCCATCTACAAATAATTTTATAAATATGGGTACATAAAAAAAATCCAAAATATGTGAAGAATTCTTTAAAGGGATATACTAAAAATTTTACCAGATTTACATATCTTTAGATAAAATGCAAAACATGTTACTAACCAAAAATAAAACTTTTTTCTTGATTGTAGAAAGATACATTTTTATTTAGAACATTATCACGGTGTAGCACGGTATAAGGTACAATGGAATATCTTAATATCAAATACTTCTTGCTGTTCTTTGTTGGAATAAAAGTGGCGAGTTGACTGTTGCTGGTAGTTTTGAATAAACACAAGTGTTGTTATTTATTAATATTTAGTTTAATTAATAAATACCAATATATATATATATATATATATATATATATATATATATATATATATATATATATATATATATATATATATTTAGCACCAATATTTTCTTTTTAATATATGCTTTTAGTTTAGTTTATTTTTTTATTTTTGTACACAATTTTTTTTTAATTCATTTTTTTTTTCCATTTTTAAATACAAATTTGAAATTTTTTATAAACATATATTGACAAAACTTGCAATTAAACGTCAATGGAAATTTATGAAATAACAAACACCACCTGATTGCTTTGCCATTCCTGAAATATATGTTTAGATTGGTTTTAAAATAAATTCAGGGGCGAATTATGTGATGTTTTTAAAGAAATAAATTCATCGTAATGGGTACTATAATTATAGCTCAAATTATGTTGTGTACTAATGTGCGTTTTAGTGAAGACATTTACCTATGTATAATTTAGTTCGTGACGTGCCCGTTAGGGGTTGCTGGTTATTTTACGATTTTCTAATTGGATTTTAAAATTAATAACATAAGGAAGAATTTAAGAATATTAACGTTTCATATGATTAACACTGCAGTAATTGAACAGGAAACACTGTTGTTAGAAAACGATAAGGCAGGTAGGTTCTAGTATAACTCTTAACAAGATAATACGGCTATTCACGTTTATTTCAATACCCAACAACTTGAAAAGTTAGTGGCATTAAAAAATAAAATTCAAGGTGAATAGAATATATAAGAATAATATTGCACTTCTGCAATTTCTCGGGTAATTAATGCTAAGTCACATTAAGAAAGATTTTTACCAAAAAGGATGGTAAAACCAGCTTATAAATATAACATTTTGGGATAAGAATCAACTTTTGTGGCAAATATTAAATTTGATTGGTTTATTATGAAATGAAATCCAAATGTATTTTCTACTGTCCTTGTGATAATAAAACTGAAGTATTTAATTTAAATTGGTCTTATGTTCAATTATCAAAAAATATAAATTAAATAAAGTCATTAAAAACACCTTTGCTTTTGTTAAATTTTAGTTGACGCGTACAACAAAAAAAAACTTTTTTACATTAAGTCAATGTCAAGATCGTGTACCGTCACTCAATACGTATTGTATTTTTTGCTGTAATTGATTACAATGTACACAATCTAAGGTAGATAGATACGAAGAAAGCTGATGAAGGATGTAGCGATCCAGAAAATGTTGCAATTCATTCTGCTAGTGTCTAATTTTCCTTGTTTTCTTTGGAAAACGTCCGAATACTTTTGTAAATTAATTTTTCTTTTTAAAAATAAAAGGTTTTTAGAAATTAAATAATAAACTTAAGACAAAAATAAATTTTAATTCATTTATATCAAATGCTTAAAACCTAATTTAAAAAAAAATTAAATTAATAAACGCAAGGCACAGCGAACATATATTCATGCTTAACTCACAACAATAAATATGATCCTGAAATAGCATCTACAATGTTGTGAGTAAAACAAGTAGGAATGATAAAAAATAAAAATTGCATTCGTGATCATCCGATGGCTGATGCAATTGCAAGAACAACTGTACAAATTACAAAGAGAACAGTGAAAAAATACTTTCGTTTGTGTGTCGAATTCATCTAACCAAGTTAATATTGATATTCCTCGTATTCTTATTTACAAAATTAGTTGGTTAAATAGATGATGTTTACAATGTACACAATCTAAGGTAGATAGATACGAAGAATGCTGATGAAGGATGTAGCGAGCCAGAAAATACTGCATTTCATTCTGCTAGTGTCTAATGTTTCTCGTTTTCTATGGAAAACGTCCGCATACATTTGTAATTTAATTTTTCTTTCTAAAAATAAAGGTTTTTAGAAATTAGAAAATGATCTTAAGCCAAAAATAAATTTTGATTCAATAATAATAATAATAATAATAATAATAATAATAATAATAATAATAATAACAATAATAACAATAATAATAATAATAATAATAATAATAATAATAATAATAATAATAATAATAATAATGATAATAATAATAGTTGCAGTTATTCCTCTTGGTGTATCGAAGCGCTCCGGGAATACCTAGCATAAAAATAAAAAAATTAGTCAAACATTTCTATTATTAATATTAAAAAAAAATTATCAATATATTTATGTAATAAATTTTGGTTTAATTGTAAAGCTACCAGGTAGTTTTTGCATAAAAATATCTTTAATGTGAAGCACCTTCTGATCTTCATTTAAGAATAATTTATCGATTATTATTTATATTAAAATAAGTTAGTCGTTCTCACTTATTATATTTTATTCTTTCTTATGGTCTACGTAGCTATGTCGGTTAAGAACTATATTGATTTTGATTTGATTTCTTTTATGTTTCATACTAAATATTAAACGGTAGTACAAAACTCTACGTGTGCAAGACCAAATCACACCTGACATATTTTAAATATCTTAATTAACTTTATATTCAAAGCTACTGTAAATCTGTGCGAAATTCTTAAATTTCGTTCTTTCCGAAATTACTTAAGCCTCGTTGAAAACACTGAAAACTGTCTGTGTACAGATGTAAATACATTAAGGAGAATACCTGCATTACCTTTTTGTTACCTTTATAACAGAAATTGAATCAGAGGAATGTTTTACTTATTCTTTAACTATACTTTGACAAAAAATATTTTGTGTCCCATTATACATGAATAATAACGGTTGTTAAATTATTTAATTTTCTTGTTTGCGGTGATTTAAACCACTATTTCTTCAGACTACTAAAAATGTAAATTTATATAAATGTGTGTACTAACTTAAAAAAATAATTCAGTTATACCTATTTTGAAACTTACACAACAAAAAGATTTTTCTTTTTTAATTTCATAATATAAAACACTCCACATGAAAATTTATTATTTGGAATCGTTTCTATATTAATTTACTTTAATATATATATAATATTTTACTACTACATATTGTAGTTTTTTAAAAAATATTTCATGAGAATATCATGAAATATTTATATTTTAAAGAATCAAGGAACCAATGTTTTTGCAACATCTGTACGGGCTCAATTAGTAAGTCTTTTGCATTACACATTACAGAAATATAGTATATTTTCTAGTCCAAGACAGTGCCTTATGTAAGCACGGGCTATTTTCTCAGTGCTGGTTCTGAAAAATCGGAAATATTTAAATTTCATGCAATATAACGTAGAATAGGTTTAAGCCTTAGGAACTTGTTTTTTTTTTTTTTTTTTTTTTTTTTTAAATCAAATTGTAAAACTCAGACCAATATATTTTATAGATTAGAAATTATTTCACTTTTAAAAACATTTTTGATCAAAGGAGCATCATCAATACTCCCCCATTTAAACTTGTTAAAAAAACCTATAAATTTTTCTAAACTTCTGCAAGGTACCATTATGGAGATAGCCGCTGCGTAGGAACCAATTTGTTAAGGGTGTAAATCTTTGGAAGATTTTTGTGGTAATTTTTTGTCGCAAAATAATTTAGCTTAGTTTAAACAAATAAATTCATAGTGATTACCATATTTTTAAATAGAGCAGATAAATGATCCATGAAGTAATTTAAAGGAAAAAAATATAAGAACAACGGTCACCATAGGATTTTCAGCTTATTATTAGTGACCTGCTTTACGTAGCAGCCATTGAATCTGAGCAGAATAAGTAAAGTTCTCCTCTGATGACGTTAAAAACGATGACGTTAAAAACCTTTTATTTTAATTACGAATTAATTATTAAGGTTTTTTTTATATATGCCAATCCCCAAGTAACTTTAAGAAAAAAATAACATTTTCTTATTTTATTTTTAACATTAAATACTCTAATAACTCTAATTGGCGCATAAAAATTCAATTTAAACGCCAACACAACAGTTATATTCTTGTGAGAAACAGGAATAAATTGATAAAAAAAAGTTCCCACTTGTTGCTTTTTACGGCTAATTCATATGGGTAAAGCCATCCGCAGAAACCATCATTAACATGCCACCCAAAACGAGTAAAAATGGTGAACAAAAACTGACAAAATTCAAACCACATTTGTCAAGTTAATTTCATTAACAACGATACCATAACGAAATATACTCGCAACGTTTATAAAAACAGACACAATTTTTTTCTTTAGACTTTGCGAAAAAATGCAGATAGAAAAGAAGATTTGCGATAACGTAACTCGGCTTTGAAGGTCCAGGTTTTTTTTTTCAATACAAAAAACTTAATAAAGGGTAACATTTAAAGCCACAACGACCACATTTGACATTTATAACTGTTGCTCTCTTTGTTTGAATAACCCAATGAATACGAAAAAAAATCAACAAAAATGTTTAAAAATGTTTAAAAAATTTGTAATTGAAAAATTCTGTAAAAAAAATACAGAAAACAAGATAAAAGAAACAACAGATAAATGATGAAATAAAACAACAAAATCATCGGGGAAGGTGTCACATCATTAAGACATAAAAATAATTTACTCTTTGGGATCTGCACAAGATGGATGAGAAAGTACTGTTTACGTTGAACATTTATTCCTTTTTTATATTTTTACTATGCTAAGCAATACCAAATATGATATTCGTCTGTTTTTTTAGTGAAACTAATTTTTCTTTAATTCGATTTTACTTAGTTTGTATGGAATTAATTGTATCATTTATTATAATTTCAATTCGAATAACAAATTATTGGGACTTAATTTATTAGAGAGGTGGCTTAGCAATCGCTTATCTACGCAAATAGAGTTCAGCGACGTGCAATTCTTTCTTATGGAATATTTTCTACTAGTCACTACTGTGCTGTCAACATTGACATTGAATTCGAAATTCGTCTCATGTAAAAATATGGTTCAATATAGTTAAGTTTATTTTTAATTCTGCAATATATTTAATTATATAACATTTTCGTCGAGATGTTTGTAGTAAGTCGTTTTAAGACTGCTGTAAGGCTCTCGAGCTAATGATCTATTTTGGGCAAAAGAGTAAGCCCGGTCAACGAAAATTATAGACCTAAGGGGTTTATAACAAAGCAGGACTCAAATGTAAGTTTCACTATTTTAACTATCTCTCGAAGTAGGCTGGTATCTACTTCCGAATAACTAAAGGATTTTCTGTATTGTGGGATTCATCCCTTGCAGTTGGTTATATTAACTTGACCCTGGAGATTGGCTAAACGTTGGTTATAAATGTTTTTGTTGCATATTTACAATGTGCGTTCAAACTTGTATTTATATGTATGTGCGAAGTGCTTTTTTTAACACTTTAGCATGCGAAAGAGCAACAGGCTTCTCAAATCACAATTACGACAGGCTAAGCGGAACAACAAATATGCCTGTTAAAGAAACAAAAACATGTTATAAAAAGATTTAAAACAACACTAAATGACCATTAAAGAACTTAAAAAATAGAAAAAATTTTTACCGGCCGACATGAAAAGCAAAATGCCGGAGAGCTTAAAAGTAAATTTTTTATTTTTTATACAGTGAACACAGACGTGTGTGCAACAATTCAATTAAGTAATGTAATTGATTTAAACAAATATTAAAGGATGAATTTAAAACGAATTTTCTTTTATTTTTGCTAAAAAAAATTTTAAAATTATAATTTTTTAAAAGACTTACACAAGCCGTTGCTAATAGATTGCTAAGGCCGCAAGCACTTGCGAATCATATACATAATTAAGTTTAAAAAAATGTGTTTTTTAAATACTTATTGTAAAGTTCTGTAAACAGTGTTAAAAATTTTATATTTATCTACATGTATATAAAAAGGCAAACACAAAGCTTGAAGGGAGTATCTTCTCCTCCGTTTGTTAACCGATTTTGTGTGCTTTTTTACTTGTTTATAGCTATTGTGGAGCTTTAGTGCATAGTATCTATAATGATAAATAAATGACCCCTTAAATTGCTACCGCTACACATGCAAAAAGTACATATATATTCAAAATATGAATGTGCACATAAAATAAACAAATAAGAAAAGTATTTTATTAGAAAATTTGCGAACTCTAATAAAAACAAAATGAGCAGACAAATGTTTTAATACCGCTATACTGGCAAAATTGAGTACTTTCATGTTTGTATCTATAGCTTCTCTACGAAATGTGATATTTGAAGCAGGATTTAAGGGACCTCCCCACAAAATTTTGTTTAAAACCATCCAGCGAACACAGACAAAATTTCCAAAAAATGGTGTTTTGTATTCCATATCGATTACTACACCAACATCAAAAATATTCAAAATATTTCATATACAGAAATGACCCCGTTATAGTTTTACACTATTAGGTCTGTTACTTAACCTTGCTTATCAAATAAATATTCTTGGTTTGCTGAAAGTACCAAAATTAAGAATATAAGGGATATAACGGCTGCTTCAAAAACGTATGGTAAAGCAGCTTAAAGGAGTCTAAAATAGAAGAAAGAAGGAACATTCGAATAGAAGTAAAACTATAAGTAGTTTGAAAAACGTTAAATAGGTTTTGGTGCTTGAAAAAAAAAAACTTTTATAAAGTATAGCTATCGTACTCAGTTACGGGGATTTACTCCAAAAGGGATTTTTTGAAAGTTTTTATGTTATAGTATTTTATTATCACATCACTAAGCTCAACTGCTACGGAACTGTTGAGTCCAACTTTGTAATGCGACGTTACATTATAATATAAACGGCAAAACTCTATTTGATCAGCTCTGAATTATAAGCATGCGCCTAATAAATTGTTTTATATATATATATATATATATATATATATATATATATATATATATATATATATATATATATATATATATATATATATATATATATAAGTATTTCAGTATTTTATTATGGCAACATTAAACACGACCTAGTCTGTAGGTTCGGCGTTTTTAAAAGCATTTAAAAAGATTTTTACTTTTGAAAGTTAATTTGGAACAAATCGCAAAGCGTTCTCTTTATATCATATTTATTTTTAAAACATAAAACTAATTTGCTCCAAATAAATGTTTTAATTTAAACAATAAAGCATTCTTGGGCAAGACCATATAAAGACCTAACAGATCCGGAGTTAATGGTGTATTACTACGATCAGAGCTGTAAATGAATCATTCAGTTTTGATTTTAATTCGTTACGAATTAGCTAAACTTTGAATTAATTCTTTTTACAACAAAAAAGAATTGAATGAAATTTAAATCAATTAGGCAAACATGAATTCGAATTCGTTTCCAATTCAAATGAATTTGTCAAATGAATTGGAAAAATGTCTAGTTTCATTCCCCCTAGATCTGCTCTTGAATTTGATAGATTACAACTCAATTTTGATTTCATTCATTTAAAGTGCAATTCCTTATTCTAATTTATTTGAATGAATTCAAAATCAATTCAGTTTAAATTGAGACGATTTAGAAATGAATTGCAATTTATTTTTACCAAATCATTTGAATTGGAAAGGAATTGCAATGCATTTTAATTGGAAACGAATTATGCCTAATTTATTTAAATTGATCAAATTTCATTCAATTAATTTTTTGTATGAAAAAAAAAATAATTTAAAATTTTCTAATTCATAATAATAATAATGAATAATTTGCGAATTAATCGACAAATGAATAATTTATTTACAGCTCCGACTACGAGCAATGCTTGTGTAGAAAGATTTTTTTGAGCGATAAACTTATATAGTTAAAACCAAATTAAGGAAAAAATTATAATTAATTAACGTTATATCGCCCTCCAGAAATATGAATCAAACAAGTTAGACTTACACAACGAAAAGCTAGAAGTAGAATAGTATATATATATATATATATATATATATATATATATATATATATATATATATATATATATATATATATATATATGACAGATGAAAATAGTATCGTCTTTAAAAGAGTTTTACTACTGGGTGATTCAAACTTTCAATTTGAAGTTTTGACCCAAAAGAAAGTGTCAATTCTTAAGTTTATTGATATAATAAAACGCGAAAATAAAATAGTGTTCGGCCAGATACTGTAGAAATTGTTTCTATTTTTGGTCACTTACTAATCAGAACTTTTTTCAGTCCATATGTCTGGTGGCCAGGGGTGCCATATGATTTCGAAAAGAAATCGGCATATTTGTATCATTATCGGCAATTTAGTTTTATAAAATCGGCAAACTAAAAATACCTTATTTTAAATACAATTAAAATTATTTTTATTAACAAAAAACAACAAAACAGAGCAATTCAGTATTAAATAATGTTCTCAACATAAAAAATAATACAAAATCTATACGAATAACCGTTTAAAAATAAATTTTTTTAGCTTTTTATCGTTTATTGTAGAAATAAACCAGTATTTTCATATATTTTAGGTCTCTGAAGGCACTCAAAGCAATTTTAAAAATAACATCATTTTCATTTCTATAAATTCAAAATCACGTTCAATGCAAATCAAGCAGAGCTATTATTTTAATAATAATTAGTTCAACTTAATTTTTATTTTACTTATTTATTATTTACATAAATGATTAATTGTTAATAAAATATTGAAATTACATTAAAATAATTTAGTTTAAAGAAATTTATTAGCTCGTTTTTATTTTTATTTTGACTTGCACTACTTTTATATTAAGGATACAATTTTTCAGGGAACAACGGTCTTTTCCTAATGTAACAAGTAATATATACAAAAATTAACGGAACAAATTGGCATTTTTGGAGCAAAAGTCGGCAAATCGGAACTTTAATAATTTTAAGGCTGAAAATTAACAAAATGAGAATAAAATCGGCAAATATGGCAAGCCTGCTGATAGTATGAAGTCAGAAAAAACTACCGGTTATCGATAATATTATTAATTAAATAAATAACTTAAAATTCGAAAAATAAAAGGAAACATACCTAATATGGCCTAACGACACAATGGAAAATAATTATCAATTATTTTTCAAGTTAAAAAATTGCGATTAAAAAACAATTTTTAATTAAAATGTAAGTGAATATATAATAAATAAACGAAATAAAAAAAAATAACTCTTTACGCAAGTACAATATGATTAATGCCAGTTGTGTTGATACAAAGCCAGACAATTTTTTGACAGAAAAGCTGGATAAAGTCACCAGAATAGTGGTTTATTTTTAAACAGTATTGATTTTTTTTGCTTAAAAATTTAATCGGTAAATGAAAATACAGTTTCATAAATTCCATAGAATTGTTTTGACCATTTAGATATCTATATACAACAAAATATTTTAACCTTTTAAGCCCTCACAATTAATAATTGGAACATAAAAATTAATACACAAATATGTGAAACTATTCTTTTTAGACTTCCCGTAAATAGATGAAGTGGCAACATTGAAATAAATTAGAATAATTTCAAAGTGGGCATCTGAACAATTTCTAATAAGGAAGTCATGAAATATCTAGCATCTCAAAGAAAAGGTCTCAAAATATTTAAATCCGAAGTTTAAAAATAACAATGTATGAATCAATAACAATTTTATAACTGTTTTGTCGTACGCACGATCTATCTGCTTTAATATATCAGCCTCAAATATAGAAAATGTAAGAATTATTGAAAGGAAATTTATAAGAGCTTTCACTTCACTCCATAGAAACCCACAAAATAGATACGTAAATTATATTTGAAATAAGAGATTATATTACAATGTAAATATTATACAAATAGACAGCTTCACAATTTACTTGATTCAAACTTATATACTCAGAGTGTTATGAAAATAATCTCATAATGGCTCCTTTTTATAGAAGTAAAAACGAAATAATACAATGCTTCAAAATACGATTTATTCGATCCGAAGCGATCCGAAGAATAAAATTTAAGCTCTTAATAGCATTCCTGTCTTTAATCACAACCAAAGAGTGTTATATAAAAGATGTTAACTGCTTAACAGTCCACCCTAAATACGAGCGTAAGACGTTATTTAACTGTAAAAAATTCTCATGCCCATACAAAACGTATGAGACCAACCCAAATAGCGCGACGCTAACGTTGAACAATTGAAAAATCCAATTTTGACGCGCGTAAAAAGTGAAGTTGGCTGCAAAAGAAGTGTTGTTATTGTTTTTTTTTTTTTGTGGTATATACAAAAGTATTTCCAACAGTAATGACATTACAGCTACTTTAAGGTCAATTTCGCGATTTTATCTCTCTTAATTATTTTAATTTTATGGTTTTTAGCAAATAAGATAAGTAAACAATACTGTTCGTTTCACAACGTTGGCGCTCGTATTTAAGTTACTCATTACAGCGTAAAAACTAGACGCTAAATTACGTCGTGCCTAACGCCCGTATTTAGGGTGGACTGTAAAGCAAAAATTAAACTCAACAAAGTTTTAGTGGCTCTCTAACAATTGATTTAAATCGTTTTTTCTTTTGTTTCTTGATATATTTTGAATTTAAAATGTATATAAACAATTAAAATTTTTTTTTGATAGCATTGTAAGATTTTTTTTACATTATGCTAACAAATAAAAAACCAAATTTTATTTATATCTAAAACTCTAGAGCACTCAATCAGATATATAAGACCATGTTGCTAACAATATAAACGTAAAAAAGAAGGCACAGTTTAATACTTAATGATTCATTCAAAAGCAAGCAATAATACCCTTCTACACCTTTGTTTCGTTGATGAAGTCTTAAAGTCTCAAAGGTTTTATTTTATAACCAAATATTAACTTCGCGCCCTTCCAAACATGGTTCGCTTTTAGCATCATGTAAACCTCAACTAGGACTAAAGAGTTGATTCCATTAATTTCATACTTTTAATATCCTTTCATTCTTAGAATAAAATTTTCTGGTTAAGCTTACTGCAGCTTGTTCTATGAAAACTAAAGATTTAACAACAACAACAAGAAAACTATAATTCAATAAGTCATAATGAAAAGTATACTTGTAATAAAAGCGGCTTAGAATTTATGGCTGTCACGAGGCATGTATAAGCATATAAGAAAGGCAAAGACAATTATAGTTATGATCTTTGCGAACTACTACGAGGCTTATAATTTGGATAATGGTATAAGCTGTCCTATAAAACCTGAAGAACTTAAAAACATATTTGCCAACACTTCACAAGCAATTATCAATGCTATTATATGCATTGCGACAGATATAATTTGTAGGAAGGCGGCCAAATTCTAGTTTTAAAATCGATTTTCAAAATAGCTTGTATTGATATTGACATTACTATTAAAGTTAACTTTCCTGAGTTTTAACTTCATGTTAATACTAGCAGTGCCCAGGACTTCGTCCGCGTGTTATTTATAACTTTCTTAGAAAAATGTGTTTTAAATATCTATTGTAGAGATCTGTAAATAGTGTTGAAAATGTTTAATCTATAAAAAAAACACAACTGAAAACTGTTTTAGTACCATTATACGCATTTTTACTTCTATTTTCTGTACGAAATACCTTATTCTTATGCAACAAAGTTTCTATGTTCGATTTAAGGTTCTAACGGACCTCCACAAACATTTTTATTCAAATCCGTCTAGCAAAAATTCCAAAATTAGGTGTCTTGTATTCAATTTTTATTACTATCATGAGTAATCTAAAATTTCTCAAGAAGTATGATGCAAAATTGTCACAAAATCAATTTACTTCGGAACATCAAGGGTTAAGGAATTGAATTAAAATAATATGTTCCTCCAATATTATAGACAGCAAATTATAAAAATTATAAAATTTAAATCGATTTGTGAAGATTAAACGATACAAGTTTAATTATTTATATAAAAATTCAAAAATGTTCAAATAAGATACTAAACATTGTTACTTTTACTTCTACAAGGGCTCATCATCATACAAGTTATATATTAACCAGACGTGCGTAATTAAAAAATGTTCTTTCTCTTAAAATTAGAGCTTTGAAATCACGTATTAGTTGTGCAAACAACAACAGCGACAGCAGTATTAAAATCCCCTTTTTGAAATGGATTTTTAAGAATAAAACTGTTTTAACAGAAAAAATTGAGTTATAAAGTTTCATACGTTTGAATATTAACACAAACATACATATAAAATATAATACATTCACATACATATGCAAAATATCATTGTTCTTGTTTGAATGGGTGGGAGAGATTGTTGTGTGTTAGACTTTTTCTTTAAACTAGCATAAACAATAAACAATGTACATTCGTTCATCAATTTATCCTTTAACTTACCTATTCTTAAGAAAACATTTTTTCCCTGTTATTATCTGCATTCGTATATCTTGTGTTTTATATTTTTTCCCTCCTAATGTTAAAAAATAAAAATGGCTGGATATAAAATTTGTGCCACGCCACCGCTAGGCAAGAAGACAGCATAAAGCAAATACTCCTTCTCATTCTTTTTCACATGTCTGCCATTTCATTTTTAAAATTCTTACTATTCAACAAAAGACAGCCAGCAGCTCTTAAAAGATTTAATAGAAAAAACTCAACGACAAACTCACACTCTATATTTTTTGAAGCCATTTGCTCTCTATTGTGCTGCTCAAATATTCATACACCCAACAAACACAAAGGAAAATATTTAAAACATATTGGTTTTATAATCTGGTATTAAACGTATTTCTTAAGCCTTTTTTAAGCCTAAACAAATTCATCAGTTTTAAATCTAATTCAAATAAGACTTAAGATACTTTCGGATATGTTAATTATTTGACCAAAAAAGCTTAACTAAAATTTTTCAAAATATTTATGAAACCTTACATCACATTTGACATTTCAATAAAATAAATATGATATCATACGTTGTGTATTGAGTGGGATCTTACACTTTTTATATATAAGAAACATTTTGCTTAGTAGGTACTTTTTTATGAAATATTTGATCGTATGTTCAGAATTTTAGTTCAGTTTTTTTAAAGAAACAAAATAAAAAAATAATAAAAATAATAATAATAACAAACAAAAAAAGATATTTAATATTGACATCATTTATTTAAAGATTAATTATGGGTGGTATATAAAAGAAACGGAAGCTCTGTATTTAAGAGAATCGTTGTCAATGAAATTCAAATTAAAATTTGTTCGTGGTTGAAGACAAACTTATTAACATAAAATTAAATTCTGTTTAACTTTTTGCGTAAAGGAAGATTTTATAAAATATTTATGCTTTTTAAAATCATAAATTCCAATTTCTGTTTCTACATTACATACATACATTCAAAAAATTATATTATTACAAAAGTCAAGATTTTACACCTTTAGATTTTTGTAGCAACAACTCCAAAATCGGGTGGTGGCCGTCAAAAATATGAAATATGGATAAGTTTAACCTTTCTACCACTAAGGGCTATTATTACAACTTGCGGTTAGTAAAAGGCAGGATCTTGCTTTTTATTGTTGTTATTGTTAACAGTAATAATATCCAATGGTTAAAAAAATAATAATTGGTGCTTTTCTAATGCAAACCTATTTAGTATAGTAAACATAAGAAAATCTATAGTAAACAGAAATAATATCGTAAAGTTAGTTTAGAAACTAATGGCGCCTTGAAAATATAAAAAATATTGTTGTTAGTTACCCGCGGTAAGTATCAGATAAGTTAAGATTATTCTATTATTATTATTATTGTTATTATTCTTAACGGTTAGATAATTCGTTTTTCGTTGTTATGAGTGCACATTAATTTAAAATAAGTAGGCCACAAGCAATGTCGTCTTACATTTAATTTATTACGTTAGGTTTACGCATCTAAAGTTGTCTTATTTTGAGTAATATCATGTTTGTTTTTACTTTTACGAGTTAGGTAATATCATTTCATACACTAATTCGAAATGTAAAGTACACAAAAAACTTTATTTCATCTTTTCTTTTAAGTTTGTTTAAATGCAGTTTATTAGTCTTTTTTTTACTAATAAGCGAACAATTAACCAATTTATTTTATCAAAAGCAGTCGGTTTTCGCTCTGGCAATGCCATGCTTCCAAAAAGATTAATTTTATTTTACAAGGAAGTTATCGAAGCGAATAATAGTTAAAAAGGTAACCATGGCGAAATAATTTACCAGGTGGTGGCAGTGGCGAATTTATTCATTTTCGCCGTTGCAGAAAATGTCAAACTTTATATGTAAAAAATCAGCGAAAATTTTTTTTAATTGAAGTTTGACATATTTTGCAACGGCGAAAATTAATTAAATTCGCCGCTGCTACCACCTGGTACATGATTTCGTTATGAAGGTTACCTTATTACCTATTTAAGCTAAATTTAGCTTTTACTTTAAAGACAAACTGTAGTTACGAGCCTTAGAGATGAAAGTAACTACACGACAATATGTAACAGTCGTAGCTGTGTCAGTTAACAATTGGTGAACAACTATTTTTTTTTCGAAAATCCTTGCCGGTTTGCATGATACACAATAAAAGAAAAGATAATTTTTAATATTTGCAGACTAAAGAAAAAGTTTCTTAAAAAAACGAAACAATATTTTAAATAAAGGACGATTTATTAAATTATTATCATTTTTTTAACGATTTTAGTTTGCTATTAAGTCAGCTATTAAACAGCTAATAAACAAACGAATATCGAAAACATAAAAAAATTAAATTTTTTTACTAATTTACTTTCATTTCTATCAGTATTTTATCAATTGTATTTCTTTCAGAGTCTATTTGTTTAGTTTTAAAAGGAAATGGTGTCTTTGAAAATTTTTTGTTTAAAAAAAAGTAGGTTTATGTTGTACACTTATAGCAATTGAAAATAAAATTAAAAAGCTTTGTCTTTGAGGAGAACGCAAACTTTACATATAATATTTTTGAATTGATAGAATGAAACTGTTTGATTTAAAATTATTCTTGATCATTGTTTGCTGGGATAGACAGCTGCTTTTTTTACAAAAAAATATTCCTTGTGTTGATTGTTTTTCAGTTTTTACCATGGTCTAATTATATACACTATATTTAGCGATAATAAAAATTTTAAGGTCGTCCTTTAATGAATATTTCGGAAGTTCCACAAAAATAGTCTTGCAGATTAAGCAAAGGAGCTTGATATAATTTTTACACAAATCATTGCATCTTCAATCCAGTTGTACATTCTATTAACTTCAGCGATATCCACCTAAAAGTAGTAAGTGATTATTTCGATTTGCATCTTTTTAAAGTAGAGTCGTTATTTTAAACCGCTGGTTATTTTTTATAGTCCTTAAAATACTGCTTGAAATATATTATTAATGTTTTTTTTTTGCTAGCAGAACTTTGTAGTCAGAACTTTATGCTTATTTAACTTAATAAATTCGTGAAAGCTTAGTTTTCCTTTTTAGCAAAAAAAGTTTATATGCTGCTTCTGTATTACAGGCGATCAACTCGTCTAAAAAACTGCATGAAAAGCACTTAGTTTTTTGAGTTATATCCATATACATTTTTCAGACAAGTTGATCGTCTGTATTACAGAAACAGCACATTAATAAAAACAGTGCTACTCTTTCTACCTTAAATCTGAATGTCAACGTAATTTAATAAAAATTCAATCAAATGTACAGCGATCACGAAATGAAGTATTTTATTAGAATTAAAACAATCCATGCCTTAATTGTAATATTATAAGTATTAATTAAATAAAACACTACTTGATTAAGTTCTTTTAATTTTTAACTTTAATTGTTCTATGAAATTTTTAGAGATAAGAAATACTTGATACAATTTATCGACCAAGTTTCGCTGTAAAGCAAACTTTACGACAAAAGTGTTAATGGTGGTTAGGGCAGTAAAACTTTTACAGTTTTAATTTCTTTTACTCGTTTATTCCTGCTGGATATTTCTCAAAAATATGTGTAAGTGCTTATGTATTAAACATGGGATCTCTCCATAAGCACTAAAACGCAAAAACATAAACATTTACACAATTTACATTTTTATTAAGATTGTGAATATTTTTTCATAAAAACTTAAGAAAATATTTTTTGTGTGTTTTTATTTAATTGTACAATTTCCAAAGGCTAAATAAGGTTTGAGGGTTGGAAACACTTGTACATAAAGACTTCGAAGTTTTTCGTTAAAAAAAACATTTTTTCGGGTGTTTTTAGCTTGTGCTATTGTATATAGTTATATCACACTTTTACATGCATATATACGTACATATATACACATATCCTTCCTTCAAGTTTAAAAAATTGGAGTGGTAAACTTCCTTCTAAACCAAAAGAAGGCGAAATTAAAGAGCATAGGAAAAAAAATCTATACTGCATTTTCATTAACTATCGGGCAAAAAAGTAAATGTCTACGACTGATACTAAATCGTATGAGACTCCTACTGAAGCATCCTATATTAGAATTTAAAAATTAATCTTAATCTTGAATGATTTGAATAAAAAAATTTAAAAATTTGTTCTTGTCGAACGTATCTTTACAAATATTTAAGTAATTAAATGTTATCTACAAATCATATTGTATTAGGAACTATAATTTAAAGGGAACAACAGCACCATGGATAGCAAATAATATTTTAAAATTATAAAAACCAAATTAGTGAACGTATTCTTTTTTCTATATCTCAATTTGCATAGGTCGATATAAAAAAACAAATGGTAAAGAATAAATTTTTTATTTTTTTTTTTTTACTTTTAATAAAACACTGATTATTAATTATTTTAATTATCAAATAACAGCAGATAAAATAAGTTATACAAACACATTGAAAAACATCGTATACTAGTTCACGTATCTATAAGACTAGTAAAAGACTGCAATTAGGTAATTATCTATCTATATCGCCTTGAGTGAAGAGTGTGGTTCACGCTGCATATATAAAGTGCGTTAATAAAATTTCTCCGTCTCAAACGTTTAAAAGCAACCGTCTGCAGGTCCACTAAACAGGTATAGTTGTTAATGTCTGAATGATGGTTGACTCTTTTTAGCGTAGAGCATATTCAGGTGTTTCTAGGATGCCCTTCACGCCTACTGCTTAGTGAGTTGTAAACTCAGGGTCTCTTCGTAGCGTCCGCCCAATTTAGCCGAATTTCTTCTACGAATGCCAAGGTTTCTGGCGTATAACTCGGCGCTACTGATGGTGTTTGGCCAGAAAATTCATGGAACGCAACGAAGTCAACGGTTAACGGTTTTTAATGTCAGCAGATATAAGCCAAGTCTTAGAGCCGTAAAACAGTTCTGATAATACTCAGGATCGGAAAATGCGAATCTTTGTTTCCACAAAACTTTGTTGAGTTGCAAAAAAAGAAGATGGGGCGCCATCGTCGTCTGTAATTATACTTTTCCACACGTTCAATTGGTAGGTCAGAACCGTTGTTTACTTCCATTTCTTTCGTTTTGCCGGTGTGGAAACAGAGACCAACTTTAGAAGATTCAAGAGCAAAATCATTGATAACTGGCACTTTTCGTCTGCATGTCTAATGCCGTTAAGCCATTGAATAGGTCTTAGGGGATCCCATACTATGCCTTTTGGCTTATTCATGGTAGCTCGCTTGACCACTGTATCTATGATCACAAAGAAGATCAGTAGGGATAGCAGGTATCCCTGCTGAAGCTTAGTTTTGGTAACGAAAGATTTGTAAAGTCTGCCATCATGTAGGACTGAAAGGTGTTAAAGCTGCTACGTAGTGGTGATATAATGTTTTGGGGAACAACCCAGCTTAGGAGCTTAGCCCAAATGCATTCTCAGTTGATAGGATTTTTTTCTAATCAACGAACACGAGATATAATGAGGAACGCTGTTCAACAGATTGTTAAATGATGATTTTAGTAAGTTTATTTGGTCGATACGGAATAACCTTGTTTAAAGCTCAAGACGTAGCTTCTTGTCAATTTACCTGCCCATGTGAACAAGTATGATTCTCATTACGATTTTTATCACCACACACAAGATCTAAGTTCCGCGCCACTTGTTACTTTTATTCGGATTAGTAAACGGCTTCCAGATATTCGAGTGAACTACCTGCAGGGCAGTTGATTGTGGAAGAAGAGGTGATTGCATTACAATACTCATAATAGTGCAAACTAGTAACGATAATGAATGTCAATAAAATTATCTTATCTGTGCTTGTTTGAACTAACGATTTAGCTTGTTGTTCAAATCAGGGAATATTGACATTTATTTTTTAAATAAAATATTAAGTAAATTCGATTTTGTTTTAATTCGGCTTTAGCTGTTATTTCTTGTGGGCACAAATATTATCATTCTAGAAGCCCTTGCACTAAATAAGATTGGACCTTTCTTTTATCGAGGTTAACTAATTAACTTAATGCCTGTTAGAAACATTTGTTGTAGCCCCGATACCGTATTTGAAGTAGCAGTATAGTTTTTTTCTTAAATACTAGCTTACATAAACCAAGCAAAAATCAAAGGAAATATATAATAGTATTAAAAAATATGATAGCTAAAAATGATTTTGAAACCGGAAAATGTAAATAATAAAGTTGGAACTAATTACAGTCTTGAACAAATAAACAAAAAACTTCTAGAAAAAAACAAAATTTTCAAATAAGCTTAACCTAATTTTGCAATTTATAAACATTGACTTCATAAAGTTGGGTATGATAATATTAATAACGAAGTCTTTGTTAGAGTTAAATTTAGTCGAAGAAAACATTATTAAATGTTGTATTAAAAATATTCCTAGTGCCAAGGTTTTTTTTAATAATCGTACTATGCCATTTTACCTTTTAATTTTGTCTTTAATAGTCATTTTCTCATCACATAAGAAAATGATTGTTGATCACGATCAAGCGATAAAGTAAATAAATATAATATATATATATATATATATATATATATATATATATATATATATATATATATTTTTATACAAAAGAAAAAATAATTTGTCTCAAACTATCAACCGTCCACCCCAGTAAGGTTGTTACGTAATTAGAGAAAGAATGCACGTTAATAATTTTTTCTATTAATAAATTAATAAGTTGGGAAAAGGGAAATAAATGTGTTAAAGAATATTTTAAGATTTTATTATGTAATAACACAGAAGGAAAGGAGTTCGAAAATAAAATAAATGTTTATTTCAGAACAATCTTACTTGCATGGAAACTTAACTTTGTGGACTAAAGGTTATTATTTTTGGAAAAGCTAATTTGTTCAAATTTTCAATTGCTAGATTTTGTTTTTACGGAAATCTTTTCAACTATTATCAGATAAATGAAGTTGAGGAACTCTTATTCATACCGACAATGCCAAAACAATATACATTGGTACATACTTTTGTACATGTGTTGTGTATGATTTTTAAGATACCCACATGACCAAGAATTCGGTCTTGAATATCTCTAAAACAATTTTTGTGCAATTATTATGAGTACGACTGCGATGTGCTTAAAATTCAAAAACAAAATTAACAAAATTTAATAATTTAAAAATTGTCTCATTTATCAATTCTTGGAACTAAATTACGAAATTTTTATAAAAATTTCAATTTCTACATAATAACATTTTTAAGGAACTATATTTCGTATGTATGTATATCGTTTTAATATAGTAGCATACATAAGAAAATATATAAAATCACAAATCGAAATTCATTTTCAAACCAAATTTAATTCAAGATTTTATGTAAAAAAGTTTAATGTTAAATAATGCAGAGGTAAATGATTTAAAACCTCTCTATGTTTATAAACGATCGTTTTAGTTAACTGCACTTAACAAAAATCTTTTTGTATCAATACTTCTTTTCTTTAGAGAAAGTACATTATTTTCGAATTTGGGGCCATGTGGGAATTTGGTCTGCTAGCATTAATACACAATTAGGTAAAACTCAGTTAAAAAGCTGGGAGAATTAACAAAAAAAAAAAAAAAAATCAGGGATTTGGTGTGAAGCCAACCACCAACGTATCCAGTAAATACTTGGCAGCATACACAACTCAAGAAAAAAACATACAAAAAAAGAGAAAAAACTAAAATTAAAAAAACCAAAGCTTGAAATCTTAAAAACCATGTATACCGACATGTTCTATGTAGATACGTATGTACATAAATGTATATGATCATAAAGATACAAAAGGAAATAGTCTTACGTTTTACATAAAAAAGCCCTCCCCGCAGGGTTTTTTTCGATTGTAAAGGGGCAGGTTGCCAACAACGCTTCAATTTGCAATGTTATAAAGGAAGTCTATAATACCGAAAGGTGAAGTTAAATATTAATGTTAGAAATTAAAAAAAAAATCATTAAAAAATTTATACAGTTTTCAGTTGGTGTTCATTTAAAATTGCCGTTCTTTTAGTCAGACAATTATTTTTAAATAAAATACACCATGCGACAATAAAATTCTAGTACGAATACCAATTAACTATTTGATTGTGTTACGATACTTCTACTTTTTGTATTAAAAACTGTCTTTAAAATGCAAAACAGCATTAATTTGTTTACTTATTCAAGTCACTTTCTTTACGCAGGCATGCTGCTAGTAGTAAGAGAGTTTTTTTGTAATTGCTTCAGTGTTTCAATAATAGTGATATACTGGAATATTTCAGTTCTATTTATAAATAATTTTACACTCAATGACCGCATAATTAAATTTAACAAAACTTATTAAAAATTGGTGCGTCTCTTCAAACCCATTCTTTCTGCCTTGTAGAATACGAGTTTCAGAGAACAAAACTATTCTCCCTCGAATTACTCGTGATTAATTTCAAAAGAACAAAATACATACTTACATATATTATTTGATATAAATTTTTTATTAGGTAAAATATAGTTATGATCAAAGGCAAACTTGTTCAATTAAAACTCCAATTAAAAAAACTAATAATTATTTATTGCAAAATTATAATTATTAATAATTAGTTATTATAAAACTTTAAGATTCATGATCATGTGTTCATAGCTCTTCCGCTTTTTATTTTTAAAATGAATCTATATAGTAGAAGTAGTAATGTTTTTTGGGGGTTTACCTATTAATATTTGTTGGCTAAAAAATTTCAGTTTAATTCAAATATAATTTACAATTATACAACAGCATTAAAAATTTTACGGTAATTATAAATTTCCTTAAAAATACAAAATAAAATAATTTTTATTTGGCATATTATGGCAAAACCAATTATATCCATTGTTTATAAAATACTGCGTAAAGCTGCTGCAAATCCTGTTTAAGAGAAAAGTTACTGTTGTTGTTCAACTCAGGTATAGAAAAGATCAAACGACCATATGTTTAACCCATTAACGCTGTCTGATTTCGATGAAACTTTACGCAGACAGTGTCATGGTACAGTACCTGCTCCTGGGTATTTGTATACCCACTTCAGCATAAGTGAGTTCAAGGCATAAGTTTGCTTATTTATTTTAATAAATTTAAAAATGAAAAGGTTACACTTTTTGTGCTTTTATGTAAATATAATGGCATGTTAATTTATTAATTGCGATTATTTTAAAAAATCGTTTAAACATGTTTAGCGTCAAACAATTTAAGCAAATGCTGTCATCAAGATATTGATGAATAGTCCAGCGGTGAAGAAGACCATGAGGTGGACTGTAAAGCTTATCCAATTAATATCGATATAACGGCATCAGATTAGATTGATGCTATCAGTGTAAGCAAATAAGTAGATGATTATGTCCAAATTGCCAAATTAAATGTTTAAATCTATGTCATGTGAGTCTATCGGTACTAATGGAAACTAAAAACTACATATGTGTTGTTTTGATCCACAGCATTTAATATCGAATTAAAAAAAATCAATCATATGAAATAAAACTTACATGTTTGCAAAAAAAAAAAAAAAAAAATCTGGATGATAAAAAATGAATGATGAATCAAAAATTTTGTTGTACTTTCGACCATAGCCTTTCCAGGGATTAACCGAAATAGTAAAAAAGCATTCGCTAACAAAGATAGCAAAGTTATTTGTTGTATTATATAAGATATTTCTACTTGAAATATTTTTTATAAATACAAAAGTGTATAATGCTGTTAAAGACGAAGGCCGTTTTTAAGATAAAATATTCATAGATATTTTAGAGGAAACAATAAAAAATTAAGACTTAGAAGAAGCATAGAATGTTTCTTCAAAAATAGTAAAGCCCTTAATAAATACTTAATTTTTTAAGTTTTGAAGAAAAGTGCAAATATAATGTAATAGGAAAGTTGATTAGGTGCAAAGAGTTTAGGTATATTAATATAAATACCAAATCGTCAAAATGTTTACTGATGTTATCGGTAAAAAATGAATGCCTGTCAGAAAAAATTTTTTATACTAAAATTGAAATTTTAACTTTAAACCTTAAAAATGTTGCTAATTTATCGTTTTAAGTATTAATTTTGCGTTTCTGCGGTTTTCATAAACAAAAACAAGGCAACACTTAAAAAATAACAATATAGAAACAAAACAGAAAAATTAATTTCTAATTTTAATTAAATAAAAATAAATAAAATCGAGGATATTATTATAGGTTTCGCTTTATTCAATAATCTAAATTAAATATAACACTTCCTCTTTTGAACAAGTTTGTACCATTTGAATTTTTTTTTTAAATTTTTTTTGTTCGTTACTATTTTTGTTTTGAGTAGTCAATTTTGAAAAAAGTTTTTTAACGTTTTTCTATTGATTCTTTCTAACATTACTTGTTTTTTCTTTTAATCATATAACAAAACTATGAATAAAAAAAATTTATTTCATAAGGAATTAACTTTTTTCGCAGGAAATTCAGAATTGTGTTTTACGCCGTAATAATGACAGGCGTTTTTGGGCACTTTAAGTAGCAAAAATAGCTTTACGCCAAGGCACCGTTTACCTGGTGCGTATGATGCCATGTTTGTTTTGTACAGAAGCAAACTTGTTTCTTCAGCTACTTAATAGCTTGCAAAACGTATGATTTAAATTAAAATATAATATTAGCCGATATTACTTAATTATATTTATTTCCTGTTTAAAATGTCTTTAAACTTAAGACTTCAGTTAGTTCAGATTTATTTGAAGTAAAGATTAAAATTAACCGGCATAAATAAATACTTTTGAGAAAAACTATATGCTCGAGTATATATTTAATTTAAATCTGTTTATAATGAACTTAATAAATACTTCATTTCATAAATCGAAAAAGTATCCAGGTGGTACATTGCGTGCTACATGGCGTAAAAATATATTTAGACCCACCTTAGAACTGTATCAAACATTATTTAAATCAACCAACAATAATGCACTTTTAGTGCGTCAAAAACATGTTTTTCATTAAGAAAGTGTTTTTAGAACATATTATAACCATGCTTTTTCATTGGTTGTGTAAGAAAAGGAAACAACAGCTTTCTTTTAGGTCTTTCTGAAATTATTGGGTTTTATTTCGCATCCCTATCCTGCCATTGCATTAGAGTTTTCAGACTTTTCTTAAGTTGTCGTACTTAAATGAATATTTTTTAATTTTACTGCCACTGACATTATCCCATATCATCTAAATGTGTTCCAATTCGGTTAAAAATCTTTACAATTTTAGGAAATTTCCAAATAATAATCTGAGGTGAACGAAATCTTTTTGGTACCTTATAATACCAGTCAAAAGCAGTAGATCATACAATATCTTTATTTAAGAATACAGTTGAAATATAATTTTCTTTCATAATTTTTTTTTGTGAAGTTCTTGTCTACTATATCGCTTATATAGTAACACCCTTATGCGATATTCGTGGTTTAGAACTTCTTTCCTGTTTCTTGTTTTTTTTTTACTAAATTTTTCTTTAAATAATTTTTTTATGTATATTTTTTTTTTATTTACAAAAGACATAAAAGTAAACGCTAAGTGTGAGCCTGCTTATATGCATGGATGTGTGTTGTGCCATATGCAGTGGCTGCGTAAAAAAACTATACATACATGCATAGAAAGCGAGTCGAAAAAAATCATCTTTCATTTATTTGGTTAAGTGTGGTGGTGTTTGTCAAGAGTGAAGGCGTTGGTTTAGTACAGCTTTTTTCTCAAAGCCCTTCCTTTTTGCCGTTAAAATTCATAGCGAAGACAAAATAAAATAAAAAATTCAAGAGGCACGTGCCCTTGTATGTGTAGATAAATCAACCATTGTTGTGTTGAATGCTGTTGCCATAGATGTGGTTGGTTTTTTGTGTATAATTGGCTGTCGCTGCTGTTATTACATATTTATTTCTTCAATTCTTTTTTTCTACCTTGCAGGATTTTTATGCAGGAACTTTTTTTTGGGGTACATTTTTCCTTTTTTTGCTCTGAAAGTTTTTTATAACCATTTTGAAAAAATAGAGCGCTTGCGCATAACAAACTAAATTGATTTTGATGTGCGTTTTTCTCTTTTTTCATTATTTTTATACCATGTTTATTTTATGTTTGTGGTTGTATTATATTTAATTTTTTGTCGCTTTAGTTTGCCTTTTTCTTTAATTCTTAAAGAATTAACCAGTCTAAGGTATTAATGAGAAAACGTCTTTTTGTTAATACATTCTCTTGTAACTACTTAAGGCCAGGATTCACTATCATACACAATCGTACGATTTAATCACACAAAAATCTGACAGAATTCTGTCCTACTTTGAAATCGTTTCAAAATGGCGACGTAGGTGCCACACTATTATACGAAAAAGATGCGAAAACATATGTTTTTAATATTTTGTTGTTTTTTCAAAAAAAAAAAAAAAAAAAAAATCAACTCTGATCGCATAGAAAAAATCATTTTATGTATTATTTTAAAAGATTATAAAATCGTACAGATCTGTCAAAAAGTCTGTCACACACATACAATTTTAATCCACACTATTATACTTTTTGAGCACACATGCAATTTGTGACGGATCGTACGACTGAGTATGATAGTCAATCCTGGCCTTTACGTACATCTGCTTTTTGTTAAAATACTATTAAAGTTGAAAAAAAAAGAAACACATTTTAATTAAATTTAAAAATATATTGATGGAATTCTTTTACTATTCAAGGGATTTAAAATTCTAAGAGGTAGGCAAGATTTAAACTCCCTTGGACTTCCATTACTTTTTATACCTATAAAAGATACGATTTTTGATTCAATAAAAGAAATAAATTAATGTATTTCTCATTCAAAACATATTCGAACCTTTTATACATGTATTTTTAAAAATACCATGTAGCGAAATAGTATGGAAAAATTCTTTTTGGAATAAATTTTAATATTAAGTTTTCAACATTAAAAAAGATTATACTATTATTTGAGACTACTTTTTTTATTTTGTTTCCAAATTGCGAAATCAGAACTTCTGTATGATTTTAAGACTTCCGGATTTAAGGTTAAAATTGAAATTTTTGCTCTACTTTACTGGAAAGAAATATAAAATTTATTAATATGTGCTATGCTTCCTACTTCAATAAACAATCTTAAGTATTTCAGCAATAAAATTTTTACACTATTCTTACACATTCTGATGCCTTTTATAATAACAGTGATATTTTCCCGATTGTACCAGCTTGGCATTAGATATCTAATGGCAATAGATCTCTGATGGTATTAGATATAAGACATTCTAGTTTTGAATACAAAATTTGGGTTGAATCCACTGATGAGCTATATGAGCAGTAGCGAAATGGCCATATGGATATGGGTTCATTTTGTAATTTTAAATAATAAGTATTTCATGAGAATATATATATATATATATATATATATATATATATATACAATGTCATAAACTTTAATATTTTAAGTGATAAAAGAGTCTATATTATACACAAATAAAGTATATATATTTTTTATTTCTTACAAATTAAAAAGGTATATCCCAAACTCAAGAGTATATAGTAAGTTAAAATAATAAAACATGTAACTAACAAGTATTCAAAAATGTTTTTTTTTTTTTCAATTCAGAGAGATAAGTTTTTATTTAAAGCATAAAATTCAATAGAAAAACTAATTTTTAATGTTTTGCTAGTTAAATGATTTTTCATTTTAGATGACCATATGCGTGTATAATACAAGTCAAGTCGGTTAACAATTTAATACTTTAGGATATTTTTTTTTTCAATTCGCTTTTCATAATAGTTTTTCTGAATTAGAATTTAAGGCTGAGAAAATATATTTTGTTAATATAAAAATATATATGTATGAATTCGTATCCTGTGTTCAATTCTTTTTAACATATCTTTAGATTTAAAACTTGTTATCATTGCTTCAGGAACTTTTAGCAAATTTTATTTTCATCAGTAATTCTAACAATTCATGCCATAGATTATCAACATTCATACCGTAGCTTATTCCTCAGTTTGGTTTTCGTAGTGTTCATGCACAATTTTATTCTTTCTAAAACTACACAACTTATTGGCATAATTAATAGATTGAACACAGAGGCAGCGATTTTAAGAAAGAAATAATTTCCAGCATTTTCTTCGTATGCGTAAACTATTGCCCAAAAGCCAAATGTGACTTTTGCATTGGAATTTGTTGTGTGCTTCTGCAATTAAACATGTTCAGTTTTATTCCACTCGCTTTCGTTAGTGAACTTTTGAGTTTATGGATATTTTTGAAATCATATAAAAGGGATCAAATTTAATTTATTTCATTTTCTAATTTAACAAGCACTAGGTAAGTTTTGAAATAAAAATATATTTTATTAGTTTTTATTTTTTGCCTTCAATATTTCGCCACACCATTAATTATTAAAAATTAAATCTTTTTAATTAATAATTTAACTTATTTTTAGCTTAGAGAGTCCTTTTTTATTTTATAGAAATTGCAAATATTTTTTAATTTATTTTTCAATATTTCGGTACTCCTTTGTGTACCATCTTCAGGAGTACCGAAATATTGAAAAATAAATTGAAAAATATTTGCAATTTCTATAAAATAAAAAAGGACTCTCTAAGCTAAAAATAAGTTAATTTATTAATTAAAAAAAAGAGTCAAAAAAATTCTTACTTTAAATCTTTTTAAGAACAAAAATTAATTCAATTAAAAAAATTTGTCAAATTAACTCAAAAAATTTTCAAAAAACAAAGACAAAAATTCAAACATTTTAAAATATACATACATACTTAAAAACTTTTAACACGCAAAAAACACATTCAAATTTTAAATTTCAAAAAATAAAAAGTACATAAAACATTAAACAAATACAAACACATAAATATTCTTAATGAAAATGTTACAAACAACTTAATTAAGATACATTCTGATGTTCACTATTTTTTAAACGCTAAGTGTCTGTAACACTGCGCAACATTATCAGTATCAGCCTTAAAGTTTATTCTTTTTGTTGTTGGAACTTTAATTATTTGTAACATCTCCAACATATACCGACGTTTATAATTCTTTTTTATAGTTAAAACTGATGCATTTTCAAAATTAGGAAGATGATTTAATCTGGCGCAATGGGAAGATAATGCTGTTTTTTGTGGATTATTCACGTCTCTATCTATTCTAGTTTTAAGTTTGTTTTTAGTTGTACCTACATATACATTATTACAATCTTCACTATCATTACCATTACAAGGTATTTTGTATGCTACATTTGACGTGTCCCATTTGTGTATTCTATCTTTTGTTCTACTAAACAATATATTTAAACTATTATATGTTTTGTATGCCATTTTATATTTTTCAGAATCAAAAATTTTTGATTTTTCTATCTATTATTTCTGTTATTTCTGGTACGTAAACTAAAGACTTGTAAAGTTTTCTTCCTGTCACATTTCTTGTGTTACTTGCTCTTCCGTACCTGAAATGTTTTAATAACCTTTTAATATCGCTTAATATCTTTATAAATTTATCCTTATTTCTTTGGTGAAACTCCTTATCACTTATTTTAAATACTTTTTCTATTAAATTTCTAATCGTATTAATAATTATTCTCTTGTTATGTTTGGAATAAAAATTAATAATCCTCCCGGAAGCTGTCGGCTTTTGATACCAATCCATTTTTAATTTATTACCTCTTCTAATTACCAAAGTATCTATATAGCGGATTTTAAAATCACATTCTTTTTCCATTGTAAATTTTATACAACTATTAAATTTATTAAATGTTTCCAACATATTCTTAATTCCAGATTGAGAAATAATATGTACAAAACAAATCATCTACATATTTAGTCATTAATCTTGGCTTTGTACTAAGTTCTTAAAATTTATTTATTAATCGTTTAAATATTCTTCTATTGAAAGTTTTTGAACAGTTCGTAGTTTGCCATATTTTCGGGGAATCTTTTAAGCTTTTGCTAGTACGATTAAGTGTTATAAAAAATTCTCGTTAAAATCAACATGTCAATATCTACATATGTCAGTATGCTTTATCAATATCCAGTTTAATGGATAAAGTAGTTATACAATATCTTGACAAGAAATTCGACAGAGTTGGGGATTGATTTTGCCGGTTCCGAGATGCATAAGCTAAGTGGATGGCAAACGCATTGAACTAATTTACTTGAACTATTTTTCCTTTTAAGGAAAACATAAAGAGACTTTCTTGTGCAACACATATTGATTGCCCCGTCTGTTATAATGGCAGATAAATTATTAATACCTAAACCCATGTTCATAAAAAAACTGATAATGTCTCTGCCCAAAAAAACTCTGCACACTGCAACCTTTTAACTCAATACTTATCAATCAAGATTATTTACAGACATTCCAATAACATTAAATTTTAACTGTTTTAATAAAGCAGGCGCTATAACAAATTTTATTATTGCCTAACATTTTGTTCTTAGCATTTGTAGCGTTACGGGATTGTTATTACTTTGCACCCTTGTTGAAAAAATTCACAAAGATGATCAGTTGGTATTATACTAAAATGTGTAATTTTAATTTGCGTAGAAAAATATTTGAACCACTATCAAGTGTCTATACGTATAAGTTTATATCGCGATGCTTTTAATATTTTAACTGGAACAGACCGTAGCACAGGTGGAAAAATATTCAAAATATTAAATTTAATGACTGTAAATCAAACAATGTCGATAATGAAAAAAGCTAGAAATGAAAAATCCCTCTCCACTAATTTCTGTGCCCAAACTTATGTTGAAATCCTCGATTTGGGGAGAAATCCCCTTATCTGGCTACACTGATTACTTCTCAATAATAACAAAAGCAATTCTAAAACAACAAACAAGCAGCCAACCTTAAAACTTACAAACATATTTAAATCACGCGTTATGCAATGCGTAGCGCAAAGCTTTTAACCTGACGTGTTGTACCTAAATAAGAGCGTGAACTTTGTATCTTGAACAGTAGTGTTAACTTACATTTTTGTACCGTTCACCACAAAAAGTGGAAAAAGGGTATATATAAATTTGTCATTCCGTGTGTAATTTCTACAATATCCATTTCTGGCCCCATAAAGTCCGTCTGTCCGTCCGTGTTAGTGTTGAAATCAAGTTTGCCGAGGCACTAGATGTGCTAGAAAAAAAAATAAGTATGTCATTCTATCAGACGTAGCGTCGAAAGAGGTGCTATTGGCAATCAGCGCGATCGGTGACGCAATAAGAAATTTGCAAGAAGCACAAAAAATAACTAACCACTATCAAAAATTTAAAAGTTTTCTAAAAAACCCCATATTCCGAAAAAAAAAACACAGTTACACTATGCAGTAATTTTTATACCCTTCACCATAAAAAGTGAAAAAAGGGTATATATAAGTTTGTCATTCCGTGTGTAATTTCTATAATATCCATTTCCGACCCCATAAAGTATATATATTCTGAATTATTATGCATAGTAAAGTCGATTGAGCGATGTCCATCTTTCCGTCTGTCCGTCCGTGTTAGTGTTGAAATCAAGTGTGCCTTAGTAATCGATCAGACATAGTGTCGAAAGAGGTGCTGTTGGAAATCAGCATTATCGGTCCATGTCCTTCGAGATAGCAGGCAAATCACCACGCCTACCTCTAATTTTTTCATGTCATTTGGAACAATAAAGTAACTCCAATCAAAAAAATAAATGTATGGGGCGAGAGAATTAAAAAGTTAGAAAAAAAAAACATCGAGTGAAATAATTGGCGCTCGCCCATATTATCCGAGTTACGTGGATTTGAAATTTAAAATCTTTTTAAAATATCAATATGGGTATCATTGTAAAGCTTTTGAAGAGGTCTATAAGAAAAAAATTTTTTTTTAAAATACTTAACCCATTAAGAGCCGATGTCACTTTTATGTAAAATTATATATGCAGTACCATTTTTTTATTTTTTAATAATCTGTTACCCGAATATTTGCTTTTTTGATTGGAGTTACTTCACTAAACTATATTTGCATAGATAGTGAAGGGTATATAAGATTTGGCATAGCCGAATGTAGCACTCTTACTTGCTTTTAAAAGCAAATAAAAATTGAAATCGGATTTTTCAATTGCTAAGAGCTAACACTGTGCGATTTAGGATTATCTGATATTTTTTCCATGTATTATATGTATTTTATTTATACAACAATTAGTATTATATTACAACCATATTTAAATCACGCGTAGCGCAAAGATTTTAATCTGACGTGCGATCCCAAAACAAGAGCGTGAACTTTGTGTCTTGAACAGTAGTGTTAACTTATATTATTTTTTTTAAAGCATATAAAAATTGAAATCGGATTTTTCAATTGCTAAGAGCTAACGCCGCGCGACTTAGGTTTACTTGATGTATTTTTTATGTATTATATGTATTTTTTTATAATAAGTGGTACTTTTACATTGGCCAAGTCCCTGCACGCAGCCAAAACGGAATCACTGATTCTATTATTTTATCCAATTGCTTTCCATAGTATTTTCATATTTCTTAAAATTTTAGTTATAAAGATTTTTTTGTCGATTTTAAGTAAATTTTTTTTTATTATAATTCTTTAGTTTTGTCGATTATTTGCGCAAACTTTCACATATTTACTTATTACTGGCAGTGCACACGACTTCGTCCACGTATCATTTCTTATTTCTTTAAAATTAAAATTTAAAAAAATATGCTTTTGAACATTTCTTGTAGAATTCTGACAACTGTTCTAGTACCATTATACCGGTAAAATTGAGTGCTTTCACATTTGTATCCTTAGTTTCTCTACAAGATGATTTTTTTATGAAGACAGAAGTATTCTATATTTAAACAAGGTTTTAAGGGATTTCCTCCCAAAATTTCATTCAAATCCATTCAGAAGTTTTTACGTGATGCGAACATAGACAGACAGACAGACAAACAGACAAAAACTCCAAAAGTAGGTGTTCTGTATTCTATATCGATTACTATCTACACCAACATCAAAATTTTCAAAACATTAACCTGTTACTGTTATACATTGTTTGTTAAATTATTATAATCTTCACCACAAAAAGTGGAAAAAGGGTTTATTTAGGATTGTCATTCCGTTTTTAATTTCTACAATATCCATTCGCGACCGCATAAAGTTTATATATTCTGAGTTCTTATGCATGGTTAAGTCGACTGAACGATGTCTGTATGTCCGTCCGTGTTCGGGTTGAAATCAACTTTACTTAGGCAATAAAAAAACAAATATATAGGGATGGATGGAGAATTAAAATTTATGAAAAAATTGGCTCTCGCTCATATCTTCGGAATTATAGGCCTCTAAACTTTTCATAAAAGAAAAGTGCGATTGTGCACCAATATAGGTATTATTTAAAAGCTTTTAAAGAGATCTTTCGGGATATATTAAATTTTTTTTAAATACTTACCCCATTAAGTGCCGATGATATTTTTATGTAAAATTATACATAGTACTTAATTTTTTTTCTTGTCTTTGAAATTCTCTGTCACCCTAATAATTGTCTTTTTGTTTGGAGTTACTTCACTTAACTAGATTTACATATATGGTGAAGGGTATGTAAGATTCGGCATAGTTGAATATAGCATTCTTACTTGTTTTTGTATGTCAATGTTATGTATGTAGTACATTAGCTAACAAAAATATGTAACTGACTAACTATGAGATGGAGTATAAGTCTTGTTATAATTACGGTATATTAAAAATATAAATAAAAACTCTGTAACGCTATTTATATGGAATTCGAAGTATAATTTGTCATAAATTAAAACTCCAAGATATTTAATACTGCTTAAAATACCAGTCGATGAGTCACATATTATTAAATCAAAAATGTTGTATCACTTTGATCGAAAAACAATGGCTTTGGTTTTTTTAAAATTGATGCTAAGTTTATTACAGGTCTTCTATATATTAAGGTTAGCTAAATCATAATTATTATAACTATAATTAACTTTGGCTTGTAAGGAATCAAACAATCAGCTTTCACCTGACCAAAAAGAGATTACGTATATTTTATCGGCATAAGCAACAGGTATACAAAAAACCAACTAATGGAAAAGATTATCAAGAAACAGCGTAAATAAAATTTACCCTTGGAAAAACGAATTGTTGACATTCACAAGGATAGGATAAGATAAGGCGACATACCGTTATATAGGAATCAAATTTATTTCTAGACCTAGTAAGTCATTTGGGAAAATACCTTCGAGAGATCAATTGAAGCTAAAAGACCAATATTAGATTCGTTAAGGTTAGCGCTAATAATGCAGTGATACAATAACAAATTTTCCGATTGGGAATGGGATAAGACCAATTTCATCCATTACAAACCCTTGAAGAAGTTATTTTTTTAGTTCAGTGCGACATGTTTTTTACAAGCATTTAAGGATGTTTATTTGAAACGATATCGAGAAATACTTTCCGATAAAAAAAAAATTTACTAGAACCTGATGTAAAAATAACTGCTTTTCATAATCCCACAGCACTATTTCAAAATATGTTTTCTTAATGTAATGATTTTGAAAAAATTATGGTAGAAATGGATATGAAGCATGTTTCATTTCATTTTGGTTTTTGCACTGTGTAATTGACACTCATTAATCAGTTTATTATGATCTATCTAATTCGTGATTTTGTCTTTCAATACATGTTCAGAAAATTTACGAATATTTTCCCAACGGCAATGATACGTAAGGTTTTTCAACCAATAGGAAACTTAGAGAATGTAAGTAATAAGTTGTAAAGCATGCAACCAAGCGCAAGGAAAATTATAGAAATTTAATAGAAATGCCATAAACACAACTAAGGTAAATTTAATTTTAAACAATGTATGATCATATTCATTAATATAACCGATTATTATTATCATTACCGATTATTTTATTGCTAATAAAATGTTCATTATTTACATTTTTACAATTTCATATTTGCTTAGGAAAGCCAGATTAAAATATATAACAACGGTCAGTTCTGTTTAATTCCAATTCGTAACACATCTACCATCATAGTGAGCGCTCAGAGCAATACTTTTAAGGTGAACGTTTTCATTAGTAAAATTTTTTCAAACACAATTACGCGTTTTATTTTGTTTTGTTTTGAGGGGTAAGTAGGTTAGAGTGTCATTAAAGAAAGTGTAAGGGACAAAGATGTTTTTCTAAGTTACGAGTGTTGGTAGAAGGTCACAAATCCATTGGTAATAATTGTCTCCCAATAGCCACCGTTTCCATACGATTATTAACTCTATAGAAGGAAGTTCTACTAGTAGATTCAATATTAATATTCAGGAAGTAAAATTAAGTGCATGATGTGACACAAAAGGAACTTGATCTTGTGTATAGGTACTAAATTTTAAGTTTAGACTGACTACAAAATAGTTAACGAGCGAATTAGACTAATGAAAATCATCATAGTGTGTAGAAATAGCATTCTAACAGCATAACAGACCAAACTGCCCATGAAGCAGCCGAACGGGCTCAGATTAGAAGTACCAAAATAAATCATTGTTTAAATTAATTGCTACGATAATGGTCTTATATCTAACAAAAATTTCACTAAGAACTTTTCAAATAAGGTTAAGTATCTTCTTGGTAGGTAAATTAAACTAATAACCAGAAAAATTCAAAATAAATTTATCGATTTTGTGCGAATTATCTGAGGAGCCTTGGGCATTAATATGAACAAGGTTAAAATTCAATCTTTACACAAAACACGTTCAAAGTATACGTTACTTTTTATTGGTCCTAAAATTATACTATGTATCTTTAGATGCAAACGAAATGTGTATAGGGGCCGTAAGAACACTGAGGTAGTGAAATAGAAGATATAAAAATAACAATCTCAAAACTGTCAAGAACACTGTAATGTAATAATAATTAAAAGTTTAACTTCGATATAATAGAAGAAATAAAAGGCAAGAGAAAAGTAAGTGAGATAAAGTAACTCAATGTTGCCAAGAAAAAAACTTTCTTATTTTTAAACTCTTTTGTTTTAAAATACAGATGTAATTTCGCATGTATGTCAAAATTGTTATTTAACAGACTTACATATATAATAAAATTTGAAATAACCTATTTTGTGTTTAAAACAACTCATGCCACATTAAATTAGAATACGCTTTAATTGAAATTTTTTCAGATGACTTTGCCATCTGACTTTTATACCAGCAAAATTTCGTGGCGTATATGTATTTTGCAGTGTCAAATTTGACAAGTCATATATAAAAACATGCAGTTTAAAAGCAGCTTAAGTTTGCAAAGGCAACTGTTCGCTTCGAATTACTAAGAAAATAACCAACCCCTCTGTGCTATTTGAAAATAGGTAAATTCACAAAAAAAATTATTTTAAATAACAAAACTAGTAATAATATCCTTAAAAATCTTAAACTTTTGTCAAGCCAGATGTCCAGTTATACAATGCTAAAATAATGGTCAAATATATGCAAATTGTACAAACTATTTTCAATTACTGCAACTTCTTCCCAACACACAATTATACACACTAAATGTTAAATAAACACAAACATTTTTTCCTATAAAAAAGGGGTGATAAAAAATCCCTTAACCTGATTATTGTATGGCAAAACTACGTTAAAATAAGTTGTTTTCTCACAAAAAAAAAATTAAGGAAAATATGTTGTAGCAAAAAGTTATAAGCGAATTTTTTTTAAATCCGGTTTATGACGGAAAACACAACATATGCCCATTATGATGCACGGTAAACAAAATTACTTTTTAAAGTAATTATCAGCAAAACAAACAGCCGTACGCAACGAATGGAATATTCTATCCATTTTCTATTTGGTTTTTGAGAATTTCACTCTATGTTCAAAAAGGACTTAAAAAACCAGTTGAACTGAATACTCTTTTTTAAGGAACAAGTAAACAATAAAAAAAATCTAAACATTTTTATGAATACTGACCAGTGACAAATTTGAACACACAAACTGACACGCACAGAAACAGTGCGCGGCCAACTAAGCTTTGTCATGAAAGTTCAGCAGCATAAGTTAATATTAAAGTTTTAGGAAAGGCTACAAAAAATTAATGTAGTTTTGTTTGTTTGTCAAAAATAGGTGATTAAACAAAACGTAGCCGAATTCAGTTTATCCATTATATGCAGCAATATATATTATATATATATATATATATATATATATATATATATATATATATATATATATATATATATATATATATATATATATATATATATATATATATATATTTTTTTTTTTTTTTTTTTTTTTTTTTTTGAAATTCAGTTTTATAAAATTTACAAGTTTTTGTTTTTCGCGAATTCTTTAAAAACTTTTAATTTTTTTGATATATTTTACAATTTTGCCAACAGCGTTGAACATAAACTAAAATCAGCTGGGCTATTAAGACCATTTGTTAATTAATTCGCCTTCGTTTAAAGTTAGAGTTTATTATTATTCGTTTTATAAATTTGTAAACTGTGGTTGCGGTCAAATTTCTTAGCCAGATTTGGTCTCTTTTAGTAAAATTTCGATTTTTGGCGAAAATACGAGATTTTCTATTATATTGGTAAAATTAATTTTTTATTGAAATTTTAATTATTTTAGCTTACTGGTTAAATTTGATTTTCTTGAACTTTAATTTTATCGTAAAATAATTGTAAATTAAATTATTTTTAACTTTCAGTTTTTGGCTTTACGTGTTGATTTTTCGGATGTCGAATAGGCTGGTTTTTTAAATAGACGAAACCGGGCGTTCAAGTATTTCATTTGTAGCTGTTTTTCTAAAAAGATTTTTTTTTTAATATGTACAAAGGAATTTTCAAGTCAATGGTATAAACGTTTGCTCAGTTACGAAAAGGACTTCTTAGATGGTGCTTTAGACTTTAAAGATAACGATCAAGAACAAAATTTAAAGGAGAAGTTCTTAAAATTATTAAACAAGTAGTAAAAGTCTTTAAATGTTTTTTTTATAATTTAATGCCCAAAAGAATTGAAAGACTTGACACGTTTGTTTTAATTTGTCTGACAAATTATTTTAATTATTTCTTATTTTGAATAAAGTATTTTAAGCTAATTTAATACATACATATTTGTATACTGATGTATTGCAATATTTGAGCTAATTGGATTTTTTAAATTCTTAATTCCCATTTATTAAAAATGAATGAAACTTTTAATAAGTTTGTTTCTTGCTTTTTTACAAATATTGAAAAAAACGTCATTATTGTTGGCCAACCTCTTTAAATTAAAATAAACTTTATTAAATACTGGACTTTTAAGCAAAAATAAAAATGGACGAACGAACTGACAAAGAGTTGTTATGGACACATAATTGCTTACAAAAAATTTTATCGAATCCAGAGCTCACCTCATACGTATTTTTATACTTTTCTTTTATTTATAATTTTAAAACTTGTTTTGGCAAGTATTAAGATTGCCAGTCGTTTGGCCGCTTTTCGTTTGTTTTATTTGCTTTTATGCTTGACCACTGGTCAAGTTTTTATTTAGCGCTTTAAGAAGAATCCTGTTGTTATAAATTACGTAACGTTACTTTTTACAAGATCTATTTAAAACTTTTGTCCTTCAGAAGAAAAAGGAGTTAGTGAGGCCCTTTATGTTCGTTTATTTGTCTGACAGTTAGACATGTAAGGTGAGAAAATAAATAAATGAAGAATGACCCTTTTTCTTCTTACACGCAAACAACCCCTGTTGATTTTCTCAACAAAAGAATAATAATAAGAAATTGTTTTAATTCAAAAATTTAAAGTTATCTCACAAAAATTGAAATTGCTAAAATATAAAAATATAATAAGTTTAACAGAAGCATCTTTTTGATGTATAGGTCGTGTCATTCTACGGGTTTATGGAGATACTTATAAAAAACGTTTTAAATAATAATAACAATAAACAGAATGTTAATATGTTTTCAACAAGCAAAAAATTTCATTTGTTTCATTTCCACTGGTTAAATTCATTTTATTTATTAACCGACTTAAAAAAGTTATCAATTCGTTATCAACTGCTTTTTTATGTTCGTGCCCGCAGAAGAAATCTAAGCCCATTTTTTTTTCTTTATTTTAAGGGTTATGCCTTAAATTGGTCCCGTTTTAAATAGAGTTTATAATATAAAAAATTAAAAAGTGTCCCCATCAACATACATGTTTTTTGCGTGTATTGTGAACCGTAAAAGGCACCATTAAAAAAAAAAACTGCCAATCGTTTGAATGCTTAAATTAAAAAAAAAAAAAATGTTTTACTGTATAAGAGGTAAAAAGTGTAAAAAATAAATTATTATTACAAATTTATTGTATCTTAAAAGAAATAAAGATGCCACTCAACGGTGTGGCGAAATATTGATGAAATAAAAAGAAATAAACAATATTTTTATTTTAAAAACTCAAAAAATTAGAAAAGAAAATTAATTATAAAGGTAAAAAACAATGATGTTTAATTATTAAAATCGCAAACTAACAAATATATTTACAAAATAATTTCCAGCCAGTTCTAAACCAAATATTGTTTAATCATACTAGCTACAAAAGTAAGACTTTATCTTTCTGATCTTCGACCAAGGAAAGTACATGGGTTCTTCTTAGCCGAATGCAACTATGATCGTTTATATTGTTGAGGGCTAGGGGGTTGGGGTATGTTTAAAGCTATGCGTGTTTGCATGTTTTATGATTTAGGTTTTAATGGAGGTTAAAATTTTTTATAAGCCAGGGGTAACACTTATCATTAGTAGAAATAGAGGAAGTGCCCCATAACTGCATTATATAGCACTATATAGGTTTGATAATCACGTTATAAAATATAAGTTTACAATCTAGTTTGACTGTAGAGTTTCTATTAATAAGCCGTTGCATTTATATTGCTTGATTTCTGCTTACTTACATTTATTTTCCATTTAACCACTTTTACACTTTTCTGGATATAAGAAAAGCTGTGTCGCCAGCAAAATTCGATATAAGGACACGAATACTGGTAAGCATATTAGATTCAATTGGCTAAGGCGAACTTTATAAGACTTTTTTACTTAATTAAAAATGCACAGTTACTTAGCTTTCTAATAACTTTTAAATATTTTTGGGAGGGCTTTGCTTTAGTTAAAATAAAAAGCTTTAATTCCACGCTAGAAGTTTGCGGCAAGTCGATGAAAAGTGCAAAACATTTTTTTTTTCAAAGTCATTTTTTTTATCATATTCAGGTTACTTTGTTTGTTCGATACAGCTATGTCGTCTTCTTGATCCAAATTGAAGGTTCGGAATACATAGTTTTATTGAGAAAAGAGTTCAGCACAATTATCATTGCCTTTTAAAACGGGTTGGGAAAAGTCTAGTTGACCTATACGAATTTTGTGTGATCTTTTCTTGGCTTTGGGATTATGGTAATCAGTGAAATCCTGCATTTTACAGGCAAACTACGGAGTTAAAAATAAATAGAAATATTCTAAATGCAACTTTAGGTACCTCTTTAAACATTCTATTACGTCGTTTTATTTCATGCAACTTAGTCCAGAAATTTGTTGCGACATTTCGAAAAGTAAAGTAAACAATCGGGACAGATAAATTACTCTTCTCAGTATTATTCCTTGTCTACCCTCCGTTAGCATAGGAGGCCTACGTATTACCAGTCTTTTTAGATTTTTTAATTGCAAGCCACAACCAGTAAATCGATTGTGGAGTTCCTTACGATCTAAAGGGCACTCTTAGCCACTTCACTAAGTCTTTAAAATAACTAGAGGAAATCTTTGTAATTAATACTATCTACGAGCTCTTATTTTTTCGGCCAAGAGACTTTCGACATCAGAGGACTAATTCTTGTTATACCTGATGTTAGGTCTGGTTGCCAACGTGCTTTGCAGCTAGGTTTATATTTTTAACAAGAACAATAAGAAAAATATCTACATATTGTGTCGTTATCAATGGTAGGTTTTCTCAATATGCGACGAATGCTCAGGTACTTTTCATATTTGGCCAAACGTATATAAACCCCTCTTTCTGTGAATGACCACTAAAAACCACATTTAGATCCATTTAGAAATAGCACGGAAGATTTACCTTTTTGACTAATACGTCATACCTCCCAAAATATTTGTATATTGTTGTAATCGCCAGTTGTATTAAAGCTGGGTCCTATTGATTTGTAGATATCGCAGTAGTTTCCCTTGAATAAAAAAAACTGTAATCAATACCTAGTTATTTCTAAATAAGCATTAATGAAACTATTTTACTCAGTACCTTCTCGTATCATATAAAACATGCCTTAAGATTAGATTTTAAAATATCAGCGCAGGATTTTTGGTGACTGGTTGGTTTGGTTGACAGAGAACGGTAATTGTTTGGCAGATTTTGTGACTGTTTGATAAATTCGTATTTTCTGATATGTGGAACGTTGTCTTAAATTATAAAAAAGGTATATATAATATAATAATTATAAAAAAGGCAAAAGAAAAAAAAACAAAAGCGATTACAATGCTGTGTAACTACACTAGCTTAAAAATTTGCATTTTGTGACTATACCGAAGGTGTAGTACAAAATTGCAAAAAATGTACAAGACGTGTTGTAGAGAAGACAACAAAGAAATGCTTTGAGTTGAGTGTGAATTTCCTCCAACCAAATTAATATTGATTAGTTGGTTAAATGGATGATATTTACAATATACGTCAGTTAAGGTTATGGATGCAAAGAATGCTGATGATGGATTTGGCGGTCCTGAAAATGCGGCATTACATTCTGCCAGCATCTAATTTTAGTTGATTTAGTTTTAATGGTTTTCAAAAAAATCTTCAAAACTACCTTAAAATAAAGCGCCAGGAATTTCAATCACTGGGAATAAAATATGCTAAATCATGATACTTTAAGTTGTGTACCTATCTCGCAATGGCGCAAGTTTAGCAATAACATAGTAATGGTCTGCACTCCCTATTAAATCTACAGCATAATTAATGCCTTGGCTATTCTCAGTTTAGCAAAAAACTATTAAATAATTTACATATAACTTGCACAAAAAAAGTATAAAAAACCTTCCGCCAAGTATCCGGCCAATCACAATTCAAAAATCTTGAATGCCAAGAAAATTTTTCAAAGCCTCATTTTAGGAAGTAGCTCATAATTGAGATACTTAAATCAAGAAAGATCAGCAATGGTTTATAAATAGAAAATAAAGGGAAAGTTTTAATTTAATTAAATAAAGGTCAGTGTAGCCATTTTAAAGTTTTCACTGCTAAATTTATCATTTTTCTTTGAATTTACAGATAAAATCTCATTTAGCCTTTTTTCAGCATTTTTGGAATGTTTGCTTGATAACAGTGGGCATTCAAATTTTTAAAGTTCATTTTGCAAGTATTTGAGATCATTTTTTATTAAACCCGCCTAGAATATTATAACACTTGGTCTAAAACTCACATTATGATATTCTCTTTTGAGGTCAAATTTCAGAGCTTACAGAACTTAAAAAACAAAAGCTTAATTTACATAAAATCTCACTTCTGTTTATGACAGTATAAAGGCTTAATTAGGCATTTTTGAAATTTGCAATATTTCTGTAACATCTTTGAAATATTTTTCACAGTATTAAGTCTACTTGTGTACTTTTTATATATAAAAATGCCTTTGAAATATAAGCAGATATTTTTAGTAACGGGCTAGGTCGATTGATTAAAAATTTGACATGAGAATAGCAAAAGATTATCGATCATTTTAAAACATAATTTGCAGATTAAAGAACTATTTAAACTAGGCCTTTAATACCATGTAAGTCTGAAAAATTAAACTAACATTGATGAGATTTCGAACATTGAAAAATTTTGAGGTGCGACGTATTTAACTTGGAAACTAAGTGGCGCCACGCCTAGAAAGTTAATGATACCCAGTTTCAAAACTTAAGCTAATGTTTTGGAGCAATGGCCAAAGCCCTTTTACACACGGCTGAGCTATTTTCAAAATATTTTGATTCTGCCCCACTGTTGGTTTTTCTTTTAATTCGACTTGCGTCTACATTAAGAGGTGCCATGTGACTAACTTAATGCAGAAAGGAAAGTAAATTCTCGGAGACATCGTCTGCGTCTGATATTCTTATGTGTATAATATAATCATTATAATATTATATATATATATATATATATATATATATATATATATATATATATATATATATATATATATATATATATATATATATATATATATATATATATATAATATTATTAAATATTTTTATTTGTATATTATTTATAATAATATCAGTATTAATATCCCTTAATGAACATATAGAAAAATTTACATTATACGGTTGCACGACAATCTATAGGGAGCATTTGGTTTTGTTTTATACATCAGATATGGAATGTAATAACAGGCACAAAAAATAAATTATTTGTTCGAAACTTTATTTATAAAAATTACTTTGCAGAATAACGATTCCGCATTATAATTGGGGTCTACTGACAATAAATACTGTTGTTTCGACTCCTCTACTTATAACGTTACAAAAGGCAATTCTTTTACTGACTCTCAAATTCATACTATCAAAACTATAAGGTAATAGGTGTCGGATAGGGAGGGTATTAACGCCGATCTTTTTAACTGCCGTCTCGTTCTGCAGAAAGGAGCATGAAAGTAAACAGAGAATATCACCGCCCCTTCTTTTTTACAAAGTTCTGCTCTACCCAGCAAGCATTTAGCAGGAATTTCGCATATTTGCTACAACTTGCTTAAAACTGAGATAACTCAAATCAAGATCACTAAAATCATCACTTTTATATAGGTCAAATGGTGTTTGAAGTTCCTGCATGCTGTCACCAAAACAGTTTTTCGTTGTGTCGATATATATTTTCACACACAAGAGTTTTACCTCTTTTATTGTGACACACCTGTTGAGTTTCCAAACACATTTTTACACTAATTTTAGGGCTGACACTATTATCCATATGCGTTTAGCCACTGAATTAGCTCAGCGTAAAAACTCTTTTGTCGCATTTAATGTACTCGTCATGTATTTGTCTATATTGAATAAATGTTTATAATAATTTTATTATCTTCCACTTGTTTTATTAAATTAATAATTTACAAATATTTTATCAGTGCTGTTGCTAGCGTTTCCTCACTCAAGTATTGCAAATTCTGCTATAATTTCAATTGTCTTTCCCTTGTTTTTTCCAGTGATTCCAATTCTTTGTGTTTCTTTTCATTGCTTAAAGCCATTCTAATGTTTTTGCGACAGGTCTAAGATTCTTGTAGTGTTTTTGTTATTTTGTTTTGTTTCATTATTATTAAAATGATAATGGGCTTTTAATGTTGTAATTTTTTCGTTTCTTTTAACGTCAGTTTTTATTTTATTTTATTTCTTCTGTAGATCATTATTTATTTTTAATTTTTTTCTACGATCGATAGTTTACTAAACATGCGCTTTAACAAATTAACACAAGCAATTAGACTTCGACGAGACAAACTTGGGCCTTTAAACCACGCAGCCAAGTACACCATAATACAAAATTGCTTCATTGAAACTCGAATTTAAGACCTCTTTTTCGCCAACGAAGCACTCATCGAACTGAATCTCGACTTCCACACACTGTTCCACAGTGGTTCCCAAACGATTTATTTTGGACAAAATTTGCTATCTCATGAACCACTTGAATATCTTAATGAAATTTCATAAAGGCTAAGAGATGTTTCTCAATAAACCTCGGAACTGTTGGACCTCTTGCTTAAGGGGGGTTGGCGTTCTGGGTAGGCCACCAAATTTGGGTACCTCAGGTACCTAGTTTTTTGAAAATTTCATAAATATTGACATTTTTAAAATTTTATAAAACCTTGAAAATGTCTATAATAAATGTGTTAACGTGTGTAGGTTCTCTCTTTTAGTTTTGGAAAAAAATTGGCTTACAATTTTTTTTGCCGATCTTAACATAGTATTTTTGTCGTACAGTTATCGAATTTTTGCTTTAAAATATTTACTATATTGTTATTAATTATCGGATTTTTACTTTAAGATATTTACTATATTCTTAATATAACTTAAAATAAACTAGTTACAAGCCCCTAAATTGAGAAAATGTAAAAATTCCGTTTTTTAAGGATTTTCCTAAAAAGGGTTGTATTATTTTTTGCTAGTGTAAATTAAATTTACTTGGGTGCTAGCAAATTTTTTTAAACTATTTTAAAGACAACCTTTAGCAAATTCGAATAAAGGAAAAATTAGGTAAACATAATTATTTTGAAACCAAATTTGTAAATTTTTGTAAAATTCCTCGAAGAAAAAGCACCGATTAAAAAACGTAAATGGATTTTTAATCTTAAGTGGTTTATGAGATACCGAATTTTATCAACAAAAATAATTTTCAAACCGCAATGCGTTATGTTATTAACTTCCGCAACTGATGTCTACCTAACCATTTTCATCAGTTATTCCAAACAGAGATGTGATCACTTACGAGATAAAAATTAATCATGCACCTGAATGCGCATCATTATTATACTTTTTTTGTACAAGTTCATGCCCGTTTAATAAACAAACCATTATTTCTAACTACATATTACAGCATTTATATAATTTGTATGAATTCAAAAATACATATTCCGTAAATTCTAGGTTATGAACTTTAAAATGTATATACATCCAAATTTTTTATTTAGTCGTAGTTTGGTATTTTCAATGGATTGAAAAAAAAGGAGGTTATCAATTCGTTTAAATGTGACTTTTTTATGTTTTGTTCCTTAATTTAATTTTGAAATTTTTTTCTTTATTTGAAAGTTTATGCTTACAGATTGGTCCCAATTTAAAACCAGATATATAAATATTTTAATTTATAAATTGAAGGGTGCTGCAGTACTTATTGTAATTAAATATACATTGCCAAGCTACTGAACAGTTTTACATACATACGGTTAAACTTTACTTATGACCTGTATTGTTACGTCCGCTATAACAGCGAGTGGACTTGGAAGTTAAACGGTGTCGCAATAATAGATGTAATTTAATGTATATCACCAAAGCTAAGTTCGCTATAAAAACAAGTATACAATTTGTATTTATAAATAAAAGGTCCCATAATTGATGTAACTTGATCTATATATATTTATTTATATATATATCCATTCTTTTGAACCGGTATAAACAAACGCTTGAAAATTAAACAGAATGTGCACTTCTTTGTCTGGTATAGTAAGAAGTATAAATAAATAATATTATAAATTAAAGGCTGCCTGAATAGTTTATTTAAAATCATGTATGTGAGCCATTATTGACAGACAGCTAAAATCTATTTTATAGTCGGTTTTTTTTTGCAAAATTATAAAACTAAAATTTATTTTAGTCAAATGGAATATCTAGAGGGTAGGTGAGAAATTCCACGATAATAATTCATATTTATACTCAAATAAAAATTTAACGGGATATTTCTGGGCAATAAATCTTAAAAAAAAAATAGTTTTTGATGTAGATAGTAATGGAACACAAAGCATATTGAACACATTACTCCTATTTTTAGAATTTTCGTCTGTCTGTCGGCCTGTCTGTCTGTGTTCGCATCACGTAAAAACTGCTGAATGGATTTAAATAAAGTTTTGTGAGGAGGTTTCTTAGAACCTTTGTTCAAATACACAACAATTTATTTCGCAAAAATATTTCATTTCGTAGAGAAAATAGAGATGCAAATATGAAAACATCCAATTTTGCCTGTATAATTTTACTAAAACAGTTGTAAGCACTCTTTGTTTTTTTAGATGGAATATTTTTAAGACTGTTTGCAGAATCCTACAATAAATATGAAAAACACATTTTTTTTTGGAATTTTGGAATTTTAAGAAAGGAGGAAATGACACGCAAACGAAGTCGTATTGTATTGATTCAATTGCTATTTTATATTTTTCATTTTATTAATTTTCTATGTGTGAGACAATAAAAAACATATATTTCTTTGATTTAACAGTGCAGAGTGGGCAGAGTCAAAATATTCTGGAAACAGCTCAGCCCTTTTTAAAGGCTGATATGAGCATAGCAGAGGAGTATCTGAGCTTAAGTTTTTCAGCTGGGTACCGTTCACTTTTAGACGTAGCTCTACGGGGTTTCAGAGTTTTGTACCTCGCCCCTTTAGATTGTTTTAACGCTTGGCATATTTTAAAGTTTTGTCTAATTTTTCAAACTTATATTGGGTCTCAAAATACCTACAAAATGTTTCATTAATCTAAATGTTTACGTTTTAAAATAATCGAGTTTAAATTTTTCGATACACTGGTTCAGTTTTTTGTTGGGTACAATTTACAGCAAATTTTTTCTTAGATTTTTTTATCGTATTTAACAAGCAAAATTATAAATATTTTGAAAAATTTGAATTTTATGTCTTTTATGAACAAGAGAATAATTAATTTAAAAGGTCCGCAAATATTCCCCTTTTTGATTTTAACCTAAAAAGAACCATTAATATTTTTGTCCATATCAAATTGGATCAATCGGCCAATCCCTTTTCAAATGGCTGTTATTTTCAAAATATTGTGATTCTGTCGCACTGTGCTGTGCCGCTAGGACTCTGTCAATTTGCTTTAGTTTTTTCTTCAGTCAAGAAGAATAAGTACAAAAAAATAAAAGATCGTACAAAAAGAAAAAAAAATCAGGAATTAATTATATATAAATTGTACGTTATTATGCATGATCATTTCATTTATGTATGCAAAGGTGGTTAAAAGTGCCTCATATACATTTTTTTGCTCCTGCAGTTAAATTCGCGCTTCGCCGCCCATATATTTTCGAAGTGTCTATCTCTTGCGCGAATGTCTTATTCATTAGAGATATGATTCGATTTTCGGCTTTCCAATACACTTATTGAATTACAATTAAAAAAATTTTATTTTGTCTAGCTTCCTTTATCAGAATTTACGGGATATTGAAGTTAATATATTTGCCTCTTTTATTAAACTTAAAGAATCATAGAAAGCTTTTCTATATTATATGATTGTGGTTTCACCGATTAAAGAAACTAAATTTCTTTTAATAAATTAAAAAATATATAAGTCCAGAAGGCCCACTACGCAATAACTATTTCCAAAGCTAGGAAAGGGGAAAAACGGACCGATCTTAATAAAATCAAAACAAATGTAGATATTTATTTAGAAGTTGCAACAGGGTACGTATGTTTAAAATTTAAAGTGGTTAAGAAGGGGTAGGAAAATAATGCTTGATTTGAAATGTAGATAAGTCATGATTCATTAGATCTAATCCATCCACTTAATACATAAAAAACGATAATTAATGACAAAATTTTTATTTTTTATGATTTAAAAGAGACACAAAATTTTTTTACATTTGCATAAGATATTTTTTTCGCCACTGAATTCTGAATAATTCAGAAACTGTTAAGCAGAAACAAAAATTGTGTTCAAATAACTTGAAAACAAAGTTTATTGCGAATCGTCTGGTAATTTATCGAAATCAGATCTCCGTTTTCGAGTTAGGGCAAAAGCGTATTCCGTACTCATCCTGTTTTTGCTGAAGGCAGGAAGTGGTGAAAACATGACGGTAGATAAAAAATGGTATAATAAAGAGATCTGCAATGTTATTGCATGCTTTGTTTTGTGGGCTTAAAATTAGTGCAGAAATTTTTATTTAAAATAAAAACTGATAAAAAAAGGCATTATCTCCAAAGATATCTAAATGTTGTATACAATAGTTTATTTTCAAGGTCGGATCCATTTAAAACTGACCAACTTTCTTAATTTACATTTTTTAAATTATTTTTAATTTTAATTTTTTTTTTAAATTTATTTTTAATCTTTCGTATCTTTTGAAAAGGTTGTTGTGAAATTATTTTAAAATGACCAGACCAAGGATTGACGATGATGAAAAACAAGCAGTGCCAACGACTTCGCCTGTGTGTCTTTTCTAATTTTCTTAAAATTCGAATTTATACAAATACATATTTTTTGTATTGTATTTATTGTAAACAGTATTAAAAACATTCCATTTACAAAAACAAAACATACTGACAACCATTATACCGGTAAAATTTGGTGCTTTCAAACTTGTATCTATATTTTCTTTATGAAATGTCTTGTTTTTACGAAAAAAAAGTATTTTATATTTGAATCAAAGTTCAAAGGGTTCTCAAGGTTCTCACGAAATTTTATTCAAATCCATCTAGCAGTTTTTACGTAATGCGAACATAGACAGACAGTACAACAGACAGACAAAAAAAAAATAAAATATAGGTATTTTGTATTCCATATCGAATACTTTCTATGCCAACATTAAAATTTGCAACAAATATTTCATGTGCAGAAATTACCCCGTTACTGTTTTATTTATTTTTTCAACGTTACAATAACAATTATTATAAAAAGAGAAAAAGTCAGGAATTAAAAGAAAAGATTATGGTATTTAACTAAGCCACCAGTGTTTACTAATATTTATATATGGAAATATGTTCATTCTGCCAGCGTCTAATTTTTCTTGTTTTTTTTTGGAAACCGTCCGCGTAAATTTGAAAAAATAATTTTTCTTAATAAAAGTTAATTTAAAACTTAAACCAACGCCGAAAAAGTAAATTTTAATTGATTTATGAAGATCACTTATTTAAACCCTGGCTGGGAATAAAATTAAAAATAATTTAAAAACACGCAAGGCTCAGCGCATATATACTCATACCTAACTCATCAACAGTTGATATGATACTGGAACAGCATTTATAATATTGTGAGAAAACAAGTATGACTTATCAAAAATAAAATTTGCATTTCGTGACTATACCGAAGATGTAGTACAAAATTGCAACAAATGTACAAGACGTGTTGTAGAGAAGACAACAAAGAAATGCTTTGAGTTGTGTGTGAATTTCGTCCAACCAAATTAGTATTGATTAGTTGGTTAAATGGATGATATTTACAATATACGCAAATCAAGGTGTTGGATGCAAAGAATGCTGATGATGGATTTGGCGGTCCTGAAAATGCGGCATTACATTCTGCCAGCGTCAAATTTTTCTTGTTTTCTTTGGAAAACGTCTGCGTACGTTTGAAAAAATAATTTTTCTTAATAAAAGTTAAATTAAAAAATGAACCAAGGCCGAAAAAGTAAATTTTAATTGATTTAAAAATTTAAAATATTAATATTTATGCAAATTTCAGAGATTTTACTTATGTTTGGGAGCAAACTTATGGCTCTCAGATTTTCGGACTGCTGGTGTCCTTGTCTTTTTTGGGCAATATGAGTTGTTAAGCATATTGTTTAATAACGTGCAGTAATCAAGCATTAATACCTCAGGGATATTTTTTATTACTATATTTGGAATGGTATCAACACCAGACGATCATTTATTTTAAAAACTTTTAAAAATACAGAAAATTTTTTCCTGTGTAAGAAAAAAGTTATCTGCTTGTGAAGCACTTATTTGATTTGCCATTTTATCTGATTTAAAGGTAGTTAAACATGACTGGTTATATTCATAACTAGATTTTTCTGTTAAAAATCTGTTGAAACAATCGTCAACATCAACCTGTAAATTATTATTCTTATCAATCTCTTTAAATGAATGGGTCTTTTTGATATATGTTCCCATTACATCTAAAATTTGCTGTTGTTCTCTTACAATAAAATTATCATTATCACTCTCTGTATTTAGAGGATTTACGCCAACATTACTTAATGGTTCACTTCTTTGCAGCTAATTTTCGTCAAATCTATATCTACATATGTGAAGAATCTTTTTTATCTAAGTTTATCTTTATAACAACTATTAACTAATACACTTATTACTTTCTTAATTAATTTTAGTTTTGTTTTGTAATAATTAAGTTCATAATCAAAATTCAAATCTATTATGCTTCTTTATTATAGTTAAAATTTTCCATTTTTTCATTTGTAGCATCTTTATAATTGAATTTACAAATTTATTTATTGTGTCACTAATTTTGAATTTTGGGACTATTTTGTTTATAGAATTATAATGACATCGTTTAATTTATTTAAATAATAATCAATTTCAGAGTTTGAGAGATCTCTTGTGACAGGGATGGGATCAGTGTTTTTGTGTATATTAAAAATATTTTTTTTTTGATTTTGTTTCAATTGGCTTTTTTGTAATTGAATTGAGGATTGGGAGAATTAACAACCAAAGAAAAAGGGTGATCATTTGTATCATTTAAAAGTTCAATTAGTAAGGCGTTATGATCACTATCATAATCGAGGGATTTGAGAGAGTTAAAAGTATTATTAATTCTGAGAAATGGGAGGTGCGAGTCTGCTAAACACAAATCTAAATACGAACCACATATTAGACAGGTGGGGGTGGTGGAAGCATAAATGCTACCCGCCATTAAATAATATATATTTGGATTTTGTAAATTCAGGGTATTAAAAACAGAGTTTAGATCGGATATAAAAAATTGGTGTTATTTCCTGAGCGGTTATAAGAGGATATAATATATAGAGTTTTGTTAGTCAGTAAAGGAATTTTTTAACGTAATTTTTGAATTTTATATCTTTTTTTATCAAAATAGCAGAACCACCACCTCTAGAGGCCTACCTTTACGTTTTAGTTCATAATTATATATAGTTTATGTTTCGCATTTAGTTTTGTTTCATTTAGAAAACTATATCTGGATTACGCAAATTTATAAAATTCCCTAACTCATATCTTCTACTAAGCTTTATAATAGAATTTACATTAATTTCAATTAGTTTAAGGTTTTTTACAGTTGATTCTTCCATTTTAATTCAACATTGAAAATATAGTATCTATTCTACTTGTTTGTAGTTGTAGCTGTTTATTTAGATTTATTAGTTGGATAGATAAATTCTGCATAGTATTGTTAAGTTGTTCCAACATTTGTTGAACGGAGTTAGCGCTGCTAGTGCTTTGTTGGTTGTTCTTCAAAACGTTTACAAAACTCATAGAATGGGTCATGTTTAGGGGTTTGTTCGCTGTTCTTTTTTCAGAGAAACTTTGTTTGTCTCGGAGCCTTTGCTGCATCTCCTTATACTTCTTGCATCCACGGTATGATGCTGGGTGGACATACTTATGGCAAAGTACGCAAAATAATTTTTCTCTTTCATTTTCCGACTCTTTTTCTTGTTCGCCAATATTGTGCATTTAATCACATTTTACACATCTCGGCTGCAAAAAGCAGTTTGAAGCGCTTTGACAAAAACTCTGGCATTTCCTACATTGTGGAATTTCTGACTTCCTTAGAGGTTCCCATCGTAGACATCGATGGAAAAGTCCATTTAAAGATTTAAGTTCATTAAGTCTGCTTTCGCCGCTAACTTGAATCAAATATATGGGGAGACTAACTTTTAAAATTTTAAAATTATCATTGTTATACATACAAAGTTCTTGATAGCTCTCATCAGCGTTCAAGTTAGCACTGAGACCTTTTAAAAGAAAAGTTTAATTTTTTAAACTTTTAGGTGTAAAAGTGAAAAATTCAGTTTTTGTTTTTTGAAGATAAGCTTTGGTACGTACGTAATCATCAACAGATGACATGAATATTGACGTTTTTTTTATTTTGAGTTCTTTGATTTTAAAATTTTTGATTTCCAAACCTTTTTCGATAAATTGTATTAATTCATTAGGAACAACATTAAATATATTAAGTGGAGGAATTTTTTTTATTTTTATTTTGATCTTGTTTTGTTATGTTTTCACTATTTGACTTTGAGATGTTGTTGGTTCATGATCACTTACATGTTTTTGGAATTTACTTAAATATTCTTTATTGCAATGTTTGTCATTGTCCAGAATAGCATAATAATTATTCTTTAACTGTTTACTGATTGTGTCATATTGTGTTTTACTTTTTCTTTTTCTTTCATTTATAGAATTATCATTATTGATTTTATTAGATAAGTCTAAGATATTATTATTGTCATTATTTATATTTGAGTTTAAAACATTATGTTCACTCATTACTTTTATTTTTTCGATTTTATAAGCGTCTCTGTCTCTTGTGTGAAATTGTTGTTATAAAAAACTTAAAAACGCAATACGTCCGTTTATCATGACAATCACGATTGAACTCCCGTTACTGTTTTATTGTATGTATAGATGTATAGATCAGGAAACCGACTCAATAAAAGTCCAAATCTGTGCATTGTGGTATAAATCCAGTGTATATACCCGTTTACTAAATTTCTTAATTTTTTCCTGAGTATACTACTTTCAAGTTGAAAAACCCTAGGTAATTAGTTACACTGACCGAAAATCGTTTAAGAAATAAAATCTATCTTATTTTATAGTTAGATACTGTTCGTTATGCCTTGTCTCGGTTACCTTGACAGCGTAGCTCAACTACAGAATGGTGTCTAGAATCCCTTCATTAACCAGTGCATGCCAATCGTAGCACCGACTAAATTAATCCTACTAAAGATACTTCCTTGGAGTACATTTTAGTTAAAAAAATTTTTTTTTAAAGACGCACCTTCAATCGCTCACTAGAGAGCCCAGCAGTTACGAAAATCCTCCTTACCCTATCAACCAGTGTGCGACCAATATCCGCCGCTTCAATCCACAGCTTCTCTTCACTTCCTAATGCCTGCTAGAATTAAAGATTAGGTAAAATGTGATGCTCTTAGCCTTCGTGATACTACCTCTCTAACGAAACAGTTAATCTTTGAGGTCTAACTACTTCCATAGCAAAACATTGTGCAAAAAATATAATTTATAATGGCTAAAAATCTAGTTTTAAATAACAACAAGTAATAGTGCTATATACAGCTATGACGATTCTTTTATACCTTTCACATTGTTTGTAAATCTAGCTTGATTCAAAAAAAAAAAAAAAAAAAAAAAAAAACAAATAAAGGGGTGACAGAGGATTCAAAAATAGTAAAAATTAGTAACGATATAAAATTTTACATAAAAATGTTATCAGTTCAGGTCAAGCACTTAAAAAAAATTAGTATTTTCTGAAAGATCTCTTCAAAAGCTTTAAAATTATGCCCATATTGATGTCTTTGAAAGTATGCTAGACAATTGTACTTTTCTATAAAAAGTTCAGAGGCCCAGAACTCGCAAAATAGAGGCGAGTGCCAATTTTTTTACTTGGTATTTTTCTTATTTTTATTAATCCCTATCACCCACATGTTTGTTTTTTTTCTAATGATGTTACTTAATTGTTCGAAATTATATGGAAAATTAGAGACAGGCGTGGTGTTTTGCCCGTGCCCCGAAGGACATGGACAGATCTTGCTGATTTATAATATCAAAATTTTTTAAACTATGTCCGATCTATTGGCGTACTTAAATTTCTCTAGCTAATCTAGTATAGTGCCTTGGCAAAGTTAATTTCAACACTAACGTGGACGGACAGACAGAACTAAGAATATGTATGTATTTTATAAGGTCGGAAATGGATGTTGTAGAAATACCAAATGGAATAATAAACATAGATATACCACTTTTCCACTTTCTGTGGTATTATATTCCCTTCTAGGTTATTGAACTAACAAAAAAAAAAAAAAAACTATGGGGAGGCAGAGAATTAAAAATAAGAAAGATAGATTTAACTATTCCCTGAAAGATCTCTTCAAAAGCTTTTAAACGATACCCATATTGATATCTTAAAAAATATGGTGCACAATCGTACGTTTTTTCGAAAAGCTCAGAGGCCAATAACTCGGAAAATATGGGCGAGCGCCAATTTGATATAGCAGGCGTTTTGTTTTCCCCACTGCCTCGAAGGATATGTCTGACCGATGGCATATTTAAATTTTCTCTAGCTCATTCAACGCCTTGGCAAAGTTGACTTCAAACATGTACACACAGACGGACAGCGCTTAATCAACTTCGCTATGCATAAGATCTCAGAATATATATTTATACTTTTTGGGGCCGGAAATGGATATCGTAGAAATAACAAGCGGAATGACAAACTTAAATATACCTTTTTCCATCCGTGGTGAAGGTTATAAAAATATTATTCAGATGAGCATTATTCTAATCGTGATAAGTATTATTCGTAAAAAAATATTCGCCTACCTATGCTTCAATAAATAAATAAATGTCAAACCCAAAACAATAATATAAAATAAATATTCGCTAAGCGCACAAAGTAGTTGTTATTGTTCCGTACCCTGTGGTCAAACGTAGCCCTATTTATATTTCTACAATGTCGTTTCGTCTGTCACAGATTTTTAAAACCGTTATAGCTAGTCACTTGGAGGGCCGCTACTGATAATAAAATACAGTTAAAGCTAAATAAAAGGAAACCATAGAATTAAGCCTTGTCTTTTAACCCCGTTATACACAGGCACTTAAAATTTGCATAAAAGCACGTTATGTTTATTTTTAGCGTTTTTAGTGTACTTTTTATTGATTTTTTACTTCGCAGGCGATTTATTACTGTAGAAAAGAATTGAAGAAGGAGGGTGCTGTATTCTGAAAAACTTTAATATACATAAAAAAGTTGGAAGTGTTAGAATTGGTAGCGACTTTGTTAAGAACACAGAATAGCAAATCGTAACAGGTTAGAGCAAACTTACACAACGAAATTTTTCATGAAACTAGTTTGATGATTTTTTTCTAGGCAAATTGCATGGCTTAAAGTTTTTACACTTGTTTCGTGTACATTATGTTGTTTGTGTATTATTTAAAATGAAATAAACAAGTACAATAACAAATATCAAATTAAAAGCGAAATGTACAATACTGATGGTAGAACTAATTTCATCGATTAGAGATGCGATTAAAAAAATGTCATAAAAATTTCTGTTGTTGTAAAAAAATAATAACAGTAGCTTGTGTCAGCGACAAGCACATCCAAAAATTGCTTAACGCGTCTATTAATTTTTAAAATGAAAATAACGATAACATACAGTTTTCTTTACATGTTCCTATATTCAAAAATGCTAAGAAATAAAAATGTATTTTTGTAATTCTAAAATGGCATATAAAAGCTTTTAAGGATTCAGAATAGCAACGCTGTATTTTGTACCTAAAAAGAAATAAATAGCAGAAATAATACTTCTCACGAAAGCATTCTTTACGAGAGTTTGAGCACCATTCAGTATAAGATACCCGAGAACAAAGAACTTGCTGTTATACGTACATTGGCAAGAAATTCTTTTTATTTCAAAAAGAAAAACGTATATTTAATCAAATACTAAAATACTAATAAAAAAGGCGTAGAGCTATGAATTTTTAAAGTTAAACTTGATATTTTTATAAGTTACTTTTTTACTGTTTTAATCGTTGTGCTCTTATACTGGAATATTTGCTTTTCTATTGTCAAAATGCTTTTAAGTTTTTAGAACTAAATTTTTTCCAAATGTGTGGAGGGTGGCACACATGTGTTTTTTTCAATAAGGATGAGCATTGTCTCTTGTCCTGCGTTAAAAATTAACTCATATGAGTATATTTTTTACTCATATGTACATATGTGTGTGTGCAGTGTAATCATACATGTGAGAAAAGTAAACAAGATAACACAAATTATAAAGAAATGTTCGTGATGATGAGAAATACTTAACTCGGAGCAAAACGTTGCAAAACAAGAAGTAAAAATATAATTATATACAAAATGTAATAGAAAAGAAAAATATCAATAATATGTCTAAAGGTATCAACGAAAATTTTATATTTTTCTTTTAAATCTTTCAAGGCTGTGGTATATCGCGAAAGAAGATTGTGTACAAGAAAGTCAATTTAACTAATATAATAAATAAAAAAAATATAAAAACAAAAATTTTCCTATATTTTAAGATTTTTTTATTGATTTTAAAATTAAAAAAAAGAACTATTTTACTGTGCTGTTTTTTCTCGTCATAGAGTCGTTTTGGGAGTGATAAATGTTTAACAAACTAGTAGATTTATTTTTTTAATTAAAACATTTAATTAAAAATCTTAATGCAGGTTGTGATTTAAACAGTTTAACAGTGAAAACCTTAAAAAGTACATGATTAGCTTGGAATGGTAAAAAAATTAATGTAGTTTTTAAAAAAAAGCGTTAAATAATTTACTTATTATTAATTTATGTTGAATCCAAACAAACACTAATTGAAAACATAGTACTTTTATCATTTGATATCAAAGGTTGTTCAATGAGAAAGGTGTGTTTGCTAGATGTGGCTGAGTGTACGTATACGCCTGTATATGTTTTTGTTTGTACGGTTTTATTGTAAGTATGTACATATATAGAAAATAAATGAAAGTTATTGGCGGTTTTTCGGTAACATTACTTTAATATCCGCAAGGGCAAGGAGTCACAGTCAGTTAAAGATCTACAATTTATTTGCTCTTCGACGTTTCAAAGGACTTTTGTAGAAATTCTAAAATACTTATTGCCTTCACTAAGTGTACTAAAGGTTATCATTAAGGTTGAAACATATTTTTAAAAACTTATATAAACAAGATTTCTAGTAGTTCTTTCGATAAACGATATTAATATTTTCTTGCATTAATATGACACAATTTTTTTCTTAACAATATTTATAACTAACATTTTATATTTTCCTCGATTTCTGACTTTGTACAGGAGTGATCTGACCTGCTATAGAAAATAAATAACAAACAACAACAACACACTAAATTTTTAAGACTGTAGTTTTTGCTCTTCTTTAAAAATTATAACAAACAGTTGATTAAAATGGTAGGTGCCATACGATTTATGTTTCTTTTAATTATTTAATTTACATTAAGTATATGAGTTGAGAATATGGTAACCTAATTCTTATTAAATTTTAGCACAGGTTTAGCTACACATATAATAAAACAGTAACGCGTTCATTTCTGTAAATGAAATGTTCTTTTTTTTTAATTTTTATGTTGGTATAGAAAGAAATCGAAATGGAATGCAAGACGCATATTTTTGAAATTTTTGTCTGCAGTCTGCCTGTGTTCGCATCACGTAAAAGCTGCTGGATAGATTTGAGTAAAATTTTGTATGAAGGCTTCTAATTTAAATAAAGAATACTTTTTTTGAAAAAAGAAAATAAATCACTTCGTAGAGAAAATAGAGTTACAAATGTGAAAGTACCCAATTTTCCCGTCATAATGGTACCACAGCAGTTATCAGCACATTATTTTTTTTTAAATGGAAAATTTTTAACACTGTCTACGGAACTCTGAAATAAATAGGTAAAAACATGTTTTCTTAATTTGCGGTTGTAAAAGCCACGCCTTAACTAAAAACCCAATATTAATTCGGTAAAATTAAAGTGTTTAAAATAGAATAATTGACTTCAGTTACTTATTTTTATCCAGCAGCAAATTAATAAAGTTTGCTGTATTTGACTTTTGAATTTGAAGCGCCAAAATTTTTTTAAGCTTATAATTAAATTTATACTCAAAGAAGTTCGCAAGACTTTTTAATATACATATACGAGTAGACACAAACATAACAAAAAAGATTATACTTATTAATGAGCACAGTCTAACAAGAAACATACACACAAATTTACATGTTTACACATAAAAAGCTGCATTACCATTTGGACTTTGTTATACACAAATGTATTGGTAAAGCAGAAGCTTCTTTTAGATGGAATTTTGTTTTGTCAGGAAGTCAGACATTCGGCATTAAATTCAACACTATCCACCAGCCAGCCATCGCTATTAAGTAGAAGGTGGTTTACCCTTGCATTTGCTCATATAACAGCATTGGCTACTATCTATTCAGGGCTGTTCTAGGGGATTGCGAATCTAATATTTACATTGCTAACTTTTTTTTTCTTTTTTTAATGCTACAGCTTCCGGCTGTTATATAAATTTCTTCTTTCCATAACATAAAAAATATACTGCATAATAAGAAAAAACTAAATAATCATTGTCTTGAACTAAAAGTGTAGCTACTATCGGCACTGTGGATACTTTTTAACAAAGAGTTACATAATTAATTTTACGAAAAGAAAAAATTATTTATTATTAAAAAAGTATTTTAAAATAAAGCCTGATGTTTCAGAAGAACGACGTAGAGAAAGCTAAATCCCAAAAATGTGTATTTTATATAATTCAAGCTAATCCCTTTCTTTACAGTTAAACATTTCGTTGCCTTACATGTGATCCATTTTTTCACTTTTTATATCTTGTTGCTTTAGTGACTTCTGGGGGGACGTCATAAATAAATCAAACGTATATACGAAGGCAACTTAATATAATACCAACTTGATAGTTCCTTTCACAGTGAAAAAATAAAAAGATATTTATTTTTAAAATATTCTTAAGAAAACAAAAGTTGAGAAAATAAAACTAGTAAAGACTAAAACCATTCAAATTGGAAAAAATGCCATGAAAAATATGAGCAAAATTGTAAAGAATGAAAATTGTAAAAATCCAACAATCGAAAATCAATAAAAAATCGATAAAAATTGGAGACAAACTTAAAACTGAAAAGACAAAACTCCAAAACTCTAATTATTTTAAAAAAAGTAACAAAATTGCAAAAATAATTAGTCGCACGATATCAAAAAAATTTGTAAATGATAAATTAGTATCGGTTAATATTAAATCACAATAATAATAATAAAAAAGTGCCTTAAAAGAAAGATATAAAAGCAAAAATGATCTGCCATAAAAACAGATCTTAAATCCTGTTTAAAAATATATTATCTCAAAAATTTCCACCTGATGCCAATTAAAAAATTAAAATTAAATTCCCATTCAGCAGTAGCAGTTCAATGCTTTTTGTATTATATTCAAAAAAATTATCACAAATTTTTACATCTACTTCGAGAAATTATCTACAGGTCGTTTTGGTAATATGCGTGAAAATGGATATTTTAACTAATTTTTTTTAAATGCTAACTCTTAATTTTTAAAAAATTTGTATGAAGTAAACATAAAATTCGTCATGACTAAATGCAAAAAAACTTTATGAAATCAAACAAAACGGTTTTTGAGAAGAAAATATTCCAGAAAAAACAATACATCTAAGAAAACAACACAGAAAGTAAGAACTTAAGCATTCTAAAAGATTTGCAAAGATATTTAAAAAAAGTATTTGAAATAAATTGTCTGTTTAACATCCTTTTCACATGGAAACAATTTTTGCATGCCTGTTTTTTAACTTAATTTACTCCTACTTCCACCGAAGCAAAACATTTTTCATTTCCTTTATATTCTTGGTTACTTTCCCGTTTTTGTTTTTTATTGTTGATTTTTTGTTGCTTTGTTTTACTATTTTTTTTTAATGTTGGCCAGACTGAATTATTTTAATACCCTCTAACGTTAGTGTTTAAAAGTGGAAGGCAGAAAAACTTAATATTTGAACATAATTATAAATGTTGTTTTTTTTAAAGAAAAGCATAAGGGGTGCAAGAATACTTAAGTTTTCTATAAAGCAAAAAAAGGTTGCAAATGAAAAATAATCATGCAAAACACATAAATTTAAAAACATTTGTTCAATTAATCTATACGTCGTTTATTCGAATATTAAGTCGAAATGCACAAATAAATTTTTTTGAAACTTTTGAAATTATATGGGCAATTTATTGCATTCCTACACAAAAAAAAAATACGATAAATTAAGAAACCTTTCCACACAACAAACGTATAACATATTCTCATACGACAATTTGACTTAAGAATTTTACAATAACAAACGCAAAAAAACGGGAGTAAAAAATACAAAATCTTCTACTCTTATTATATTCTTAAGCCTAATTTCCACAATTTTAAGACAATGCATGTAAAATAATAAGTTACGAAAAACTAGAGAGAGAAATTAGTTTTCATATGTTAGTTTTTTTGCGTAAAAATTACTTCTCATTTACTCAACTGCCACTTTTCTCGAATATGTGCCCTTATGTCTTTTCGTTACATTTCTTACAAAGTTTCGTTCAATTATTATATAGAACTTTGAATATCTATTTATTTAATCTTATAAGTCTTCTTTATAATATATTTAATGAATGTTTTTTCTACAGGTGTAAAAATATTTCTTGAATGTGTTTTTGTAATTAAATTTTTTTTTTTTACATGATACATTAAATTTTTGTTATTTGTGATAAATAAGAAAAAAAATTTAGTTACTACATATATTTAATTTTAAATAAATTGCCATCGGCTCTTAATGGGTTAAGCATTTTTTAAAATTTTTTGTCTTTCCTTGAAGATCTCTTCAAAAGCTTTAAAGTGAAACCATATTGATATTTTTAAAATTTTGAAAATTTCAAAGGCCCGTAACTTACAAAAATATGGGCGAGTGCCAATTTTTTCACTGGATGCTTTTTTTCTTAATTTTTAATTGTCTTTCGCCCTATATATATTTTTTTTATTGGAATTGTTTCATTGTTCCAAATGATGGAAAAAAATTAGAGCTTGGCGTGGTGTTTTGCCCGCTGCCTCGAAGGACATGGACCGATCATGCAGATTTCCAATAGCACGTCTTTCAATACTTTGTCTAATCGATTGGCGTATTTAAATTTTCGCAAGCTGATCTATTGCCTCGGCAAACTTGATTTCAACACTTACACGGTATGTCAGACATACATCGGTCCGCTATGCATAAGAAGTCAGACGTTGTCCCCGTAGGTGAACATTTGCTGACACAATAAAACAAAATTTGTTTAAATTCTAAGCTTTAGTCTTTCAAAAATTTTTCCATATACTCGTACAACAAATTATAACCATTAGGGCACCCTTTAATTTCTAATTTTAAATATTTATACTTGTTATTATAATTGATATAGTAATGGACATTCTGTCTAATTTTGAAGAGTTTGTCTGTAACGGTCTCAAAAATAGAGCCATAAAAGTCAAGTTACATCAGTTACAGGGACATCCTTCAGTTTCAAGTTTGCTACTTGTTATAGCAGACTTAGCAATACAGATTCTGTGAAAATTTCAATCAACTGTCTACAACTTATCAACAGCTTGGTCATATACATACATCAAATAACAGTAACTATTGTAAGACCCCATAATTTGTAATTTTAAATATGGGGTCGGAAATTGATATTGTAGAAATAAAATGGGAATGACAAATCTTGTTATAACCTTTTTCCACTTTTTGTGGTGAAGGGTATAAAAATTAAGGGTTGTTTCCATAGGTGACGTAAATTGGCTTATATGGGTTTGTCTTTTAAACCGTTACAGACAAACTCTTGAAAGTTAGACAGAACATCGATTACTATGACTGTTATAATAAGTATAATTATTCAAAATTGTAAATTAAAGGGTGCCCCAACAGTTTATTTAATTTTATGTATATAGCCTACTCTTAAACGGTAGTAGACAGACGGTTGAAAATTACAAAGAACTTGTTTTGCTAAATCTACTTTAACAACAATTATACAATTTTGACTGAAATCAAAGGCTGTCCTGATAGTTGAGGTATTTTAATGTATGTTGGAAAACTCTTTACACGTTTTAAATAGATAGCTGAAATTTACAAGAAACTTGCATTGTTAAGTCCAGTAATAATGTAATTTAACCTATATAGCACTATCTTTTGAACTGTACATGATATGTACATGATATGTACAAATACTTGAAAATTAGACAAAATTTTACATTACTTTGTCTGATATAGTAAGAAGTATAATTATTTAAATTATTAACTTATAAGTTGAAAAAAATGCTTGATATGTATTAGTATGTTACTATAGCATGATGATTTTGTATAGAAAAATATTCCCCTATAGCTTATAAAATCCTATGTATATCCTTTCTTTTCAAGATTGATAAGCGAAATTTTACAATGTTAATATTACTTTGTCTACAACTACTACTACAAAAACTAAAGGGCGTGCGTAGACATAATATTGTTTGATGTATATAGTGATCTTTTTTGAGCCTTTATAGACAAACAATCAAAATTGCACAGAATGTGTATTACTCTGTTTGCTATAACAAAAATTATTAAATTTAACAATTATTAACAATTGACATTGTCCCCGTAGGTGAACATTTGCTGACACAATAAAACAAAGGTACGGTCACATTTGGCAAACATTTGCCTCAAATTTGTTTGCTCTTGTTTGTCCTAAATTTTTTGAAAACAATAAAAAATTTGTTTTGTGGTCACACTACGCACAGTTATTTGCCTATTTTTGTTTGTTCAAACAGTTGTAAAATAATGACAAATAAAATATGGGCAAACATGTTTGATGTGCGGTCACACTTAAATAAATATTTTCCTTAAAAATATGTTTGATCAAACTGTAAAAAAACATAAATTTATTTGCCTTGAAACTAATACAGATGGGATGTCTTCATTGGCATTTAATTTCTTCAGCATTATTACGAAATAATTCGAAGAAAATATTTAAAATATTATTGAATTGTTAAAAAACTAATAACAAATCGTAAAAAATGATTGCTCATATTAAGTTTAAATTTGCAGTACAATATAAGTTGAAAAAAAAAACAAACAAAAACCATTTGAGATGGGTACAAAAATAAACAACTGAAGGAAAATCTATCCTATCTAGGCAAACTTTATGCGCTTCCTTTTTAAAGTACCAAAGGTAAAATTTACAGATTTTGATATAAAAAGGAAATATCCACCGCTGATGGCAATAAGCTATAAAAATTAGACAAGTAATGGAGGCTGGAATGATATTTATATATGTACACACATGTATAATGTATACAGATTACAATCAAAATAATTATTGTACATAATGGCAATATTAGAAGAAAATTTATAATGAATAACTCCCACGTATGAAAGTCACAAGTAAACAAAGTGATGCAAAAATTTTAAATTTTTCATCTTTCAGGCTATAAAGAAGCACTAATAGTTGTTCTCAGGGAAGAGAACAATAAAAGAAAAAACCTTAATGGAAGTTAGATTCCACTTCTAAATAAAAATTTGTATTATGCATTCATTACATCTTTTTAGTTAAAATTTCTACAAATTTTTATTTAATTTAATATAATTTTCAATCTACAGCTGTTGATTTGTTTATTTTATATAAGTGTAGACAAATAGTATTTTTTAAGTCGCTTAAATAAAACGACAATTTGACGAAGAATCAAACTGTAACTGCCGTGTTCATTAAATACTAAAATAGTTTTAAAATGTATTTTATGACAAATTTGCAATGTTTTTTTTATGAATATGGCAGTATATATACAACATTTTGGACAATTTCCAATTTCGGAAGATAGAAGAAAAACACTTGAATCTCAACGGGGTTTTTAAAAACTGTTGCGTAATTACTTACAATTAAACGCCTTTATATGTATTAATGAAAAATTCAGTTCACATTCAGACGTAAAACAAGTCCTAAGACTTATGGAACACATCTCTTTTTATTGCAAATCGAAAATTTTGGAAGAGTAATTTAGGTGCTTAAAATGGATTATCACTAAAGTTATTAAGCACTGTTAGGAGTGTTGTGGACTAGGCTATGGATTCTTAGCTTTGTTCCCACGCATCGGGTGATACTTGTTTTTGTTCTGCGTACAGCCGACTTTTTTTTTTTGCTCTTTATGCAGTTTAAAAGGTTTGTAAATTTAATTTAAAGTTGAATTATTGGAATGTATAATTTAGGTTAGTTAAATTCAAGGTTATGCAATGTAAACTAATCGATATTGTTCATTAAAGTCAAAGCACGTGGCTGGTCTTATTTAATCTCATTAATAAGAATTTTAAAACAACATAAATACATTTATCTATAATCAGAGCTTTGTGTTCAGAAGTATAACAACATACACAGTCCAATCATGAATGTTCTCACGGAATTTCTTTCTCGAGATAAGATTCCTCCAATTATAAATTCCCTGGCCACAAAAAATTTGAAGTGAGCTATTTTGCTTTTTTACATATAATTTCTCTTTCATAATACATACTTTTTTCCCCGAAATTTTTTCACTTTCCGCAGGCAATAAAAAGGGGACGTAGTTTCTGTTTATAATTGGGTTAATAGTTTATAACTACAAATCTCTATAATTTTCGAACTTATAGCTTTTAACAGGATTACTTGTCATAGCTAGAAGTAAGGAAAATTTTGTTTTAGTCTAGTCTAACATAACATTTCAAAATAAAAACAAGAGTTACTTTTGAAACTCTTTTTTTCGAGTAATATATCCCCAAAATTTTATATATTATATATAATAGAGGATATTATAGCAAGCGTAATATATGTTTCGAAAATAAACGATCTATTTTTGACCAGGAAATTTTTGTTGTAAAATAAACTTTTTTTTTAAATGTTAATGTAATATGCCAATATTTATCAAAAATTTTATAAAAGATAATTTGCTACAAAATATTTTTCAAAGTTATTTTAATTTTTTTTTTATGAATATGGCGAAATTTAAATTGGGATATAAAGTCCTCCAGTTTTTAAAAAACTATTTTTTTTTAATAATATATGTATTTCCGATTTCGGAAGATAAAAAATAAACTGTTTGTATCTCACCGGGGTTTTTAAAAACTATAACGTGGAATGGAACAATTTTTTTTACGTAAAATTTTGAAACCGTTTTCCTTTCTAAAGCGAAAATGTCAAAATAAACCAAATTTTATATAAAAACTTTAGTTATATATAACTAGAAAAGCATACGTTTCCTTTAAGTTTTCATTTAGCTTTTCTTTTAAAAATTGCATTTCATTATTACTATTTCTTGTAATTTTGCGCGATTTTTCCCGAAACTTAATTATTTAGTTTAAATACTTAGCAACATTAATGATACATCTGTTGTTTGCTTGTGTTTTTTCTTACAAATATTTTGTAAGAACAAATATTTGTTTGCCTAAAAATGAGTCAAATATTTGCTGTCGAGCGGTCACAATATGTTCACATTAGAAGCATTTTTGTTTGCAGGAAAATAATTTTATTTGCCCGAAATCAGCTGTGGTGGTGTTTGCTCCTAATAAATATTTTGTGGTCAGACTACGGCAAGCAAATATTTGACGATTTCGGGCAAATGTTTGTCAAGTGTGACCGTACCTTTAGTGTTTAAAAAAAATTTCCATATACAACAAATTAAAACCATTAGGGCACCCTTTAATTTCTAATTTTAAATATTTATACTTGTTATTATAACTGATATAGTAATGGACATTCTGTCTAATTTTGAAGAGTTTGTCTGTAACGGTCTCAAAAATAGGGCCATAAAAGTCAAATTACATCAGTTACAGGGACATCCTTCAGTTTCAAGTTTGCTACTTATTATAGCAGACTTAGCAATAAAGATTCTGTGCAAATTTCAACCAACTGTCTACAATTGATCAACAGCTTGGTCATATACATACATCAAATAACAGTAACTATTGTAAGACCCCATAATTTGTAATTTTAAATAGTTTTACTTCTTAATATACCAGACAAAGTAGTGGACATTCTGTTTAATTTCAAGTGTTTGAACATAACGGCTTAAACGATAGGGGCATATAGGTCAATTACTTCAAATATGGAAACAGCGTTTAATATTAATTCAAATTTTATTCTTGTTGCTAGAGCAGTTCAAAAGCTTGGACACATGCATCAAATTACATTAACTATTGGGACACCTTTTAATTTATAATTTCGAATGTTTATACTTGCTTTTATAATGGTCATAGTAATAGACATCCTATCCAATTTTCACGTGTTTGTCTATAACGGTTTAGAAGATAGGCGCATATAAGTCAATTTATGTCACTTATGGGATCATTCTTTCATTTTTGGACTTAGTTTTGTATTACTTTTTGCTGTTGAGAGCTGTAGTACTACACATTTTTTTAATTTTAAAGAAGTACGCTTTACATTTCATAATACACTTAAAAAAATGTTTGTTGCATGGACGCCCCTTAATTTTTAATATTATGAACTGGTTTTAAAACGAGACTAAAAATTAACAAAATTTTACAAAATCGGTTCAGAAATTGTTAAGTTCTTCAGGTACAAATACAAAAAAAAGCAACATTCTGTCGAATTAATAACCTCCTTCTTTTTTTTAAGGTTGGCTAAAAATATATAAGCAATCAGTGCTCGGAATCCATACCGCTGGGAATGGTAAAAAACTTAGCCCTTACCCACATTGTGCTTTATCAAATATACATCTAGCACGAAACCCAAACCCAACCCAACATTAGATATAAGAAGGTTTATTCTTCTGATATGGAATGTGTTGGCTAGAAAAAGTACTGTTATGGCAATTTTAAAGTTATCCTTAACTTAAAAGTCACAAAAAAAATCTAAAAGAACCTGGGAAAAGTACTAAAATCTAGAGGAATAGTGCCTGTTGAACAAAATTTCCAGGAGACCTTGATGGAACTCCACAGTAGAATTACTCGCTATGACGAGAAAATAGAAATCTAAAACGACCAGTAGTAGGCAGGCAAGAAATGACACCGAAAAAGGTAGTTTCTTTGTTTTATATATAAAACCAGCTTTTAACCTGGATGTATCGACTGTCACAGCAGAGTAAAACCTGAAACAGCATCCAGCTTTTATTTGCTCTTCGAAATGCTAAACTAATCTATAGGGAAGTCCTGACATTGATATTATAAATATGTTGCAAATAGGGCCATCTAAAGTTGCAGTCGAAATAAATCTTTTTTTAAATGCCTTACTCGCCGTAACTATTTAGCTGCAGAATAGAAAAATATGGAATTATAACTCAACACTCTGAAGTACTTAAAAAGGCGCCAATACAAAATTGTACGTACGACCACTGCAAAAAATTTAGGCGCCTAATATGACTAAGGAGTTGCATTGTTGAAAGCCAAAGTTGATAATTTAAGAACGCATATACCTATCGATTACCTATCCCAACGATCGACCTTGTTTCCTTGGTAGCAAATCAGAGAGATGGATCCTGAAGCTACTGTGGGTAACATTATTTTTGCTAGCACTGGCTTAACTTAATGAAAATTCAAAATTTCAAAATTATTGTTAGTTCAATTATCTTTAAAAAGTGGCAGATTGTGCATAATAGTATTTAACATTCCGTTATTTATATATGGCGTATGCTCTTAAGCACCATCAACCTATCTCTAGAGTTAAAGAAAAGCATATACGAGTCGAAGAAATCAAAACCAGTAGAATTAACTGATAAATTAAGAAGGCAATAATTGAAAAAAATTTTACCAATTATGCAAGAATTAATAAAAGCGCTCTCATTAAGAAAAAGGAGTTATTAATGCTTCGATATACAGTATTGTTCGAAACCTAAGCAACTTTTTCCCACTAAGTAATAATAGACTCACATCTTTTCTTTAAATAAATTTATAGAAAATATTTTTTTATTAACTATACTTCACAATGTGTCTATAATCTAAAAATAACAACAAAAATTAAATTCCATTTCTTTAAGTTATAATAAAATAAAATCAAAATTAACCTAAAAATTCGCTGTTCCAAACCTAAGCAGCTTTTAATATTTGGTATGATATCCTTTGTTTCTTACGACCTCAGCGCATCTTTTGGGGTATAGATTCAATAAGATTTGATAGAATAGATGTTGGTATAGATTTCCACTCTGATTTTAGACAGTTCATTAACTCCTGTTTATTTTTAAAGCGTCGAGTTACAACTCTCCGTTTTAAAATTCCAAAGAGGTTCTCTATGGGATTCAAGTCTGACGATTGAGGTGGCCAATCCAAAACTTGAACCTCATTAGCTGATAACCAATCCTTGACTAACTTCGATGAGTGTTTTGGGTCATTGTCATGTTGAAAAACCCATCGAATTGGCATTTCCCACTCAGCATAGTTAAGCATGTGAGTTGCTAAAATGTCTCTGTAAGCAAAACGGTCCATTTTTGTTTGAATTTCTACAAGGGAACAACACCACTGGCCGAAAAACAAGTCCAAACCATCACATTTTCTTTTGAGTACCGAGGATGTAGCCGCTTTCCTTTTGGTCTTCTCACGTGGCAAACTCGATCTGAATTTAGTAAGTTAAATTTAGATTCTTCACTAAACAAAGCAGTTCTCCATTTGGATATAGTCTAATCCATATGTGCTCTAGCTAAATCCAACCTAAAACAACCAAATGCATAAGCTTCTTAGATGGCATGAAGCTTCTTAAGTTTTGTTCCAATAAACGTTTTCTTACTGTGGAAGAACTAATCTGAAGTTCAAGCTCATTCCCTATGTCTTTCGACAAAATAAATGGATTTTATTAATAGACGGAAAATTGCCTGATCTGTTCGCTCAGAAGTTTTTCGAGGTCGCCTACCGCTACTGGCATCCTCTACTTTCCCAGTAGCTTTATACTTTTTTATAAGTCGGGAAACTATTGATTTATTAATACTTAATTGGTTTGCTATAGCAATTTGGGATTTACCGTTATTAAAAAGTTCAATAATCTTTAGCTTTAAAGCTGATCCATAACGTGTTCGCGTCATGGTTGCACTTCTAAATGATTGGTACTACTTAAATGCATAAAATCAACCAAATTTTTTTTTTCAATAGGAATCATAACGGGACTAAAATGTTTGTTTAAAATTTTTGTTGTTGTTTTAGTTAATATTTCGCAACAAATGTAACAATGTAAAAGTTGCTTATGTTTCGAACAGCGAATTTTTAAGTTAATTTTGTGTTTGTTTTATAATTTCTTCCAAAGTCATAAAATGTATTTTTTGTTGTTATTATTATTATGTAGACTATATGTATAATAATAAATAAAAGGGAAAGTTTTCACTTATCTATTTAAAGAGAACATATAAAACCATGAATATTTATCGGGGAAAAGTTGCTTAGCTTTCGAACAATACTGTACATGTGTATAGTTCTAACGGAAAAAACATAGGTAAGGCTTCGCTCGACTTTCTTAATGTCTAGTTTAAAGTAACGTCTTACCGAAAACTGACTCAAAGCTAAAGAATCTTTAAGCGAAATATTCGACCTTTAGGTCACAATTTCAATATCGTAAGAATTGTTTTTCTAAAAATTTGTTGACTTCGTATGGCAATTTTTTTCAGTAAGACTTTTAGGTAGAATACGACTGCTAAAAAAAATGTTTGCGTCTTATTTTCTAACAACCATCTTCACTTATGGCAAGTGGTCAAAAATTTTGTGTCCATTAAATAAAATAAAATCAATTTTATATTTGTACGGTTCTCGGGTGGGCACAAAGATACAAATAATATGGACGTTAAAATGCAATTACACTCACATTTGTAACATGGTTTATTTTTTACTTTATTATTTCTTTTTATACACACATAAAAAAAATTCTCAAAGGTTTAATTACGGATCGTAAAAAAATTAAAAACACTAGAAGGGTTGGAAAGCCGCGAATTCGCACAAAATAACTTAAATGGAAAAATGTTTACACAATTTGCAAATAAAAAACGGTAAATCAAGAATTAAATACACAATTTGCAATCGGTGGCAAGAGTCAAGCCATACTCTGCTACATACATACATATCACTCTTAAAATGCCATTGCCTGTAGCCATCCTAATTTTTAATTTAAGTAATATTTTATTATTAATATTTTGCTTTCTCTACGACCCATAGGATCTTTTATGCAGTCATTGTGTTTTCTGCAACAGTTTGATGCACAAGTAAAGCTAAGCAGTACTTTTTTTAAAAGAAGTAGCACTTCAGGCAATAATGCCTATTTAGTTATTTTCCGTGATAGATTCTTTAGGATAGGGATAGATGAGAGATAAGACAGATGGTGAAAAGAGAAAGTTAGATATAGCCATTTTATTAGTTATTTTTCTTCGCCGGCGAATATGCTATGAAGAAGTACCGACGAAGGAGACTGCATGCTTAATGTTAATTCTGAATATGTATTTATACCACTAAACAGAAAAAAAAACAACCCTGGCCAACCAGGTTTGTAGTCAACGAGCTTACCACCTTGACTACAGCAGCCTCAAAAAAAGTCTAATCTACAAGATCACAGGGCAGAATCTTTTTGTAGCGCAAAATTTTTACGCCATATAGTTTCGCTTTGCTTGAGATTGAACATAGATCTCCAGTAGAAAAATACATTAAGTCGAAACATAGGAGATAGCCCTTTAATACTGTATCCATTACACAAGACATATGTATAAGAGCCAGCTGGCTGTCGTCGTTTCTTGCTTAAACTTTATTCGTAATTGTTACACAACTCATGATCGCGCAAGGTATAATGTACTTTGCTTCACTGATGTTTGAGTTAAAAAATTCATATCCTGTCTTTATAAAAATAAATAAATAAATAAAACTCTGATACTAATTAAATTTTCTTTTTTGTTTTTAAATTAATCTTTTATATAACTATTGTTGTATGTTACATGTTATATATATATGTATATGTAGTTGAACAACAAATTTTTTTTTTGTTGAAAGACAGCAAAAAATTTCAATTCAATATCGATTATTATTTACACCACCATCAAAATTTCAAAACTACAGAAATGACCTCCGTTACTGTTTCATTATATCAATAAATTATCACATTGAAAATTTAACGTTTTTAAATAATAATATTTAATTTATAATATTCTCGCTCACAAAAGTTTTGTTACTAATTTTGTGTATAAACTCTATTTTTGAGGTTAAAATTTAGAAAAATTTTTTAACGAAGCGTATTGATTGTATATGGCCGTATATAGGGTAAAAGACACTTTATATATGTATTTTTCTTTTTGTTTGTATCTATTTATTTCTTGTTTTTACTTCAATGGTTTTTTTTTTTGTTTGTTTTGCTAATACAATTTCGCACTTGTTTGAATGATTACCTGAGTGTTGTTAGTTACACATGTTAATTTACATGACTTTGTGGTCAACTGTATTAGTGTTGTTTGTTTACAAGGTTAACATTTGTTTACACATCCATACAAACTCACGCCGCTATTTACATATACAAAGATAACATTTTTTATGGAGTTTAAAATCGTGAAAAACAGCAAAGAATCATATAAAAATAAAAGAAATTTGTTATTTGAAGGGTTTATGTTTTCATGATAATTGCAATTTAAGTGATCCACATTTTTGGGAGATGGAGTGGGTAGGAAAAAAACAAACCATTACGGCCGGTTTTTTTTTATTGAATACTTAACTGATTTATAAGGGATTATTATTTATTTTAGCCAGTGTTAATAATAATCGCACTTAATAAACGAACAATTATGTCGGCAACATGTCAATAAAAAAATGTGTAAGGTTGCTTTATTTCCAGGTGAATCAAATATAGTTAAAAAGCTTCAGGTAAAAAAAGTAATGCAAAGTAACAAAAAGAAAAATATCACGTGTCGGTGTTACTTCTTTAGAAAATGCGTTGATGTCATCATATTTCGACAGACATTTTAATCTACATGCCTTGTGATCTAGGCTAACGGCGACCGGATCGTCTGCTGTATACAAAAGTGCGGTTTATTACACCTTTTGTTAACTGCGACTAAATGAGGCCTCGCTGCTAAAGAAAAGTGAAGCCTGCAACTGGAGTAGACTAACTATATGAACTGGTGCATATAGGTGATTGCTTTACAGTACGCCATTGTGCTTGAGCGTCTTTGCTTTGAAATCGTTATCTGCTGTAGCATCTATTGCACCTAAGGCATGTATTAGTTTTTCAACTAAATTACTAGAAAGACGAAATAAGAACTGAGACGTTAAGAAAGAAGCACAGTTAAAGTTGACGAATAAATATTGAAAAATAATTATTATTATCTTTGATTTGATTTCAAGCACCAGTTATTTGTATCAAATTCTAGCACATAGGTCAATTGAGTGTAATAAATATTCTGGAAGCAAGTCTTATGTGTAAATTTTTATGCAAAACAATCGGTTTTTTAAGTTGTTTCTATACAATTTTTTTCAGATAAAATGATCACTTGTAGTGCAGAAAGAACACAATGTTGGAGAACTTATGTAATTGATAATAGTGAGTACGTTAACTTTAATAAATATATACTGTGGACATTACATTTTGCTGAGCAAATTCAGAATTTTTTTTTTTCCAAATTTTAACAGGTTTTATCTTACCAAAAATTTCTAATTTGTTCTGGAACAATGTGATTTTTACCGACGAGAGAAAATTTGAAATTTTTGGTAAGAAAAAACCTGTTAAAATTTAGAAAAACAAAAATTCTGAATTTGCTCAGCAAAATTTAATGCCTACAGTAAAGCATGGTGGTGGTTCGGTCATGGTGTGGGGATGTATAGCTGCCAATGGTGTAGGAAATTTGGTTTTCATAGAAAACACTATGAATAAAACAGAAAAATTGGGCTTGGATCGCACTTGGGTCTTTCAGCAAAACAACGATTTCAAGCACACTGCCTAAATAGTAAAGGAGTGGCTGCTTTACCATACTCCAAAACAGTTGGATCATCCCCCCAGTCACCCGATCTTAACCCCATCGAACATTTGAGGGAACACTGGACCACCAAATAAGAAAAAGGAAAATTACCAGCAAGGATTTCCTCAAAGTGGTGATAATGGAGGAATGGCACAAAATATCCGCCGAAGTAACTAGAAACCTAGTGGAATCAATGCCTAGAAGACTGCAAGCTGTAAAAAAATCAAATGGCAATCAAACTAAATACTAATTTTTTTTAATTAACAGTAGTATTTTAAAATAGAGATAATTTACAATTACTTCTGACGCTAAAAAAATTAAGTTCTATTTGTTTTCGTTGTATATATTTTGTTGTTGTTGTAGTTCTATAATTATTTCTTAATAAAATGGTAAAGAAAGAAATATATTAAATAAAAAATATTGAATGCCTTATTAAATTACAAAAAAAAAAAAAAGAATAAAAGTCTTAAACATGAAAATCATGACGCTTACAGTATATTTTTTGCAGATTTCGAAAATTGTGTTTTTTTAATTCCTTACGTATGTATATTAAATAAATACTAAATATATTTTGTTTATGCTTTGTATTCCAAATTATCGCTACTATGTTGAGAAAACCAACCCTAAAAAAAGGTAATAATAATAATTTCTATGAAAATTATAATTTTTTTTTATGTGCTCTACGAATTAATTATGTATTTTATTAGTTTTAATACATTATATTATATATATATATCTTTGTATTTAGAATAAACAAATTAATTTGCGTTAATTTGGCATTTATAACTAGTTATACGATTCATTTCCTGACAAAAATTAAAGAATGAATTCTCTTTTTACTTTTACTTATCATAATTTGCAAATTATTTACGTGTATATTTAGTTAATTTTTAAAATTGTTATACTTCAACTTATTAAAATTTAAGCGTAAATAAAAACAGAAAACAAGTTCAAAAAATAGAATAATAGCTTATCAATTAAAATATAATTGCTTTGTTGCATTTTTGAAGTGCTTTTTTTTTAACTAGTAGAATGACTTTATAATTATGACATTTAATTTTTCAGTGTATCCCTAGTTATTTAATACATCTGCAATTATAGTAATATTTATAAAGTAAAAATATTTTATACGTACATCAAAAACGAAAAAGTACACGTACGATGCAATGGCTTATTAAAATTTTGAAAGAATTTAAACGATATTTTTCCTATTTTACTATCATAATTGTTAAAATAACTGTTATTCCGAAATATTTTTAGATTAGTTTAAGATAAATTTGTTATAATTCACCGAAACATCTCGAAGTTTTTATGTTATTGTCAAAATTTTTTTCATTTGGGACAATATCTACATTTATTTACATTTGATTTTTTCTTGTGTAATTATAAGAGTTAGTATTTTGTACAATTTGTATTTTTCTTGCAATTATTCTTCTCCATTTTTTTAAAATAAATATCTTTACCCACTTTTTACTGGTACGCGTTAAAAAAACAAATTTTACCGCTTTGAAAGCAACATGCAGAAACAATACATTCCATCTTCTGCAAATGTTAGAATATATTTTTATATTAAGATTTCATTATTGTGTGTAAAATTGCCTTCTCGATGCTAAAGAAATAAATTCTTTGCTTTTCCTAAAATAATATATTATATACATATATTGATTTCATTTCTTTTTTTTCATTTAATTTATTTATAATCAAAAATTTAAAATGGGCCAAAACGATTACATGATATTACAAGTAATCGAAAGAACTTAAAATAAAAATTTACTTAAGTTGGTGAACAACTCTAAAGCTTTTACTTAAAGCATGTAGCCAAGTACATATCTATTAATAATTGTATCGTTTACCAATAAATTTGCCGATTATGCACACGCCTTATTTTAAAAATTTTCAATACAATATCTTTAAATTTGTCCAAACTTACAGAACAATTTTTTCATAACAGAGAAATTATTCTGGAACATATTAAGGCAGAAGTTCTGGTAGAGTGAGCAAGTAAAAAGTATTGGAAAATATGTTGGTACACCAAGTTTTATAATTCTGAAAAAACAAAAGCAAACGTCATTCAATAAAACTATCGAAACTTAGACCCAAAAAGTCAAAAACAATGAAGTCAAGAGAATTCTAACACCTAACCCATAAACAACTCTAACCATTCGATGGAAACATTTCCTAACTTTTTCACAATTTTTAAGACTTCCACATGAATAAATTTTAATCCGTATAGAATAAGTGGCACTAGTAATGATTTAGCTATTAGTTATCGCACACTAAAAGAAAAATAAAGGGCAACATTATATACACACCTTAGCGAAAAGCAGATTTTAGATACTAGCTTATTTGTGTAAAAGTTAAAAGCCAACCTATCGTCTTAATAATAACCAACACTTTGCAGTTTGATACATATTAAATATATATTATTTATAAAAAAAGCATTTGTATTTAAAGGAATGTTGCCAAAGTTCATTGCACGAGATTTTAATGGATTTATATTTATCCTATTCTCCATCAACTACAGAAAATTTTTATTATTATCAATGTTTATTAACTTGAAGTATTCTGCTATTAAAATATTACTTTCCAAAAAAGCAATTATCTATATACCTATCGTCGGCATAAATATTCGTATGACAGAATGACAAAACACCCACTTAATCAATTATACACAGTGTAAAAAATAAAAGACCTAAAACTGAGCCCCTAGTGCTTATCCCTTTTACACCCCTTTTTTAAAACATCGTCCGAGACCTTCTTTCATCTACTCGTATAAGTTGTTATCTTTTATGCAAAAGTTTACAAAGTTAATAAGATGTGAATCCATTCTCTTAATAGAAATTTAATGACAAATACAATTAAATGCCCAGGTATAATCAGAAAAAAGGCAATAGCTTCACGGCCATTATCAAAACATCTTCTAATATTTTCAACCAATTTATGACCAACGAAGAAATAAAACTTCGCGAAAAATTAAAGTAAATTAACTGATTTTATACAAATATCAGAGTCCAGAAAGTACACATATCGTACACATAATGTTCTGTTCAAAACCAACCCGTACATTTTTTCTTTTCATAACAACCATGTGTGTCTCTAAATTTTTAAATTTTCCGTACACATTTACGAATGTGTTTTGTTAAAATATTTATTTGCGTACACGTAAGTGAAAAAAAAAATTTAACTGAAAAAACAAAACCAATAATAATAACAATAATAAATGTTATTATATTTTCAGGATCACTTGATACAGACGTTTGAAATTATTTATTAAATATCGCATTCGACATCTTCGCAAGAAGAAAATGACGAATGTTCTACTTCGCTAGATAATACTCCAACTACGTCAAGTGCCGCACACTCTAAACTAGCACAATATATCAACAACACAAAATCAAAATTATCATATTAACGTAAATGGAAACAAAATTGTCAACACAATTTAAAATTAAGCCAGCTTGCCGAAGTGGTACTTGCTGTACCTGCAACTTAAGTATCTGTAGAACGTGCATTAAGCACACTTGCTACAGTCTTGACCAAGTTAATTTCTAAGCTATCACAAAAGTCTATTTCTAATATTTTAATGACTAAATTAAACTTTAACTTGCTTGACTGCTCAAACCTTAAAATAGAAAACAGTGAGTAAATAGATTTTAATTTTGTCCGAAACAAAAAAAATTCCTATATTTACATATTTTATTTGTAAAATAAATAAAATATTATATAAATATAAATTAATATAAAAATTTTTTAAACTAAATAAAACAATTGTTTTTATTTGCATTTAATAGGGTTTTCCGACCGCTAATGGATAATTGTTTGTCTATCGTACATGTCCTTTTTTGCCATTAGTACACGCAGTTATTTTCATATTTTCATGTACGTTTTTTCCGTACACGAATTTATTTTAATTCCGTACACGTACTGAAAATAAAGTACACTGGAACTTCTCTGTCTTTCATGTACGTTTTTAGCCGTACACGTGCACAAAGTACAGCAACAGGCGTACATTCACGTATGTGTACGCAAATCAATGTTTTAATAAAATACATTCGTAGATGTGTACGGAAAATTTCAAAATTTAGAGACACACATAGTTGTTCTGAAAAGAAAAATATGTAGGGGTTGGTTTTATTTGTGTGTTATATATTTATGTACGAGAATTTTGTACAGTGAGTGTACTTTTCTTGCAATATTTTTGTACTATTTAAATTTAATCGGTTTTTATATGTTTTTATACAGTATTACATTACAATTGACTTAAGGTTTTTATCTACGAAACTTAAAAGGATTTCGTAATTTATACACAAGCTTTTTTGAACTAGTGAGGAAAAGAGACTTTCTAGGCACTTAATTTGCTGATCAATTTTCTTATAAGAATACTAATAACAAATTATATAAATTTATTTTATTCTACCATTTACTTTTTATTTCTGCCATTTATTTTAATTATGGTTTTTAACCCGTCATCTTAATTATTATGCAACTACTGCCCACTAGTTGGTGCCTTAATAACACGTTTCATTTTCTCTTTTTTAGTGAAGCCTAACGCTCTTTAAAATAAATGAGCACAACAAAATAATTTAATGGCAATTAAGGAACTCAGTATTGTTATAGGGTTGAAAGATAGATTTATTTTAGTGTTTCTAGGGGTTAAAACCAAAAGTTATGGTGAGTATTTGAGTGTTAATTTTAGCAACTTTTTAAAAACATTTTTCATTTTTATTAGAGCGCTTTAGACGTTTAAGTATATTCTGCTCTGTTGCCTGTTAAAGTGTTAAAACAAATTAAAACCTAAAAAGCTTTTATTATACTCTTTTAGTTAAAAACCAAATTTTTGTAAAAAGTCCCAGTGCGTACGTAATTAAACAAATTTTCGGGTATTCCAAAACAAAGATTAAATTAAATTTTGTTCTAATACCTCTAATTTTAAAACAAAAATATTATAGGTAGATACTAGTATGTTTAATAAAAGCTCAATTTTATACAGTCTGATGTTTAAAATTTTTTATCCCATGATCGTTTGTATTTGGGTTTTGTATGCGTGAATATAAAAACTTTAAAATCAAATATATTATGTCCGTTCTGTTATCATAATTTTTATTTTATTTTCAAGTATTTTTTTTAATGAAATTAATAAAGTTTTTAAGTTGCTTTAATATGATTTAAATACAAAGAAATTTCCTCTGCGTTACTCAATACACGTAAATCCAACTAAATAAATATATTAAACAATAATGTACCAACTTTTTTATTTTTCTTTTGAAAGGCGTAATAAAGGTAAGAGGTAATTTTCAATCTACAAAAACAAAAAAATATTTAGATTGTAGCCCATAACGATGCAATACTAAAAAGTCTTTTACCAGGTATTGCTAAGTCGATTTCAGCTTTACACCTTAATTTGCTGTTGAAAATAATAGATTTAGTAATCGAATACTTCGTAGCGATGTTCGGGTCAATAATAAAATATTGTGGTTACCAGACTTTGGTATAAAGCGAATAATTCAGAGGGTATACTACGAAACACTGCCATTACTGAGAAATTATGTCTACAAAACCAGTTAACAAGCCAATCGAACTAGTGATAAATATTAACATTATTATCAGGGTGCGTAGCCTTATATGGCTATCACGTTAAATGCTAAGCTGGTTTCGGTTTGGTTGTCTGGGCGCATAACCCAGTCGCGACCGACTTCAATTTTTCTAATTTACATTTAGGTTTTTCATACTAATATATAATACACGGCAACATTGTTATAAGAATAAACATTACATGCAATTGAAACGTTATGAAAAATGTAGCATTTTATCACTGTACTTCACCACTTAAATATATTTTCTACACTATCGCTTTTCAAAGAATTACTACTTATTAATAGTGTTACCAGTCCTGAAAGCCATTTCGTAAGAAACCAGAATATGAAAATGCACTGATTTAAAACAGAAGAATCCCTTTTTCGCTAAAAGAGAAGGTTTGTATTTTGTGTTTTTCTTCACTCGATTCTCCTAGCTAAGATGATGAAATTTTTCTATTTATAAGGTTTTCCTTATTTCAATTAGTCAATTTCATTTTTTTTCGGGGTCGATTCATCTAGTGACATTGTATATGCTGTGGCTTTAGCTCATGAGTAGCCTGATAATGTACCGTGTGAATCCATGTTTTTTTAACATTCTGTATTGTTTTCTTATTAAATGTTAAGACCAGCTTAGTTGGGTGTTTTGTGATGTTACAAGACCTTTGCGAATATTCAGAGATTGAAAACCGAAGATTTAAACACGAGTCAAGGTAATTTTGTTTGGTTGTAAATCGAACTAAGGCTGTTTATTTAACAAGAATTTCTTTTCCAATAAATTCTACTTTTGCAATTGAAGAGTAAAATTTAAAGCTCATCACTAGAGTGGTTATATAAATGCGGTAAAGCGATACTCAGATTATTTTACCAGAAAAGATAACAGATGTTCCCAAAAAAATAAAAATTTATTTATTTTAGTGAAATTAATTTGAATCACAATAGGAAATCTTCCCGAAACTAATGTTTTGATTTTAAAAAGTAGTTTAGTCAGTTTTATTAATTTTAATCTTCAAAATAATTTACAAGTCCCTGAACTTCTACTTCCTTTAAATATTTAAGGTAAACTTTTTATTTGTTTTTATCACTTTTTCATAAATAACCATACATCCGATTTTATTATTTTAATTACAATTAGGTTCTTTAAAATTCATGGTATTATAAAATTAAAAAAATGTTGATCGATGTGATGTAAACTCTCTATGTGATGTCAGAAACTTGTTTAAAAATTTTATTAACTTATGCATTTTTAATGAATGAAACATTAAAGTATTTATTTTAAAGGTTATTTAACAAAAAAATTGTCGGCAGCTCAAGCAATAGATATAAAATTAACAAACACGAAATGTTGTAATTGTAAAGGTTGTGTAATTACTGCTGCCTTTCTGATAAAATATTTAAAATTCATTAATTTTGTTTGCAAATAAATATATACTTTTTTCGATCTCTGTATTGTGAGAGGAACTAAAATGTTGACAAATCCGAATTTGCGCGTCGTTTAAAAAACCTGCATTGTTTAGTGTCTGACCCGTCGATCATAGTTTGGCTATTCATATTCAATAGTCACCACATGTCTACAGGTAATAGAGTTGAAAGTCAGCCTTCTCTGAATAAATTCCAGATTTTGACACGTTACTGCTTCTCAGAAGTTAAAAAAGTGACATGATCCCCGAAACATGCAAGAAGGTATGATCATCCTTTTAATATTATTCCCCGAATTTGTAAAAAAAATGTGAAAAGATAAATTAGAAATTTCTGATTAAGTGAAATTTTTTGCAAATAATAAAAACATATCGTTACTAACAAAATTGCAGAACTGTGTTCATTAGATTGAATATAAAACTCTATGTTACCCTATGTCTCATAACAAACCAATTATTTAAACACACCCCAAATGAGACAAAATTGGACGGTCATGTTGCTTGTGAGTCAGGAAAAAAAACTGAAAAAACGTACACAATACAACTGAAAACACACAAACAAAACCCTCATTTCTAGGATATCCTCACTCACATGCACTATCACACATATGAAACACCCTTTAGAACTTGTATCCCTTAAAAACTAAACATGTCAGGTAAAACTAAAAATTCTATGCAGGAAAGTTTATTGTGGGCTATGAGAAGTTTTAAGGTTAACTCCATTTTTTTCTGCATATATGAGGGTCACTAAGTGTTTTAGGGTAGGTAGGAGGAGTTATTTTGCATCTTAATATTACATAACACTGCCAAGAATACGCAAATACATGAATTTTATGAGAAACTACATGACGAATTTACATGACGAATTTATGTTTGATAATTCATTTAATTCTTTTTATATTTTTTTTTTTTTGTTATTATTAGCTCAAGATGTTAAGAAAATAATATTGCTTCTTTTAAACTCTGAAAGCTTGCAGAGCAACCGGGTGAATAAATTTCCATTTAAGCTTTATTTAGGTATATTCTTTATTTTGAGAGTAGCTTGAGTTCTTGTTAAGTAGCTTTTGTAAGTTCTTAATGCGGTTTTCAGTAAAAATGTATTATAAAAATTACAAGATTTTTTATAAAATTTAAAACTAATTCTAAATTTGATCTCAATTACAAACCATGGAGGGATTATACAAAATGTAGCAACATTATTTATTATTTGAGAAATAGATGGAGTACAATTATCACACGTTTGGCTGAATATGATAGTTAACGTATCCAGATTGAAATAAACTTATTAATTCCTTAACAGGAAGTTTTCATAAAATATATTATTATGCACAAACCCATGCTAAGCTTTGAATATGAGACCATACCGTTGTGCTATTCCTACTGTTATTGTGTCCTGTAAAGTATTGTCAATGAAATTAATTAGGCGATGGATAACTCTAAGTCAGCTTTTGAATCAGCCACTCTACTGCGTTTATTCTTTATTGCTTGCCATAATTCCAAAAAATCTTGCATACTTAATTTTTCATGTTAAATAAAAATTAAAACTTTGTTACTCACGAGGGTTATAATCATTCTCCTTTTACGCAATATAAGCAAAGAAAAAGTTTTGAATTACGTCGCGAATTTATTATATTTTAATTTTTAAAAATAACAAAAGAATGTCACAATAAACCGATTAAAAAGCAATTAATAAGGGATTTTTCTTAAAATTTGTTAGTGTCCAAAGTTCAAAGTTAAAATTAAAAAAAGGTTATAGTGGTAATAGTAATAAGGGATCAAGACTTACGTGAGTACTTAGCCGTGTGGCCATAACCTGTCGGTGGTCTTTTCACTGAGTGAAATACAAAGCGTTACTAACGCCCCCTGCAGGCGTAGCCAACAGAGTTGCAATTTCTCTTGCTTGAGGCTTGGAGACTATCTAACCCTATCTGTTGAATGCAACAGCACGTTCGGAACGGCACCGCACCTTCCATGCGAAAACCGACCTTAACCAATAGCCACCACATGTACGCCGAAGGGGCCTAACTAATAGCTGGCTACAGAGATGGGCGGCTCTCTGTATGAGCTACCGATTTCAGTGGCTCCAATCTTTTTAAGGGCACTGGTCGGCCCTTCGACAAGCTCCCAACTTATCTATCCAGATTTGGTGCCTGCACACCAGGGGACTGGTTCCCCCTATGCCGCAAGAGCACCTTTTTTACTTTTAGGTTTTGTATTCATTTTATGTGTCTCTTTACTATTGTTCAAGAAAAAAGGCTAAGTATTTCAATATCGTGGCTTTATGGGCATACCCTTTTATTTTAAATTTTAATGTTATTTTTTTTATTAGGGCAATAAAATATATACATATATTCTGAGTTCTTATCCATAGTGAAGTCGATTAAGCGATGTTCGTCTGTCCCCCCTTGTTAGAGTTGAAATCAGCTTTGCCCAGGTACTAGATGAGCTAAAGAAAATTTAAATACGCCAATCGATTAGACTTAGTTTCAAAAATTTAGCTATAAAAAAGCAGCAAGATCCTTGGAAGCAGCGGGCAAGACACCACACCTGCCTTTAGTTTTTCCATAGCATTTGGAACAATGAAGTAACTCCAATAAAAAAAACATATAGAGAATTAAAAATTAAGAAAAAAAAGCAAGTGAAATAATTGGCGGTCGACTATTTTTTCCGAGTTATGGGCCTCTGAACTTTTTATTGAAAAGTACGGCTGCGCATAATAATTTTTAAGTCATTTTTCAGGAAATACTAAAATTTTTTATAAATGCTTAACCAATTAAGAGTCTATGGCATTTTAAGGTAAAATTATATCGCAATTAAATTTCTTTTTCTCTGTGACCCCAATTTTATACAGCACTCTTACTTGTTTTTTTTACAACGTGATCAATCTGAATGCGGTTAAATACATAAAGAAAAAGTTTTAAAAACGTATTCAAATATTTCAGAAGGGGATCACCTCTCTCTGAAGATTACGATTTACTTCTAAAAACTTTTCTATAGTGACCAAATTAAAGGTAAGGCTCTTTAGCGTAAATATGGATAAAAGTTTAACATTTTTTTTAAGAGTATACTTTTGTTTACTCTTTTTGTTTGTTTGTTTTGTTTGTTTGTTTTAGTGAAAACTGTATTTGTTTGAGAAAATAATGTGATTTCTGTTTATGTTTACTTAGTTAATAGTAACAACAATAACATCAAACATTTCCCAAAACACAAAAAATATGAAACTGTACTTTTTAGTATTTTGACCATAAATTCGAGAAAAACTTTTAGGAACAAGTGAGAGTAAACTACATAGTCTTTTGAACTTTAGTACACATGGGCGATATTTAATATGTTGTTGTACAGTCCAAATTGAAGACTACAGGAACAGGTGTAAGCAAGGCTAAAAAATTTTCTTAAAGTTTTTCTTAAGAATTAATTTTTATGTTGTTAAAAATAATTCGTAGATATTTTAGATCAAAAAAATTTAAAGTTTGCTGGTTAAACACATAAAAAATAGAAGAAAAATTTTTTAAAGTTATAAACTAACTAAATAAAAAACTAGGATGCGGTATCGGTATTTGGAAATTTTTAAGATTGTATAAATTCTAGAGTTAAAATAACTTGCATATCTAAGGTACCGCGTTTTAAACGAACATAGTGAGATCTTTGATCCTTGTCAAATACTCATCTGATATAACCATGTTAACCGGAATAACCGTTTAGAAGGAGCACTTTATTTTTATTCTGCAAAACAGTGCGTTAAGATGTTTAGAAGACATTTTGAAGATTTCCGTCTGCGATCAAAATAAGAAAACTGAGCTCTTCTGTTACAGTGGGTATCCAGCTGAGAGACTTACGACAGCATCTACATCCGCTACATTTTTTTGTTGTAATGAAGAACATAAGGTGCTTAAAAAATTATACATATAAAGATTTTTAATATAATAATTGGAGCAACTTATTAGGCATAGTCTTACAATCCTCAACCATATGTGATCCAAGCAGCACTATTATTATAAAGCAAAGTACCTTACAGCATGGACTGAGAAAGCGTTAAAAATATCGATGTTCATGTGTCCTGCAGTTCACACGATGACGCACAAGAACAAGTTTTTTATTTATATAAAAACAAATACGTTTTATACAGGCACAACTATAATTTTGTGTTTGTTATTAAGTAAAATGTATGGATATAACTAGTACATTTATTTCTTGTATGATAATACTATTTTTATTGTATTTTTGTCATACAAAAATTTTCAGATACATAAATTATCACTAAATTTTTATTTATAGTTTTTTTTTATGTTTTATATGTATTTACCCAAAATACATATAAATTTAAAAACAAGCATATGGTTATAACATATTTTTTTTGTATATTTTAAATAATTTTTTATTTAACGATAAGGAACACATTAATGGTCCTTTCGCAGGTTTACCTACGAAAACCTTGTTAAATCTTCTAGTTCCTCAAAATAATCAAGTTCGGCCAACTTTTGCGCAACATCTGTAATACACAAGAGGCATTACAGTGATAACGTCCGAAGATATCACTAAATAATTCAATCGGTATCGGATTTAATCAATGCAAGCTAATGACTCACACTAACCAGGAATTCCAAGTTTATGTGACGAGCTTCAGTTCACAATCCCAAGCATGAAAGTGGTTCCGCGGTTTACCCGGACCTCTTAGTCTAGGAAATACACGTTAATTTTTTCATTGTAGCGTGCATGCAGCCCAGGACATCTAAGGGCATCACAGACCTGTTACTGCTCAATATCGTTATTGCCAGACGCAATTTGTCCATTTAAGAAGCTAGTGTCCTTATAATGCAACACGCCAACAGGTACGGTTCCACTCTTGTCGACGACCTCAACCACTTCGACATTTTACTATGCTTATGAATGGGGGTTAAAAAAAAGCTGCAAACATTATTATCCTGAAAGCAACTTTTTAATATATTTGAGTCTCGTTTTTTATCGGAATTAACCCGACAAATTACTCCACAAACTAAGAGCGGTCATTCACCACCACCCATTGATTCGAGAAAGAGCTATCAATCTGTCTTACGCACTTATGTTCGGATTTGATAAGTTTTCCCGTGTCGAGTCAAACTAAGCCGCAGGCTCCACTACTGGTGGTGCACTTCCTTCAATTCCTTTTAGTTTTTGCTTTTCAATCATACTTCCCCCGGAGCCCAAAAGCTCTGGTTTCCCTGGAAGCGACTGAGAGAGCATGATATTAGCTTCATCCACGTGCTAGCTGGCATCTTTCATGGTTAATGAAAACATCTTTTGCAAACGCTTTCACTTAAGTTAGTCTTACGACGATGCAAGAAATTTACCTCTCGTATTGTAATATTAATGCCCTGAAACTGCTTCTATTAATCATTACCTCTTGATCTAAAAACAAATGAAAGTAGATCAGGCACCTGGAGTCTGCTTTAAGCACTCTAAATTGTTCAAAGTAGTTGTACCGGCCTACAACAACACTCGATAAAGAGGAATATGTGTATTAGATAACGCACATAAGAACTCGACCGGTAATGCGCTTACATACATAAGGTACACTAAAAAATAAAATTATAGTTTTCCTACCCCGTATAAAGCCCAAGTTCCATTATGAACGTTTTAACCGCAACAACTTTAATATACGCTATTGGACTTGGAGTTACCGCGGCTCCTGGCACCAGACTTGCCCTCTAATGGGTCATTGTGAAAGGATTAAAAGTGTACTCATTACATGAGTCCTGTATTGTTATTTTTCGTCACTACCTTCCCGAGCTGGGAGTGGGTAATTTACGCGGCTGCTGCCTTCCTTCCAGCTCCCTCTTTTAATCGGACCCTGATTCCCCTTACCCGTAGCAACCATGCTAGTTATCTAGAGTTTAACCCGTAGCAACCATGCAAGTTATCTAGAGTTTAACCATAATAATGATCTTGCGATCGCTTGGTTTTAGCTTATAAAAGGTCCCTGTTTATAATGCATGTGTTAACTCTTAAATTATCACAGTTATCAAAGTAACTGCTAACGATCTAAGGAACCATAACTGTAAAGCTATGTATGGAGAAGACTTTCTTTTCTTTCAGTACCGAATGGTTTTAATCGAATGTGTGTAGACACTAACTTTTCTAATGTTCTCCTCATATCATAACGAAGATCGATGCAAGTAAATAAATAGCAAACAAGTTATTCTTCCTGCTCCTTTAGAAATTTGGTAAAAATTTTCTTTGTAACAGTATGATTCAATAGGTTTTCGATTATATATATTTACTTCTGTTACTCTTGGTTGAAAAGAGAAACTTCTTACTGCAGCTTGCCTGTCTTGACCACTTTAACGGTTCTGACAGGATATATGTATATATTGTACGGTTGGGAATACATTGGGGCAATTTGCCTTAAGCGGATCTAAGTGAATATATTGATTTATTTTCTCCTAAGTTTTTAATACATTGAACATTTTTTCTTTATAACTACATAAGCTAATGATAACGGATAAGTTGTTCACTTAATATTAGTAACTATTGTTCTAGAAAGTTTGCTTTAATTTAAATTTTTTTATTTAGTTTCTTTATTTGTAACTATAGTTTTTTTCGCAAGAACACATACATACATATGTACGTAACATAGTATACAATTGTATGTTAGTCCTCAATTTTTATTTTATTTTATTTTTTATATATTTTTTGTGGTGATACAATAGGATATAACCCTTAAAATTTTTTATACTATTTATTTTTTTACATAATAAAAGTTTTTCTAGCAATTTTTTGCAAAACCTTGAAGTTGTATTTCTTACTCTACTTTCGAACAAAAGTATATACAGTTTTTTTTTACTGAACAAGTAACATCTTCACAATATTTAAAAAATTCCTCATGATGGCTTAAGATAGTAGAAAGTTTCAGGGCTTCAACTTCAGCTAAAGCAAATTTGAATGCTTTGTATTAAAAATTCTTTTTAAGTTTTTAGATTATTTTTTGTTCAGTTCAATTTTTGTTTTCAGTTTTATCATTTGCTTGATAACCTTTAAAAAATTTTGGTATCAGCTTGGAGTAATTTTTTGCCCTTTTTCCTTTATTAAATCAGACATAAAAAATAACCAACCCTTTGTAATGCCAAAAATGCGTGTGAAAATGACTTCTGTGAAAACCAACTAACCTCATCCCCCATAGAATGGACAGCAAAATTAATAACTTTTTTTTTACTTCTTACTGTAGGAAAAAAATGGAAAAACTTTTTCTGAAGAATAAAACACGCAAATATTTAACTGATTTATTTCACCACCAAAAAAAATTTTTTTTTATTAATTTTTCTGTTTTTATTGTATTTCATATTCCATGGTTAAAAAATTTAAAGTTAAAGGGATACAAGAAATTTGAGGAAATCTTTAAATTTATCACGTGGAGTCAAGTATCCTGAATTTTGTATTATGGTTATAGGGTATCGCGCTGAAAAGAATATAACAATTTCTAGTGGCACGAATGCTATTATTACTTTTCATAAATGTGATATAGAAGTCAGATTTAGGGCACTCCACTTTCTCCGGCAACTGTGCTACAAGTGGCTTTGCCAAGCTAGGAGCATTATAAGCACAAGGATGTAACGCAGTTTAAGTGGCCCGTTCCTGTTGAATATGATTTATTGAATCAACAATTATGTTTGTGGTTGTGCGTTGATCTTATGCTAATAAACACTTTTACAAATCACTGGTAATCGTATATTCCTTTAAGTGAAAGATATTCAAATCTTATTTGGAACTTACGTCTCAATTATATTTCGGTTTCTAAGCGTATGCTTACTATAGTATAGGTAGATTAAAATAGATCTAAGAGCCAAAAAAAAAATCAGTTTAACTATATTTTTAATTTAACGGAATTGTATGCAAAGATTTAAAATATGATTACCTGTATCATACATTTTACATGCCCCAAATTCTTCTTAAAGAGAATAAAACATAATCTTAGATGTTCTTTGGTGTAACGCACAAAGTGGTGATGTTATGCAGACGTTTTAACCCTTGCGTGCGTGTATAACTATTATTGCATGAAACTGCTACTAACGCGCAGTTGTGTTTACTTTAAAAATTCTAACTGATGATTTCTTAACTACATTTGAAAAAAAAAAACAATGTTATAACCGCAACTCCATAATTTAATAAAAAAAATATGCATGTAGTATTCAATGTTCAGTTATTCAACTGGTTTGTTACAAAATAATTTTTATTCTAGTAATACATATGCAGTCAAAACATATCAAATTTATGTATGTTGCAACATAACTCCCTGGTACTCGAACTCAAGTGGAATTAGTTCAAGGTAAAAATTGTCCGCTTTAACGAAAAGAAATCTGTAACTGAAGCATATCGCATGCTTTCACTATATTGAAGGCTGCCAATAGTGACATGAAGAAGCAGCACAGTAGTGTAAATGAAAAGGTGTTAAAGGATGCAGAAGTAAAATGGATTATGAAAATGACGACCTATCTCATGTTTTTTTTTGTAGCATTTGAATAAACAGAAAACTAATTTCATATGCATTATAATACAGTGTTAAAATGGGTTAACATTGAAACAATGTCAGAAATAGCAATCTTTAATCAATTGTAATAAAAATCTTTTGCAACATTTCAAGACCATCAAATGAACATTTCCTTTGAAAGACGAAACATTTTGATATGACTGAACATAAGTTCGTCAAAACCCCTGCTACATTCCCACCAACCGATGCTCGAAGTCCAAAAATTATTTTTTTTATTAATTTGATATTTTGTGTCATGGTCTAAGTGAATAATTTTGGCATTGCCTCCATCAATTCTGGTTCAGAGAAAGGAAGTTCCAGTCAAATGAGAAAATTGTCTATATTATAAGAAAAATATTGAGCATTGTAAATGAACGAGAGGGATAACGTTAAAAAATGATTTTTTTTCTATGTTTCTTCCCTTAATTATTATTGACTATTTCTTGTTCATTTATTTATTTATTTTTCCATTTAAAATAATAACGCAGTTCTAATTTAAATTTTCAGCTAAAATAGCGAACATCTTACTGACGTCCAGTGTAAATTTTATAAACTTTAACTCCAAGACATACTATATCTTTGTCGATATTTTATAAGAAGTCAAAACTTAAGTCGGCCTCTTTGTAAAATATACTTTGGAAGCGTTTTACAGATATTATTTCAAAAAAAGATCTGCTAATTGCTATTAAGATTAAAACATTTAGGACATTCTGTTGTCATATGTTGACCACAATAAGTATCGTGAAGCATTTAAAGGTAAAAAACTTAACATTTTTCCACATGATTAACTAAATAACCACAGAAAATTTTATTACTATTTAAATAAAAATGATAATGCCAGTTGTACACAATTCAACTAGTATATTTTGATGCAGAGTATGAAGAGGGATAAATGCATAAAACGAGGGGATATTCATTATAAAAACAATGAGAGTTAAGTTGTTCAAAATGTTGTTTTTAGCTCCGTACCTCCTTATTTCTATAAGGTTCTTTTTTATGGAGGCATTTGTTTTAACTAAAATGAAAAAAGAAGCTGTTTATCAAATTTATTATATAAGTCCAAATTAAGTCATGCCATTATAATAATTCTTTTTTAAAGTTTCATCGAGATTCATCGAACCCTTAATCATACATTTTTTTAAATTTGAATATGATATTCGTTATTGAAGTTGCTTGTAATATTTTTTATGGCACACAAAAAACAAGACTTATGCAAAGAACGTGCACAAAGCAAATATCGCCTCAGAATTCAAGCCATGCTGTTATGCTTAGACTGTTTGCTTCACTACACCTCATGGTGTAAGTGGACTCTTAGTTGTAATATGCGACGATAAATCACAACATAGATTGTGTGTTTGGTGAAACATCTTTATCTTATTTAAATTGATTCATTTTTTAATTTCTTTACTTAGTAAGCCTTCTTCCACTTTTCCATGTTTATAACTCCATTCACATTTTTAGAAAAGAATCGTAGAAAAACCAAACCTATCGTACTGATAACTATGTTAATTAAAATGGTTCATGTATCGCCCACTCTAACTCTAAAGTACTTGCCGGATGTGAAATTCCTTAAGAACTTTTAAATTTATTTATCCAGCAGTAGAAAGTTTTAAGCCCTATCGTATTTGTAGCATAAATTTCGTATGGTTTGTTTTTGCTGGAGTTTAATTATTTCACTTAACAACAAAACCTTACTCATAAAAACTATTTTTATATTCTTTGAATTTATTTGCAATTGGACTACTGTGCTTTTTACATGTTAAATGTTGTTTACAAAACTTGATTTAACATTACTCTATGGAAATTAATTTTAAATTCCGCTTTTATTAAGGGATGAGAACATTAAAAAATGTGTCCTATATATTTTCCACAGTCTTTTTGCGATGAAATGTTTAACTGGAAAACATGTGTGCGTGCATGCGCAACTTAGTTATGGCAATTTAAACCTAAAGCCAGAATAAGAAAAGCAACAAATTTAACAATCACTTAAAAAATGATTAAATATCCCTTTTTCAATTAATATTGTAGTTCGTGCTGTTGTTTTCGCTTGCATTGAAATTGTTTCCCAGCGAGCCATACGGAATATTCTCATTTGAAAATGTTTAAAACACAAATTTTTGAATTATCATGCCTCGAGAAGTCATGATAAATAAATTTCTTGAACTTTTTATTTTTTATCACAGTTTCTTGTTTGTTTTCTCATTCCAGTGGAATTTGTAATATGTATTGAAAATATAGATTTTTATGTATTACAAAAACCGCTGAACCAACAACTTCATGCACGTTAATCTAGAGTATTACATTTACGTCTTTCATATTTGAGTAAAATATTATGATTGCCACCAGGCATGTAAACTTAGCGTGGCGTCTTTAAAGGTGCGGTCAGATTAGTCAAATATTTGTCCAAAAAAGCATAACCACTATTATTACAAATTTTTATTTAATCTTTCTTGGAACGTATCGTTACGAATGACGATTTAAAATATTATAACACTAATATCTTACCTTTTATATTAAGTAAGATCTTATATATCTTATTAAGTAATTGAAAAAAAAAGAAAATATTTTCCTTAATTTAGTGGTTACGTCATTTTCGTCAAATATTTGACTAATCTGACCGTACCTTAAAACAACATTTGATTAGCAAATTTAATGCCAGAGTACTGATTCTTTGTTTGAGTATTAGCAGTTTTAAAAGGAATGTTCTACGCGTTTTGCTTTAAGAAGGTTTGCATCATTCTCATATGCCTCAAAAAAATTGGTGAAAGTATCTTTTATTATGCACCAACCGGCTGCTTAGGTATAATTTTTAACTCATTCCTTATAACACTAGCACGATTTTTTAATAAAATTTACAAATATTTAAATACAGTTTTATGCATCTTAAACGAAGGTAAAAATTGTAATAACTTTTAAAATTTTTAAGATATTTTATTAAAGTAAGTAAAAAATATCAACATCGCAAATGATATTACCAGTAATATTGGTCTTGGATAGATGTTTATGCAACCTGCAATCAGAACGTAAAATATTCAACAATCGCACGCCTTTGTACGTGTGGACAAGCTTTTATAGGACTCGGAAATCAATGGCTTCCTATACCCTGTGTGTAACTTACAAAATCAGTCCTGCGAAAACAAACTTATTACTCTTGAATCAAAAGTTGTCATAATGAAATGTAAGAAAAAACAGTTTACCATTTGCTTTGAAATAATTGTTTAGGAAATATATTTATTTATTTATTTACAATTTAAATGATGAAAACAATAAAATATTAAATGTGTGATATCAAAAATACTATAGCTGGTATTAAAAATCATCCAGACCATAAAACTGAAAAAAATTTACTTTGCACGAACTGTGTACCAACGTATCTTTCAGCAATAAATTATTTCGAGAAAAATGCGTTCAATTTCTTTTATTTCTTTCTTTTGCACACACACTTTCCTCCAATATTCTCAAGCACAATTAAAGTAAATTACCATTCTCAAAATAAGTTGAAATAAATGTAAAAAGCAAATAATATAAGTGATACAAGAATAAAACTAAAATTTTATGAAAGTTAAAAAATCTAAACAAAATAATAAGTCACTTAACGCTATGAATACAGTTTAACAAATACGTTTAGAATAAATGAACATTTTTTGTATCCTGGGATGCGCCACTTATTTACCGCTTAAAAGAAAGAAAACTCAACGATGACCTAATCGTCAGTGAGGATGGAAATTAACAAAAACCATGGCTAACTTTTTCTTTGTACGTTTGTGTGGATGAATATTTGTATATCTATGGTGTTAAGTTTTTCATTAAATATTGTTTTTTTTTTCTCCTTGGTTTATTTAATGTTTTCCAACAAGCATTCAAAACACTTTAAATATAGAGTAATTTTCTTGGTTTTCTTTCTTATAATGGAAGCTTTTTTAATTTTCGCACAATTAAACAAGCAACAAATAGCCCCATTCAACTTCACATAAATAAATAGCAAGTTGTCGTATTTTCTTACAATAGATGTTTTTTTTTTTGTATTATTTTTGTTGCCTCAAAATTCTGTACATAACAATCGCTGCTGGTTTATTTAAATCACATCGTCCCAGTTGTTGTCCTTTTGAATTTATTTATTTTTATTTTTTTTTCTCTGTTTTTCTACTTACCGCACTTCTTTTAAATTAAATTTAAAAATGTTTCTTCTAATATGGTTGGAATTTTCTTAAAAATTGTGCTTTTTTAAACCCTTTTTCAATTTTTTTCTGCCATTTCCGTTAAATAGGAAGGAAGTACGCTAAGTAAATATAGATATCTATTGGTTGCAAAATATAATTTACCCGCACTCGTTTTTTTTATTAGAAAATAAAAAACAAACAAAATGGATATTTTGTCGTAAAACTTGTTGTTAAGAAAGTTACCAAGCGTTCGCATGTCTTTCCTTGGCTACTTACCAGAGTTGTACAAGCCACAGCTAAATATTGTTTACGCAAAGGCTTAAAGTTTTATTAAAAAATAAATGTTTTTCTTTTTTTATAATTATTTTTTGAGTTTTAGTTTTGCTCAGGAAAATGAAGCTTTGTTTGAGTTTTAGTTTTAGTTTGTGTTTTTTTTTTTTCTTTTTTTACTTATACAATAAAGGGTTATTGTTAAGTTTAACATTGTTGTTTGCAAAATTAAAGTCAGTTTTTCAATATATTTTGATATATATATATATATATATATATATATATATATATATATATATATATATATATATATATATATATATATATTGTTTATTATCGTCTTTAATTTAACAAATTACAATCGACATTAAATTGATTAACGTAAGTTTGAATCAGAAAACACTTTTGTATAGGCAAGTATCGACACACATCGATTGAGAGTATCTCCAAATAAAACTATTAAAGACACCCAAGAATCCTCAAAATCGGATAAGTTCTTTAGAAATTCTACTATTATTTTTTATTTTGCGCTATTTTGCATCACAACACCATTTGGCAAAACATTTTGTTTTAATTTAATCTACTCTCTAAGTACAAAAACATTGAATTAAAAAAGGTCTTTATTTTTTAAGTAAAAAGTAAGACTTCAGAAATAATTTTTACTTTATATAATTATAAAAATTAAAAATCAACTTTTGAAAAATAAATAAAACCTGAAAAATAGTTCTTATTTTTTATGTTGGCTTACTCCTTATGAGTGTATAATTTCTCTTTCGTTTTGAAAATTATCCGTATTTACGATCCCTGACTTAAATTCATTTTATTTTTTTTTTATGTTCTACAAATAAGGATAACTAACCGTACACGATGAAAAAATCGAAATATTTAACGGAATAAAAAATTTCTAAGAAAAAAGCTTATGATTTCAAACAGCATTTCCCATTCGAAGAAATCAATAATTGTTATGTATATAGCAAATTTAAATATTCAAAATTTTCAGGTTCTATGTTAAATTCAAATAGTATGATCTCATTGTATAAAAACAGAGGACACTACATCTACGGAGAAAAATACTAGCCACCTTTTATTAAGTAAGCAATTAGTGCTGCAGAAATGTGTCTAAATAGTATTCATACTCCTCTTGGTGAAAAGAAATAAAGCTGCAAAAAAATTGCTCATAGAAACCTCGTGTTTAAATGCTTAGTTTGTTTTAAATAGATATAGAATTTTTAATAAGCAACAGACAGTAAATATACAAGAGGTGGCTGTTTGCCGAAAGTTGGTGATTCCTGCTTGACACTGTTTTTTATATTTTTCCTTTTGGTGTGTAATAAAAAATTATGCCCCATCATCAGACTAGAAATATAAATTGAGTATATGTATTTGTGTGTATGAGTATATATATATATATATATATATATATATATATATATATATATATATATATATATATATATACATATATATATATATATGTATATATATATATGAATATACTTATATACGTAACTATGCACTTTGTTGCTGAAATGATTGATTGCCTTAGAAGTATCAACAAAACAGTTTAACAATCATTCTTGAGTACACAAAAAAATTTATTTCAAAAATTTCTTTAATGAAAAATTTAGTTTAAAATCTAAAAAAATAACATCAAAATAGCTTTAGATACAGAAAATTTACCGCTTGTTAACATCGTAATGTTTTAAAACAAATAAAGTCAAATATGTACACCTCACAAAATTATTTTGCTAAAAATATGCAAAATATTAAAAATTATTCTCTGACAATTCTTGTATATTTTTGTGCATAAAACAAATTAAAAGAGAAAACGGTTTGGCGATTCAACCACAATCTAAGCAGAATCTTGTGGCTGAATCATCTCTGTTTTTTTAAGTGTTTATTTTACGCAAAAAAAAAAGAATTATAAGCTGAAAACTATGAATAAACAAATGGGAATTATAATTTTCATTATAACATAGTCCCTCAAACGGGCTCTCAAGTACATTCATGTATGGTTTTCATTATTATTTTTGATAAATAATTATAATATTTTGTTATTAAAATGCAATATAATTTGACGTAATAAAAAAGTGCGAAAAAGATACTTCAATATTTGTATTATAAATTTATTTAATTTATTTAAATTTGTTTATGTTTGGCCTTATATTTCTATCATTTTCATAAAAATTTGTATCAAATCTAGTGTTATTGTTTGTGATTTGATTGCAATTATAAGCCTTATTATTGACCTCTATATATATGGTAAAATATAGGTATACCTAACTCATTTTGGATAAATCCTTTCTTGTCGAGGTTAACAAAAGCCTCAGGTGGTACATAGCCGGTTTGCATGGTCTTGAATATGTATTCTTCGTTGCTATAATATGGTGCCATAATTAATTTATTTTCATAGCATTCCAAGTTTTTTAAAATATGATTTCTAATTAGATGTATAATACAATTATCTATTCTGTTTATTTTTGAAACGTTATATTTTTTGTTTGAAATATATTTATTATACCCACTTTCTTGAGATCTATAGCGCGATGTGCAAGCTCTAAGACATTTTCTTTCGAAAACACGAATTTTTTCCATTTATAATGCAGTAATGTTAAACCATAACTTTAACCGAACTATTTACATAATGAGAATAGAAAAGCTTTTTGTACATATAAAAAACATTTCTTGCTTTTATTGTTTGTGAATTTATGTGAAAGTTATAATATAAAATTTTTCATATTCCAATCTAACACGTATTTTTCAACGATTCTTAAGTATTTCTGTAATTCTTTATTTTTGTTTTCAATTTTGTTATCAGCGTGATAGATTATAATATCATCTGCAAACGCAATGATATTTTCTACTTTTGGTAATAATTCATGCAAAAATAAATTAAATAGAATCGGAGAATTTACTGTTCCTTGTTGGATACTATTCACTATTATACATTTTTTAGTACTCATGTGCCTTCTGTTACAGACAAGGAAAGATTTGTTTTCCAGTATATTGTGTATCAGTATAATTAAGAATATCGATATTTTATAAATCAATAATTTGTAAATAAGAGCTGGTATCCATTTTCAAAGTCTATCAGACATGCACCTGTACAAGAGGATTTATTAAAAATTCCAATGTATGTTTGAAACAAGCAAGTGTGTTGCGTGAGTTGTTGAATGTCTGTATTTAAATCCAAATTGTCTCTCGTTATTTAAGTTATTTTTTTCACAAAATGTTACTAAAATATTGTTAATGCAGACTTCGAAAATTTTACTTATATTTGGAAGCAAACTTATAGCACGAAGATTTTTTGGGTTGCTTATATCCTTATCTTTTTTGGGCAAATTTACAACTTTTGCTATTTTTCATGCTCGAGGAAAATATGAGTTGTTGAGCATGATATTAAAAAGAGTGCAATATCCACTGACCATAACATCTGAAATATGTTTTAATACAATAATTGGTATATCGTCTAATCCAGACGAACCTTTGTTTTTCAAGTTCTTGAAAATGTATAATAACGACTCTTTTGTTATAAAATAAGTCTCATTTATAGACTCTTTTATGTCATTATTATTGTTATAATTATTGTTATAATCTGTAAATGTTATAAGGGATGGATGGTTAATTATTTTTAAATTCACTTTTTGCTTTCAAAAAATTTTTGAAGGAAGCATCAACCATCCTATGTATGTTATTTTCAGAATTGATTTCCTTATAAGCGTGAATAGCCATAATGGTGTTCAGTATTTGAGTGTGATCTCTGATTATAAAGTCATTTGTTTGTTCATCTACTTCCAAATCATCAGGTACTAAACCTGCCCTTCTAACTAGAAATTGCTTGAAGCTTATTAATACTGACCGGTTTTATTGCTTTTTGGCTTCGCTAAATATATCTGAGGAGTTCTTACGGTCAATATTTTTGAGTTTCTTTCGCACAACCTTATTGACCGCTATGGTAAAATTATCATTAATGAGCTTTCTGATCAACTTAATTTTACATTTCAGTAAATTCAGTTCGTTTGTGGACAATAAATGTTCTAATCTGTTATGTTTTTTGATAGACGTAAAAATTTTCCTTTTTTCCGAATGTAATTTTTTTATAACTAAATTAGTATATTTTTTATTGAATCAGTGATCTGAAATTTTGGAACCGACTTTTCAACAGAGTGATTAATTATTCCATTTAACTTAGTAAGATAAAAATCTATTTCCGAACTGGTGAGGTTTCTCTGATTTGGTACAGCTTCGTTAGCGTTAAGCTCATTTACAATATTATTCGCAAACTTTTTCCAATTCGCTGGTTTGTAATTGAGTTGAGAATCAGTTCTTTCTTTAAAAAGAGTTATTGGGTGATCACTTTTATCTTGTAAAATCAACATTTGGATTGCATTATGAACACTATCATAATCAAGATTTTTGAGGCAGTTTATTATGTTATTTTCCTTGTAAAGCGATAAGCGAGAGTCAGCTATACACAGATCTATGTATGAACCACAACGCGGGTACGATGGTAAAACTGAGGCATATAAACAACACCTAAATTTCATTTCGTTACAGTAAAGCCAATCTTTAAACATATTACCTTTTACGTTGTTTGAATCATTACCCCAATCAATATGTTTACAATTGAGATCTCCCGCCAATATATAAAAGTTATTGGCGTTTTGTAAATTTAGGGATTAAAAAAGTTGGAACAATTCTATTTTTAAATTATTGTTATTATTACCTGATGGGTAATAAGCCGATATAACAAACAGTGTTCTATTTGCAATTAAAGACATTTTTAAGATGCAAGTTTCTAATATTTTAAAAGATTTATAATATTATTGGTAGTGTTGATATTTTATACTTGTTTGATTAATACTCCCGTTCCACCTCCCCTAGTTGAATTGATTCTGTCTTTGCGTATAGAGTGATAGTCTTTAAAGCTTAATTTATGTCGGTAATTTAATTTTGTTTATTTAGAAGTACTAAATCTGGGCTACATTTATTTATGAAATTACATAATTCATATCTTCTACTTAATCTTATAAGCGAATTAACGTTAATATGAATAATATTAAGACCTTTTACAATACTATCGAAAATATTGAATCTATTCTAGATGCTTGTATCTGTAGTTGCTTATGAAGGTTAATTATTTGATTTGAAAGATTTGATGCATTGAGTTCTTAAATTCTTCTAGGGCCATTTGTATCGGGTTCATATTGTTTTGGTTTTGAAGATTGTTTATTTTTAAAGCGTCAGCAAGGCTCATATTAGGGTTGGTAATAAATGTTGCTACACTCGAGGTTCTATTTTGTTTTAAAATATTTTTTTTTTTGCACTCAGTCTCTGTTGGATTTCTTTGTAGTTTTCACATCCTTTATATGATGCTGGGTGACCATGTTTGCCACAAAGTACTCAAAAAAGTTTGTCCCTCTCATCGTTGGGTACGTTATTCAGGTGACATGCCCCAACATCATGGCTTTCATTGCATTTGACACATCTTCTAGGCAAATAGCAACTAGATGCGCTATGAAAGAAGCTCTGACAATTTCTACATTGTAGGATTACAGGTTTTCTCAAAGGTTCCTAGCGAATACAGCGATGCTGCAAACCCTTGATTTCATTAAGCTCGTTAGCTTTACTCTCACTACTTATTTGCACTAAATAAATTGGCAGAGAACGTTTCTCATTTATTGATTTTTTGGTTGTGAATTCTCTTACATTTACAAATTTGAGGTTATCACTCTCAAAAGTACGAAGATCATTCAAAATGTCATCACAAGCCAAGTCTCCACTAAGCCTTTCATTAAAAATGTTTCTGTTTTTAAATGTTTTGGAGTAAAGGTAACAAAATTTGTTTTGGTTTTTTGTAAACATGCTTTCACTTTGTTGAAATCATCAATTAAGACCATATAAAGCGATATTTTGTTGCTGTAAATTTTTTTTATTTTAAAGTCTGTTATGTTAAAGCTGTAAACACATTCACCACAGCAACTACCGACTGCAAAATTTCTAAAATAGAAAACATGTGTGCATACGAAAATGATTATTTTGAAGACAGCAAGGCAATATGGCGAAAGGTTGTTGTCTAAACTGATTTTGCCGTGCAGTCCAATTAAACTAATTTCTATTTTTGTTGACGACAATAGACAGTTGAGTGATGTCAGTACTATAAGTCATGTAAACTAATAAGTGCTTAAAACCTCTTATTCGAAAAAAGAAAAAACAATAAGAACTTAAAATAATCATGCGTTATTTATTAAAAGATTTATTTATATATTTAAAGATTTATATTAGTTTTTAAGTTTAAGTGTATGTATATGTATTTTCAAGTATTTTTTTTTATAAAAAGTACTTCAATCGTGGTGGCGAAAATATACGAAGAATAGCTCGAAATATTTTAAAGGAATGTTTTCGAGTGTATATCAAATTACAATTTCTTTTTATGTGGAAAACATTCAGTTCGATATATATTTACTTTTTTATTACGATAATTTCAATTTGTCTATCTTTATTAGTAGATGGTTTCTTGTATGGGAAACCTGTTAGTGTTTCGAGCATTTTTTTTATTGCTGTAGACTAGTAACTTCATTTGCATTTAAGGGAAATAGTTCAATATATTATTAATTTTGAAGACAAGCGAAACGAAAAATCGACGCACTCTTAAAAAATATTGTTTTAGTCTTCTAATAGCCTCTTACACAATAATCTAAATATTTTTTAATCAAATACCAGAACTGATTCTTTTAAAAAACGCTAAAAAATATTAAAGTGACATCACTGCAATACACTATAATCATATTTTTATTATGTAGCTGCTGCGTTCAAAATAATTTTGTAGCTGGCTACATGACGGCGAATGCAGCTAGCAGCATTTGCTGTAGTGTGTTCGTGTAGCCTGCTGTGGCGAATGTGTTCAGAGCATAAGCCCTTTTTTTTATAAACTTGATCAGTTCATTGGGATCCATACCAATAATGTTGAGTGGTGGGATTTTTTTTATTTTTGTTAAGATTGTTTGTTGTTTTTTCATTTAGTATATTAATATTTGAATTATAATTATTATTTGTGGAGCTACTAGATGTTGTTGGTAATTCGTGCTCTTGCACATGTTTTTTAAATATTTCTAAATATTCTTTATCACATTCTTGATCAGAAGAATAGCGAAATAATTTTTTTTAGTTGTTTTGCATTGTCGCACTCACTACTTCACTTTTTCTTTCATTGTCTGATTTGTTATTTTTTGTTGACGATTAATTTACATTATTTTTATCATTTTTTTTAATTCTTTTGTTTTTAATTTGTTGTTTAAGAGTCTCTGTCTCTATATAAAACAACAAGAAAACAAAACTGTTCGCCGAAAAAATACGCATAGAAACAATTTTCACTTCTCACTAGACGTCCGACTTTTATGCCAGTCAAGAATCGACTCCTTGAATCGTCTTTGTTTTCGTGAAACTATCTCTTTAAGTTAAGAAACAAGATTTTTACATGTGAAGTCTAAAGAATAAGATAGATAATTGGTTGTGGCAAACATTTTGGTCATTGGTTCAGCACAAGCGTGGACACATGTGTTATATTAAGGGTTTTTGTCTTTGAAAAATAATAAATAAAGTTCTTAGTTAGACAAATGCTATGGCATATAAGGATCAGTGTTTAAAACAATCTTCAATTGCATTAATAATAGTAAGCATGTCAAGTTCGGTATAGATAGCTGTTAAAGAAGCGTCGATAAAATTCACGATGTAGTGCATGTAATAGCCAAAGTCATACGGTGAATCAAGGTTTTAGTGGAAAACCCTGGCGTGCCTACGTTTTAGCCAACCCTGCAACGAACAGTTGTTCGAAAACCATTTTTTTTGGACAAAATTTGGCATATCATGAACCACTCAAGATATCTTAATTAAATTTTACAAAGCAGAGGTGTTTCCCAGTGAATTTACGAACGGTCGGCTCCTAGGGTGAAGGGGCGCTACTGGGTAGGTTACTAAATTTGGGTACTTCGGATATATAATTTTTTGAAAATGTCATAAAAGTTTATTTTTAACTCAAATGTAAGATAATTGGACCTTGAAAATATATTACATATGTAGATAATTTCTTTTAGTTTAGGAGAAAAATTAGCTTATATTTTTTTCAATTTGGCTGACCTTAGCTTAGTATTTTTGGCGTAGTGCCTGTACTAGTTTTTTAAAGTTTTTTTCTGATAGCTCTTTTCGCTAAAAAAAAGTTACAAGCCTCTGATTTGAAGTGGTATTATTTTTTTACTTGTGTAGTTTAAATTTACTTCGGTACTAGCAAATTTTTTTAAACCATTTTGAAGACAAACTATAGCAAATGCGAATAAAAGAAAAATTAGGTTAAAAATTATAACGGTTCTCCCGCCAGCTCTATCCAAATATAGCGAATTTGGAAACAAAATTTAAAAATTATTGCAAATTCCTCGGAATGCAAAAACCCATTAAAAATAGGACAGCATACTTTAAAAAGGATTTGACAGCCCCGTGATTCAAGAAAATTCACAGTTTATTTTACCATTTGATTAAAAACTCTTTTATCGATACAGTTTCAAATTTTTATCAGAATATCTTGATGCGTTTTAATTTTGTGGCAATTTTAATTTCATATTTTATTTCCCAAAAACACCTTAATGTGATTTTTTTCAGTTTTTGAGGGTAATGTCACTTAAGAAAAATAAGCGCGAGAAAAATACAATATTGTTAATGAAGATGTCAAAAGCTTTCCTCTGATATCACTTATATGTATATCGTGCCTTTATTTAAGGTATGGTAACTTCCTAAACCTCGCCCCCTCGAGATTATTTTCTCATTTTATTTTTAAAAATTAGAAATGTGTATAAACACATTTTATGCCAAAACGAAAAAGGGCACTTCAATTTTTTACCTCTGCACCTAATAAATAACTCTTTTCTTTGTATTATTTACTCGTGCACCTTTAAATTGTTTAGGTGTTTGCAGGCGAAAGTAGGTAATATAAGTATTTTCCTATTTTTTATTTTATTTTTTGCATTAACAGGTTTAAAAAAACGGAATATTAACAAAGGCATGTATAAAAACAAAATGTTTGGCTATATAAATGCATTAAGACAATGGTGCAATTTTTTAAAGCATACAACTAATTGGCAGTTTTAAAAAGCGAATCGAAGAAGTAAAGATGAAGTCTGTTAACAACAACATATCGAAGTTTTAATATAAATTTTCTGAGTGGCTAAACGGTGCAATGAAAATAAAACCTGCAGAAGCGGCTTGTATTCCTAAACAAAATGAAAGCGAATTGTAAAAATTATACTGAAGAGACTTTGTAGAAATAAGTATGTAAAATTAAGGAAGATATTTCGAGACAATGCAGAATGGAAAAAGAAAATATAAATACTTCCACTGGTAAGTGAAGTAAGCGATAAATGCGCATTTATAGAGCTTTCGGGAATCCTCGAAAATACAGCTTTTATTGACTTTTACGAAGGGCTAAGCAATAGAACCAAACAACTGCAATTTAACGCTAATACCGGAATAGAAATATTGAGGTATCTCTTGACTACAGAAATGTTTTAATGGACTCTCTGTTTGCACTTCACTTAAGAAATGATACAGCTTCAACGTCATCTAATATTACCAAATAGGTTTGGATTAACTCCACACCAGGATCAAAAGCTTTTTGTCGACCAATAAGATTTGAATACCTAAAGGAAAATAAGTTAACTGCAAAACATTGGGTCAATGCAATTGAATATGACATTTACTCTATGCAATTTTTCATGAAACAAGCATGAAATATTTGTTTGTTGGTGAAGCAAGTATGGTATTGTCTGAATTTTGAGGGGATTTTATTGTGGTTTACGTTAATTTTTAAATAACGCATATTGCTTATATATAGAATTATATATAGAGAGAATTGAAAAAAAAAATGCCACGAATAATTCCGTAGTGTAAATCTGGACTTACCTTTTAAATAGTGAAATAAAAATAATAAACTTTCTTCAGTACCTCTTTTTCAACAATATACATAGCCTGTCACAAATTAAGGATTTGAAGTATGAATAAAATAAACGTAAGTCAAGAGGGAAATAGCATCATTAATTACATTTATATATTTATAAATATAAGTTCGCCATTCCTTTTTAAATTCTATACTATGCATTTTCGATCCCATAAAATTAATACATATATATTCTTGATCCTTATACCTAAGGGAGTCGATTTAAAGATGTCCATCTATCGGTAATCGGCTTGAAATCATTTAATTTATGCCCCTATATGAGCTACAGAAAATTTATTACCAACAATCTTTTACCCATATGTACTTCTGAAAGAGGTGTTATTGGAATTTAGCATTATCGGTCAATCAAAGGAGGAGATATCTTAAAAAAAGGCGAGCGGCTTTATTTCTTGACGTTTTTAGATTAATATGTGCTTTTTTGCTGCACATGATTGTTTTTGTTTTGTTGTATTGGATATCACTTAAATATCTTAATTTCACCAAAATACTATATTTTTATCAAAATTTCACAAAAACATTAAACTTTGCTAAAAAGTTGGTTTGCAATAAAAAGAGCAAATTTTATTAAAAAACGAGAATTCAGCAAGAAAAAACCTCTAGATTAAGAAAATTCATCGTATAAATTAAATAACAATTCAAACTTCATAAAATAAATGCAATAAACCTCATTAAAAAATAAAATGCGAAAAATAAAAAGTTGAAAAAATAAAAAATTTTATCCCACATATAAAATAGTTCATTTTATTTGAGAAACAGTTAAATCATATAAGGAAATATTATAATTAAAGCCGTTTTATTTACCGACCGATTCTTATTTCCTTAGCGTAGTAATATCCAGATCGGATCTTGCGAATAGTGTTAGTTTAAAAACTCTTTAGCCTTGTTACCAATGTAAATGAACAATCTGATTTTCGTGTAGTAATTAAGATACTTAATAGTCTAAAGCTCTTAAGGTCTTGTGCTCTTTTTGCCAGTTAATTTTTAACAGATTATATTAGTATTGTGGTACGTGAAATAAACTCCAGATAAAAGTCATTTTAGTCAAATTTAAAAAACAATAAATATCCACTCCATTCTACCCACTTAAATATGTTTTCCATTTCCAGCATGATGCATTGTGGGTCTTGTTTCAACACTTTAAAAACATCATCTTTTCGTATGTCAACAGCTGTGACTAGGGCCGGGACACATCGACGGGAAGCAAATTGTGCGCATAATAACAAAATCAATCAAGATTTCCAAATCTAAGGATATAAAAAGTTTCAGCTTTGCTAACTCTCATAAATCGGTGAAATAATTGTAATGTTTTTGAAAATCCTTACTCAATAAAGTTCATGTATTTATAAATGAATTGTTTTGAATTTAAAATATTTCATGTAAGTATGGATAATTTCAGCTTAATATAAAGGTATTTAACAGTAAAATATGATAAATGTGCGTTCAATTAAGTTTTAAAAGTTTATTTTATACTGATCCCTAATTTAAAAGAAATTCAATTTTCATAAGGTTATAAAGTTTATACAAACAATTAAAATTTATTATTTTTATATAGACCAACTAATACATGTATGTACACAGAGAAAAGAAATTCGTTATAGAAACCGAATTCGTTGCCAATCGAATTTTGTCGGTTGTGTGTATTATTTTGAATTCGGTTGTAATAACTGAATAAGTATTGCACTCTGTAAAAAGTATTAAACATTTTTTAATTCCTTTTATTTACATATGTTTTTGTGAGATAATTTTAAACTTACCAAGAAACAATATTGGAGAACTCTTCACCACTTTTAAAAAATCTTTGTACTTTTAGGCTTATATATTGTGGATTTTTTGTATAATGTGTACAAATTTAATTTTTATTACGTCAAAAATTTTTCTATTTTAGAAGATGCAATTGATTATTATACTACCAAAATTTGGTTTTCAGTAGTAATGGGCTGAATAAGTTTAGTTGCTTCTTCTATTTAATAGAATAGATTTTAGTAAAGATACAAATCGGTCAGGTTAACTTTTTTTAAAGTTGTTACAACCAACATTTATCAAATGTTAGCTTTCAATATAAAAAATATTTCAAGATTATAATTTATTAATAATAAAAATCAAATTGATATATTGGTAATTAATTCTTGAACATATCGATGGAATTTTTACCAGCCTTTTTTCTGTAAGTAAATGAATCCACCAATGTAGAAAACAATTAATTAATAACATATTTCATATTTTTGTTAACTAATTAATTTAAGACAAGTTGTTAATAATGTATTTATTGAAACAACACAAAATAGTAAATAAACTAAATGGCAACTTACATTGATTAATTATTTTTCTAAACCCTTTACGCAAGGTATGCATGCATACATTTGAAAATTAAAAATAACGTTAAATCATAAAACGCAGCAACAACAAAAAGACGGGTAAAGCCCGTCTCAAGCTATAATTTTTACAAGACTTATTGAGTATTGCGTTTGATTAGATTTTGTAAGAGAGAAATTAAATTATAATAATCGTGATTCTCAAAATGTCCAACGTGAAATTACACTGCGTTTTTACACTATCACACTGTCTCAAGATGAAATAATGAGTAATAGAAAACAACCCTAAAAAAGGTTAAGTATTGAGAAAAACTTCTAAAAATGATTATGATGTCAAATGCCCTTCCGTATTACTTGACATTAACATAAAAGGACCAATCAAGTGGGCTGTGGCAACACGGCCACCTGCCTGACCTACATAATATTTGCTTTCACACTACAATAATTTGTCATAGCGCTTGCATAGGTATTTTAAAAATCTTTCCACTTAGTATTATAGTTTAAAACGAGCCTAATTCTTATTTTATATTTTGGTTAAATTAAAAGCCAGTATATAAATGTGCATTATGTATTTACGTATTAATAGAAACTTTAAACACTAATATACATATGTTAAAGGACTGAACCAACTTTAATAAGAAATAAATTAGGCACGTCTGCAAATAAATGTCAATCAAATATAAGATTGTTGTTAAAATATTCTTATAGTACCAGTGTAAATGGGGAAACAAGAACTTGGAAGGATGTGTCGAGGTTTGTCGTTATTCACAAAGCATAGAAAGGTTTAAGACATCTCCAAAACAAATTTAGCCCCTCCATATAAATTTTATTTAAAATAATTGTAAAGGTATTGTATTAATCGAAGAGATCCATTAAAAGCGTAGTATATATCAAGCGCATGTTTTATTTTTTAACGCATGAAACAAATGTATGAAAGTACATATAAAAAAATATAAAATATTTCACTTGCTAACTGTAAATGTTATTGTTTTCAGGGTAAACAACTTTAAAATTATAGTTGCTGTTGTGCGTTTCCACTAGAGGTATGTGTGTATGGACATATTAGGACATTTGCGATGGTTAACAAGTAATACAAACACAGAAAACAAATAAACAACAATTAAAAAAATACCAAAACCAAAATTAGATATTTACAACTTTAACTGGTATAGTTTTAAAAAACTAATGATGCTGCTCTTATTTAGCAAAAAATAACGTTATTACAAATAAACTATTCTTCGAATCAAGTTAATGTTAATCGTGTTTTAACTTTATTAAAAATTTTTTAATTTTTACTGTTTAAATAAGATGCTAGGCTCAACATTGATACAACATTAAACCCGGTTTAAAAAAATATATTTTTTTTTGTTTTTTAATAAGATCAAATAAACATAAGGAAGAAGACTTAAATTGCAATTAATAACTTTTAACCGTTCATACTTTTTCGTTCCAATTTTTTTTAATTTTTTGAAACAATAAAAGTCGCAAATAAAAAACGTCCAGATGTACATTTTTGCATTTCATATCAAATTTAACAAAACAATATTCAATTGAAAAAAAAAGAAATAAAAATAACAACAAATGCTACTCATCAGCATAATAATAATAATCATCATCATATTAAGGGAATCTTCTAAACAATTGAAGGTTTTACTTACCTTTTGATTCACAATTTAATAACGGCTACGAAAATTATGCTAATGAGGAGCAAACAGGGATCGTTCGTTTCGCTGCAGACCGTTACAGTAGCCGAAATATTAAAGTCCATCAAAAACACAAAAAGACAAATAACAAAAAATGATTTGTCCTTTGTAAGGATACAAAAAGGAAACAAAGAATAATTTAAAAATAGCCATATGCAGACAACATTGATAATGCTCTATCGCTTATAAATTTAAGTTCTTCATGAAGTTGTCAGAGTTACCAAATGAAATCGTTGAAAACCCGCCAAATTATCCATTTAAAATTAATATAGATGGAAACTTTTTAGTACCAGTAAAATTGCAGTAAAAATATAAATTTAGTAATAGTTCAATTTGATTTTAACTATATCTAAATTATCACTGATTACTGAACTATTTGTAAGCAATTAGAAAATTTTATTTATGCTGAGAAAAATCTTTAATTAGTAAAATTTACTGATTTTTTTGCATTACTTTCCGTTTATGAATGAAATGAAATTGTATCTTTTAATTGTGGTCAACATATGCACTTCAATCTTTTGACTTGCACTTGCGGTTATCAGTAAATTTATACTGATATTAAAATTGGGATTGATATACCAATGAAATCATGCTAACTTCTGCAATAGTAATAATATATGTATGTGTTATAAAATATATGTTCACAACTCGTACATTCATATTCGAAAAGGGTTTTACTGATGATTTAAATAAAATTTTAGAAAAAATTATTAATTATTTACTTTTTTCAGCAATCAGTGAAAATGTATTGGTAATTTTAAATGCAGTTGCAATATAGCAATGTTGATACTCTAAAATACTTGACGATTTTAATAAAATCATTTTAGATCAACTAAAATTTTACTTTTTCCGCTTTGGTTCATTTTTAATTTAACTTTTATTAAGAAAAATGATTTTACAAATGTACGCGGACGTTTTCCAAAGAAAACAAGAAAAATTAGACGCTGGCAGAATGTAATGCTGCATTTTCCGTCCGCGTACATTTGAAAAATAATTTTTCTTAATAAAAGTTAAATTAAAAATGAACCAAAGCCGAAGAAGTAAAATTTTAATTGATTTATGATGATCACCGGTTCAACCCCTGGCTGGGGCTAAAATTAAAAAAAATAATTTTAAACACGCAAGGCACAGCGCATTAACATTTATACCTAACTCATCAACAGTTGATATGATACTGGAACAGCATCTATAATGTTGTGAGAAAAACTAGTATGAATGATTAAAAATAAAATAAAATTTGCATTTCGTGACTATACCGACGGTGTAGTACAAAATTGCAACAAATGTACAAGACGTGTTGTAGAGAAGATAACAAAAAAAAAAGGCTTTGAGTTGTGTGTGAATTTCGTCCAACCAAATTAATATTGATTAGTTGGTTAAATGGATGATATTTACAGTATACGCAAATCAAGGTGTTGGATGCAAAGAATGCTGAAGATGGATTTGGCGGTCCTGAAAATGCAGCATTACATTCTGCCAGCGTCTAATTTTTCTTGTTTTCTTTGGAAAACGTCCGTGTACATTTGAATAATAATTTTTTTTAATAAAAGTTAAATTAGAAATGAACCAAAGCCGAAAAAGTAAAATTTTAATTGATTTATGATGATCACCGGTTCAAATCCTGGCTGGGACTAAAATTAAAAAAAAAATAATTTTAAATCATTTTAGTTCATAACAAAAAACATTAGCTTTAAGTGTTATAGTTTGGGACAGCCTCTTTGGGAGCAGGTTAGCTTGAAAATGCGCTTACGTTAAGAGCATCACATGTAAAACTCTCGCATTTCGGAGTTATTCTCTGAATTTTGTATTATGGTGTGTTTGCATTACATCAAAATCAAGTAATTACGACATTTCGAGGAAAATCCAGTATTATTTTCATGCAAAATAAAAAAATCAACTGTACCTTTAGGAATAAAAAAAAACTACTCAAAAACAAGATGCAACTGTAGTGTTTTTCAAATAGTAAAAAAACACTATTAAATGCAAATAGTTCTTTCTTTGATTTATTATAAAAAGCGACCAGTGTTGAGAAAAACAGGAGAGGAACATGAGAACACGTAATGTTCTCTTCTACAATGTTTTATATATCGTATCATTCTTCGATTCTCTCTGGTCGAAATTGCACAAAATAAGAAATCATTTTCGCACAATCACAAGATTACAAGCGATAAATGCGTAAGTTAATTACAACAGATAATCAAAATTTTCAAATATACTTGTAACAGGTCGGCATAGAAGTTGTTCTGAGGCTGAACAAAGTCTTCTGTAATATTTTTTGAAAATATTCAGTAATTTAAAAATCGTCAACATTACACAAAATCGTAAAATCTGGCAAACGTGGCTGTCGTATCCGCAAAATTGGATGTGCCTTGTATCTTTGTGTGTGTGTTTCAGCAACCCTTCTACATATTTATTTTTATAAGGAGACATTTTACACATTTTGGTATCAATTGTTCGCTCTACTATTTGCATTTAATTACATACGTATGTGATTGTATGTTCTATTGGACGGACAAGCTTTTAGAAAATAAATGAATGGTTGAATGTTTTGTACTGTAAATGCACGCGGGAATTATTAATGTTATACGATCCCAAGGTGTAAACGATCATGACCATCATCTACGGTACAATATAAAGAGAATACATTCAAATCAAATTCTATTGTGTTCTGTTTACCTGTCCAAGGGAAAGTAAACAGCCGTTGGTTAGCTTTTCATTTATATGGACATTTTATTTTTGTACACGTATGCGTTGTTTGCCCTTACTCATTATTGAACGTACATGCATAAATAAAAAGTTGCTGTTCTTTTTCACGTCACATCAGCTTTAACGAATATGTCATTAAATATTTCATGTCATATTTTTAATTTTAGGCATGCAAACTTTCTCTTATATTTGTAAGTTTGTGTTAGTATAATACTTTAAACCATGACCCAATAAAGTAACAAAACAACTAAACTAATTGAATCTTAATCCATTTAAACAAATATTGAATTGGTCAGTTTCATAATTAAGTGGTCTGTTTTTCAAAACTACAACATACAAATCTACAAGTAAAAAAGCAATAATTTTAGAAATGTTGATATTTTTTAAAGATATTTTACTTTTACGTTTGAAGTCTAAAAAATTGGGCCCCAGTTCACCGTAGATGCATAGTACTTAAGGTATTGTTTGTTGTTTGGTTTATTAATTAACATTGATGTCCATTTGAAAAACGCGCTTCAAATTCTATACTTCACAATGTGCTGTTATTTACGTTACCTTTAAAACAAATAAGTAAACTTGTTTTGTACATTTGTTTTTGTATTCTCTTTTATTGATTATACTATTTTTAATTGACTTTTTCTTGATTTGGTATTATCGTAATGAAAAACATTACTGAAGCACTGAAAATAAAAAGACTTATCTGGAAAAAGGAAAAGTTGTTTGGTCAAATTGTAGGCTTTTTATGGTTTAAGCCAGCAATTTCGTTCTCAATTTTTCTATGGGGTATTGCTGCTCCATTATCTGCAAGCGGTAACTCAGCAAGACCACTAAATATGTTTATGGTTAAGATATATTCTAAAAGGCTAGCAAATACATTTTCTTTGTCTGTATTACTTCTTGACCAACCTCAACACATATTTAACAAAGGACGCCTTTAAATAACATACCTTTTAATGCTTCTTGTTTCACGCTTTAACGACAATCCGATCGTGTAGTAGTGTCAAGTTCTTCGAAGTGTTTTTTCAGGGGTGTCATTCTTTAGGATCCTAGTTGATATTTAAGATTTCTTTTAATCTGTCAGTCACCTATGCAATAAATTTTTTTCCTACAAATTTCTCCAAAGTATAGATTGTGCAGTACTTTCTTTGAGGTGCTCGTAGCTGTGTGTTATCCTAAAACGAGTATTGAAATACTTTTGGTATTGAAAATAAATTATGCTTGCTTAAATTTTATTTTAAATAAGTAAGAGTGCTATTATTTTTCTATTCGCAAAAAGCGTCAAAAATTGTTAGTTTTGTTTAGGTTTGTTGTGCCAATAATTTTAGCAAAGCACTTAGCAAAGACAACTACCGGCAGGAATAAATACGAAAGACTTTACTGATTACTTAATTAATAAGGACAAAAAGTTACAGGAATGAAAACGGAAGTTGAAAAAAAGATATGAAAAAGTACAGGCAGGCGTGGTGTTTCGACCTCTGCTTCGAAAGACATAGACCGATCTTTCTGATTTTTAATAGCAGAATTTTGGAAACTATGTCTGATTAATTGTCATTTTCTAGTGCCTAGGCAAAGTTGATTTCAACACGGACAGACAGACGGATAGACGGACATCACTCAATCGACTTCGCTATGCATAAGAGCTCAGAACACTTGTTAGAAAATCAAGCTAAACGATAAACTTAGATAAACCATTTTCATCTGTAGAGAAGTGTAATGCTTCCATTTTAACAGTTTCTTCTGAGATACGCTTTCCCAGTTGAAAATCATGACATTATGCCAATAAGCCTATTGCCAACTTAAAAACAGATTAATGACAATTTTTGAAATTACGGCGAACTAAAAACGGCTTTTCGGTGCCCCAGAAAGAATGTGTTTTTGTTTGCAATTGCCAGCTATAACAATTGAGTTCAAGTATTTTATCGAAGTTTCGGTACTGCCTCTCTGATGAGGGTAATCGAGAAGGAGAATAAAAACTGACAATGTTTTTTGTTCTCCTTGCCTAAAAATGAAATTCTAAGTAATTTGTTTGCTCGAGTGGTCCATATAGAAAATACCATCGCAGTAAAAAAAATCCATGGCCATAAACTAGGCAGTGGCTTAATATTTTCGTTGCTTTTTTTTCTAGTATAAAGTGGTCAATACATATTTTAATACGACAAATTCTCAGTAGTATTGCATTTTCAAGTTTAAAGTTGAAGCCGTTACACGGCCTAAGCTAACTTGCGCACTTTACCTATTAGTTCATTCAAAACTTTACTACGGATTTCATCAATAAAAAAATTCCAGTGGTC